>JAKWJA010002492.1:67602683-68069457 GCA_027704765.1 Solanum habrochaites
CCAACCATGAGGAGCACCGATAAACTTTTAGCCATCATATATGCCATTTCAAATGATTCATCAGCTTTTACCCTTTACGTGTTAACAAGTGTATTAGTATGCCTAACAGTCTAAGTTTAGTTCACAGCACTTCCAAACTATAAGAAGGTAAACATTCATGCACAACCATAGTATAGTGTACTGTGCCTTTGCTTTTCCAAAACAATGATATACATCTTGCAGTAGCATAAAAAAAATGACTGCTCAACAAAGCATGTATGGGTCAAAAAAAATGTAAACTGGAAGACCAAACACGAGCAGCACTTTTCTGAAGTGAAAACTAAAATAAAATCAAGATGAAACATTTTAGTTGGTCATT
The DNA here is from genome assembly GCA_027704765.1 of Solanum habrochaites. Lineage (NCBI taxonomy): Eukaryota > Viridiplantae > Streptophyta > Magnoliopsida > Solanales > Solanaceae > Solanum > Solanum habrochaites. The sequence goes on from JAKWJA010002492.1 coordinate 67,603,042, forward strand.
ATATAAGGCCAGAGCTAAGTATAGCCATATTCTGGAATATACCTGTGCATTCTTCTTTGAAGTATCAAAGCTCCAGAGGAAAAGATTCTGTTCATCAATGCTAACCAACTTGTCATGCCTTCCTGTTGGCCACCAAAGTGTACTGCCCACCATTTACAATATATTTTAGTGTACAAGCAAATATAATAGATAATTATTCGATTTAATATGTAACTCCATCAGGCTCACCAATTAATAGAAAAATTAAGGACAAAAGGCATGAGCCTCTTAAGCATGATAAACCATAAGGGAACTATCATAAAATGTTAACTACTTAAAGCATCACAAGCACAAATTAAAAAACCAATTTGTTAGTAATCTATGGCAATTGAATTTTAATTACTTGACCACCATCTCAAAGACCTCAAGGTACTTTAATATTATGCAAAAAATTGATGATGCTGTAGAATTGCTACTTGAGACCAATAACCATGGAATTGCTTCATTTTGGAGAACAAAACAAAAAAGAGAATAAACATGAAACGGAACACAGAAAACAATTATGACTTTGAAGTATTAAGATTTCCCATCTAAAATCAAAGGACTGCATTTTTTGAATATATTTGGAGCACTCCTGAATCATGGCGTTCTGGAGATAATTAGGTTAGCTTTGTCGAAGGGTAGTGTTAGAAATAATATCAGCAATGAATGTAACAGTTGAAGATCATATCATCAACTATTTAGCATAGGAGCTAATGTAGCATTGGGAATTAGAACACTACTAAAGTAGCAAAGGAAATGTTAATAAGAATTTCTTTTTTTCCAAAAAATCGGAATTTGCTGCTGGTTGGGTATGTTACAATATTAAGCATTAGAAGTTACAAGGTACGCATCCAGTGGAATGATTAAATAACATGCAGAGTTTAGGATGACCAAAATAGAAAAGCAGAGTTTTGCACAACAATGCATCCTGTATTTCTTCCCCTAAGCATTAATATTTATTTTATACTAGAAGCATATAAAATCTTTTGAGCTCCGGGGCTATGGTAAGCAGTTCGAGTTTACCATATCAAAAAAGACTAACCACTTTATCTTTGAATTATGAGCATCAAGAGATGCAATCCTCTCTAGTTGTGGAGAATTCGATTGGCCATACAACTCAGGGATCTGCCATATTGCTGCCCCATATGTTTCACCTACAAATGAATAGAGCATCATCATAGAACCTAGTTCCATCATAAACATCAAATCAGTAACACCAACCACACTACCGTTCTAACTTCTCGTGAACTTCACGTAAGGCAATTAAAATGCCTTTACTTCCTTGTGTTTTTGCTTAAACAGAACAAGAGAAGGTCAAAAAGGGGAACTTATGATATGATAAAAGAACAATATATCAAAGAACAAAACTATTTCAGAAACTACCATGAATACTATTTTTATCAAAAATATCAAAACAACTGAACCATGACATTGCGACTATATGAATCCTTTGTATCCATTCCACACTATGGACAACATTAACTTCTAAAACAATGAATGTATAATTTCCTCATGATCAAGCTCAAAGAGAACTATCACTCTGTCATGTGCAGATACTAAATTCCACCTATATAATCCAACACATCTAAGAATTCAACAAAAGAAACAACAAATTATGTGCATTCGGATCAACTACTCTAATCCTACGAAAATGAGACAGCAAACTTAGAAGACTTATTAGTCAAATAAACCATAAACTTACCGGAAGAAAAAACAGTAGAGAAAATCCGTTGATCGAAGGGGCACGACGCAAGGTCCCAGATCTCATTAGGATGAGAAAAAAGACCTTCACATAGCAATTCAGTACCAGCTGAAGAAATCCGGATCAAATGTACCTGTAAAATGCCGCATTACTAGGAAATTCACGATAAATTACGGAGATGAAAGTAATGGAGTACCTCATTTTCTTCTTTTAGGCTTGCAGAGTTCGGTAGGAAAAAATGGTGTGATCCGTATCAAGCTTTACATCGGCGCAATTAACATCGTGCGCTGAACAGAAAACACGAAACTAAATTCCAGGTCACCATTTAGGTTAAGCTAAGCGAAAAAAAAAAATATGAAAATTGTGAAAAAAGTTTGCGATTAACCTGATATTTGAGGCCATAACCGATTCCATTTGATCCTCCTTGCATTGAATCGCAGCTTAGAGAGCTTTTTGAGATCTTAAAGTGTTGTTGATATTTTGCAACTTTTCAACTGCAGCTCTAATACACTCCCGGCAACTTCACATAATACTTGTGTCTTTTTGGAAATGTATTCTATTTTAGAGTTAGATTTTTATTTTTAATTCTATTTGTTTAATTTCCATTTCCTATTGCTTCACATCTCTGGTTTTTCGAATTATTTACTCATTTTATTAGAAAAAGATTGTATATTATAATTTTATTTATTTTAAAAATACAAAGAATGCGACTTATATATTATTCAAACTAGTGACTAGAAATTAATATATGTATCATCATATCTAAAATATACTCGCTATAGGATGTCAATTAGTAAAATATTCACCTAATTTTTCTATTCAAAGATGAAAGAAAGCAAAAAATAATTGTTTCTTTCCTACTCAAAAGTATATATCTATAGCTAAAAATTAAAATACCTTAAATTCACACAAAGAAACAATCAAATATATAGTACAATTCAAGAAACTTAGCCAAACAACTTGATAGACACTGCAAAGAGAGATTTCGGCTAAAAAATTATAGATCAAACTTTTTATTTTTTAGAAATATATTTTTCTTCGTAACAAATACATAGGAATAGTTTAGTCGGTATTTGGTAAGATTAAACAAATAATCCTAAGATATTCTATAATATTATTTTTTTGTTGGATTAATTATCACATATAAAAGATTAAAAAAAAATTACATGAGATATCTTAAGAATTCTGATATCCTTGCTAATTCGACAATGAACTTAAGATTTTCAGCCCAATGTATGACATTTCTAGTGGACCTGATTATTGGGCCAAGAAACATATCAGAAGCCTACCTGGAAGACCCGAAAGGCCCAGAATCATCACTCACTAACTCACAGTGACGCTTCCATTCATTTCTCCTTCCAATAAGCTTTTCGTGTGTTATCGTTAATGGAGATAATAGGGTTTTAGCGAGGAAGAGAAACAAAATTCACGTAAAACAATCCAAAAGAAACACAATTGATAATGTCCTCGCTGACGTTGAAACCAACGTTTCTGTTACAGGCATATGGTTCTTCGTCTTCGTCGTCTGCCGGAAGTCGACGGCTTTGTTCTCTGATTAGCTTCCAGAAGAAAACATTTCGCAAACAAAAATTCACTTTGAGAGCTCAATCCCTCGATTCACCGCAAAATAACAACGAAAACGATACCAAACCTCCAAATGGCTCTATGGTACTCAGTTTTTTTTCAGTGTTTGTATTGTTGTATTCATCTACCGTTTATATAAAATTTTGAAATGTTAGTTCAATATTGTGACTTAAGTGTTGGAGAGCAGGTAGAAAGATTTCAATTTTAGTAAATGTTATTGCAGCACAAAAGCAGAAGGGAAATTCTACTGGAGTATGTGCAAAATGTACAACCGGAATTCATGGAGTTGTTTGTGAAAAAAGCACCACAACAGGTATTAGCAATAAAAGTTTCGTACTTTGAAATGTTTGTGCTTATTTGGTTGATAAAACAGACATAATTGGCGCAAATAGAGTGGAATGGTTATAGAGGAACTTGACTAATTTGAGATTGAGGCATAGTTTTTCTTTTTGTTGTTTAGTGCATGTAACCGAAACAGCTTAGACAACTTGAAATTCCTTTGAAATTCAAGGTACTAATGTATCATTGATACCTGTGCTAGGTAGTTGAGGCAATGCGCCAAACAGTGACAAACATGATTGGAACATTACCTCCACAATTTTTCGCCATTACTGTAACCACGGTAAGTGGCTATGATCTCAATGCTTGCAAGCTGTGATATATGAGATGAGACATTCTTTGACTAAGGACGTATATGTCATCTCTGGAGCTGATGATGATTTTGGGTGATGTTGACTTTTACTTAGGTCGCTGAAAATCTTGCTCAGCTTATGTATAGTGTCTTGATGACTGGATATATGTTTAGGAATGCTCAATTTCGGTTAGAACTGCAACAAAGTCTGGAACAGGCTGCCCTTCCTGAAGCACAGGAAGAAAAGGTAAGTTCTCTCTACTGTGTGCTATTTCCAACTAATTGATTTTGTTGTCATTTCCTGGGACTGGATGAATTACTGTTTTTATGCCAATTAATATAGCATTTTCAGTTTAGATAGTTATCTTCAGCCTGTCTTGGTTGTTTTGTTGTTGCTCATGCCTTTTCATCGAGTAGAAACTTCTTAGCATCACTTGGAAGATAAAAGACATTTAACACTAAATAGTATAAAAACAAAACAGGAAAATGAAAGTTTAAAGACATTTCTCTCTACAGATCATCCATTGTCTTATTTTAGGTAGGCAACTTGCTGTACTAATGCAAGAGATGGAAGGCAAAATGATATCAATCTGTTCGTAAAGCTATTTCTGGTTTCTTACTTTTCCATATAAGTTTTGGAATTGGAAATTTCTTTTGAGTTTAAAGATCACAATTTCACTAATAGAATTGTGACTGAATTACAGGGAAAAGGTTGTATTAGCTTTTTAACTTTCAAACCTATTCATAAGAGGCTTTCAGGTTGGCCGCATCAGTTTGCTTTATTGTATTAACTCGTTTTTTCCATTTTATGCGATGGAAGATAGCGTGTTTACATCCCCTTATCCTTGTTTATTTGTTCTAAATCAAGGGCCAATCAAGTCAAGAATAACTTTTTGGGTATTGAATATGTTTTAGAATCGACTTTCACTCTTCACATGTCCTTTAACCAGGCTTCCCTTTCAGTCTTTCACCTTATTTTCGGGACCGTTAAATCCTTGAGAGTGGTTGCTACTTGCAGAGTTGCTCAAAACAAATGCTGTTGAAGCTATAGTTCCTGGGAATTATTATATCATACTATCGACTTGATGTTCTCAATGAGATCATGGTCTTACTGGTGATTTTACATTCATGACTTCTTACAATTGCTATCATGTTGTCTCAAGTATCCATTGCACAAATGCCCTTCTTTTAAAAAGACAATAATACTGCTTTCTTTTCTTTCCCTCTTTTTAGTTTTGGTTCATCTGAAGATGCGTACCGTTTGCTTGATATGTGAAGTTCATTCTGCCATTGTTAGAGCTTCTAGAATCCCTATTCTCACAAAGTTAATATTTCTGAGGAGTAACTATCACTCTTTTGACTGTTCAGGATTCACCAGATTATGCATCTGGTACACAGAAAAAGGTGACTGGAGAAGTCATAAGGTGGAATAATGTTACAGGTCCTGAAAAAATAGACGCGTTGAAGTATATCGAGTTACTTGAAGCAGAAGTGGAGGAATTGAATCGTCAAATGGAAAGGAAATCTGGTAATGGCTATAATGAGCTGTTGGAATATCTAAAGACTCTTGAGCCTCAAAATATCAAGGTTAGCATGCTTGCTGTTTGAATTGGGGGAGGGTATTTGAACATTCTAAGATGGTTTAATGTAGGTGGGAGGGTATTTGTACATTCCAGGATGCTTTAGCGTAAGTAGTTATTGCTTAAATGGTGTTTCTTTTTGTATTGATTATTCTGATTTTACATGACCACTATAGATGAGGAATACCTATTTCACAAATCTTGAACTGCATGAATAGACAAGATATAACCTAGTAATTGAGTGTGTACTTATTTATATAAAATTGTTAATTCTTAATGGAGAAGGTTATTCATTTTTATTCTACTCTGAGATTTTGCAGGAGTTAACCAGTACAGCTGGAGAAGATGTTGTGCTCGCCATGAATTCTTTCATTAAGCGTCTCTTAGCTGTTTCAGATCCTAGTCAAATGAAGGTATAACATTTTTATTGGAACTTATTTAATGCTGTATGTATTTGTGATACTGCTTCTTTCACTTTTATAAAAGAAATATCAGTTGCACTGGTCATGTCATGATTCATTTCTGGTAAGTTTCTAAAATCATTCAGGCAGGCATGGCTTGTGTACATGTAAAGGATTTTGAAATATCACTTATAAAACAAAAATATTTAGTTTTCACTTCAATCAATATGATTAACTTGTGTGTCCTTAGATCTTCTAGTATGAAGGGTGTGTTCAAAACTTCTCTCTCCGTGTGCCTATTTTGACCAAAGCAGATTAGTTATCAACTATTGAGACTTATAAATCATGGGATCCTACAAAGAAGTGTCAAAATCTAATTAACAAAGATTCTCTTTAAGACTTTGTGAAATAAGATGAACGTATTAATTATGTCTCTAATAATAAGATAGCAAAGCCTGCAAAACCAAGTATATGCAAATGTAGACATAACAGTTTGTTGTATGCTCATCTTTTTCTTTGATATGGAATGCAGACTAGTGTAACAGAGACAAGTGCCCCAGAACTTGCCAAACTTCTTTATTGGCTCATGGTGGTTGGTTATAGCATCCGGAATATTGAAGTCCGCTTTGATATGGAACGGGTACTAGGCACTTCTCCAAAGCTCGCTGAGCTGCCTCCTGGTGAAAATATTTAGGCACCTCTGGACGTGTCTATCTATAGCAAGCATAAAAATGTTGAAGCAACATACATTTTTCATGATCTTTACAATGGTCAGTAGTAAAATTTTATCAAGCTTATACAACTATCTGGGAGGACAACAGTGGAAATTGGTTTTAGTGCATTTTCTTCACTCACTCCCAGCCCCGCTCCCCCTATTATTCTCAGTTTGGGAGCATCATTAAGACGCTCATACAAAGGAACTGTACTATAAATTGATGCACAATGTAACTTATGTGAGTTAATCTGATTCCTTGCCCTCTAAAATGTACCTCTCTGTTTATGGGAATGAGATATTTTGTGGCTTAGATCTCCAATATTATTTCACATTTCAGATTTGATTTAGTTTTCAACTTGTGATCAAAATGCATTTGGGCCTTTTTCCTGTGCAAATTTGAATACAAAACAACACGGGTATTGAAAAGCGGGATCTTGTCTCACCCTTCAACTTAGTAAAATGTTAATTGTAGGAGACATTTAAATCAATTATGAAGGGTATGTTAGACAAGAGTCTCTTGCTTGTAGGAGTAACTAGTAAGTATGTCGTTGTTCGCACACTTTGAATTACACCCTTATATCCTCTTTGAGTAACTAATTCATATGAGCAAGTGTGGAACTAACGAATAATTAATGCTACAGAGTAGCAAACATTTTGGCATAAAAAGACTAATCATTTTTTGGCAAGCAACTACAATGATGTAATTAATGGCTGTTGAACAATAATGTACACTACCTGTTGGTACAACAAAATGAATGGATCAGTCAGATCCTACTAACACTAGATTATTTTGCAATCAGAATTTTCTCAACATTTTTTCTGCTGAAACCTTAAACTGCTATTGCTGTACAATCAGAAAAGCATAATCTGCAACATTGCCAGGATTTCATACTTGGGGAAGATTCTGACTTGACTACCTATGACACACCTGGTATTGAAATGAGGACCATATCCTTCCTCATTAACCCATTCCGATCATTAATATATCACGAGTTAGCGTATCAGAACTGAGAATTGACATACCAGGTGATATGCAAGATCAAAAGAGTCCACACACCTGTGGAAACATGAAACCTTCATAGAAGACCGTTTGTTGAAGCAAGATTACTTGAAAGTCTCCTGACCCATTGACTGTCTGAAGGTGACCAAGATACTGGATATCCAAGTATGGCGCACCATCTTAATTGCAGTAAGGCAACAGTAAGATATTCTTTCGAGTCTTTAAAAGTCTTAAGAATCTGGGGCTCATCTTCCGAGTCTTCACCAAGAATTAGATTTTCAAGTTCAGTTCGTTTTTCATCTGTATCTTTCTCAACCTCAACAATCATTCGCACACTCAAAACTTGCAAAGCTTCCATGGCAGTGTTATAGAATCCATGGTCTACATATGCAGTGAAAACATGACTGCATGTTGATGGATCTGGGAGAACCCCTTGGAGGTGCATGTGCTCAACAATGAGTTCGATGACATCTATTCTTCCCTGGAAACACAATTTCATGACCTAGTTAGAAGGAGCACTGATCTCTTCAAGCGTTAAAAGGTAATGAATACCATCTGTACTTTTCATTCAACTTGAGAAGTGGATGAATGATTTGTTAATTACCTTCTCAGCTGCCACTTGAAAAATGGTGTTATATAGAAGTACATCAAGCTGCATCCCTTCTAATATTCCTTGATTCAACAATTCTAATGCTCCATCAAAGTCCTCAGATCTCAACAATATCTACAGCAGAAGAGATTTCAGTTTCAGTTGGAATATGGGGTACCATTTGCATATCTATATAGTCACAGCGGAAGGGGAAGGGGAAGGGGGGATGGATAAATTGTTGAACAATAACTATGCTTCCATGAAATTAGGATAAGCCATCTACAGTTCTTGTAGTACATTCACCTGAAGAAAGACAACACTTTTTATTCAACAAAAGTTGAAATCCAAGGTACCACTAAAGGCAATATAACTGATACTTGTGGCAAGGCATTCTGTCCCAACCAATGACAATTATTTTCATATCATCCAAACCCAACTGTTGCAGCACAACTAGTTATGGACTTGTGGTGATTTTGGGTTTCAAGGTTTACTAAATCATTTGACTGATTTTCTTGGCGAAGTTTCTAAATAGTTAAAAGTTAGCAGAATAAGTGATAGAAAACACATACTGTCAACTTCATGAAAAGCCCTTTTAACAAAATAAAGAAGGCTTGGTTAGGCTTAAGTTTGTGCAAGTTTACTTTTTATTTTTCTAATGATCCAGCTTCCAAAGATTAGTGAGAATAGCTTAACAAGGCTAAACTAATACCTTTAACAGACCAGTTAAAGTCACTGCTTGAGGGTTGAAACCAGTGCGGAACATCATAGAGATCAGGGCAAGTGCAGATCTGAAACATCCAACAATGCTACAGCCGTCAATCATGATGTTATATGTTGCAGCATCAGGTGTAACTCCAGAAGACACCATTGATTTGAATATCTGTGTTGCCACTTGACTCTGAAAAGAAAAAAATAGACTTAGTCAGCAGATGAAAAATAACCAATATAACTATAAAATGGATCTTATACACTAGAACCCTAGGTTGATTACCTCTTTAGCCTCAACAAGGGAGTGTAAAACTGTATTATAGACAGGTGTTATCATATAGGTGTCATAACGAGAAAACCGATTCTCTGCAGCACGTAAATATTGAATCAGTTCCTTCACCATCCCTTCTGTTCCAAGCGCTTTCAACTGGAAAATATAGAAGAGTAAAAGACATGGATATTATACTGAAGCATTGCATCAATATTATAACTGGTCCTTAAGGCCTCGTAAATATTTGGGCACAAAATTGTAGAGAATCTGCAGTAGAAAAAAAAATTGCAACTTAAGGAGCTATTGATAAAACAATTCAGGATTTTAGCTGAATTTCAGACATTAGATGTATTGATGAGGGAAAGAGAAACTACTTCAAACATTAAGTGGCACTTAAAATGCTTCACAAATCTTAAGTGAGAAGACCTTGACTGATTACTGAATCTGAAAATGGTGAAATATTAAGATGTTACATCACATGTTTCAATAAATGATAAATTAATATCTAAATGGTGGAAAGTCGGATAGCCTACTGATAAGGGTCTTCCATCTTAACCATGAGGTTGAGGGGTTTCTAGTCACCAAGGGAAGCAAAGTTTGAAAAAAACACTGTTGGTCTCCTGTGTAGATGGATTTGGAGGAGGGTGAGGCTTACCATATCGAAAAGATATTTAAACACAAACATGTACAATATTTGACAATAGTATGAAATATTTTAATAAAAACTTAACAAAAAATTAGTAGAGAAATGCTTTTATGAAATGCACATAAAATAAAAATAAAAAGCTATTAGCATAGTACACATTAGCTTGAATAAACTATTACATCTCCAATATTTTTAGTTCGGTGACTCAGACCATACTAAATTTAGTCATCAGACAACATTTGTTTTAGCAAAGTGACCCAAAGTGTACCTTTCCTTGCAAGTTATTTAGCTATGCCAATTCAAAGGGTGCACATAACAGCAACCAGGAGTAGTTGCTCCTGTCCAATATGCAATCTGTAAGGATATACACTCCCTCTGTCCACTTTTAATTGTCATGGTTTCCTTTTTTAAAATTAAACTATAAAAGTTTTGACTAACATTTTACGATGTATTTTTTCATTATATTTATATGCAAAAAATTGCAATTTATAGTACTTTTCGTATAGTTTTTGAATACCTAAATTTTTGGTTAAAATATCGAATTAATATAATCTAATTTAACTTTGAAAATTAGTCAAATTGACTTTCGAAAAAAGCAACATGACAAATAAAAGTTGACGGAGCTAGTACATCCAAAGCGTGGTTCATGATGGAGGCAGAAGTTCATTTTTCTCTCATTGCTTCCTCAATAGATAGCCTCCAGCAATAAGAATCATGAAGCATGCATAAATAAGACTACAACATTCAACACTTCAAGACAGATAAACCCAGAGACGACTTACAACATTCAACACTTCCAGACAGATAAGTCATGAAACTACTTACAGCATTCAACACTTCCAGACAGGTGAACCAAGTTGTTTGATATACCAGTAACACTTTTTAAGTCATATGGAGTGAAGTTTACAAGTATGCTGGGATAATTTTGATACATACAGAGAAATATCTGCTAGTGTCCTCATGTTAATAGAGGCAATGTCGATTTGCAGCCTGTTTATGAACTTGGGAATCACAAAGCTAGGATGAACACATAAATTTATGCACCATCACCAAAAATGATAACATTCATTAGTAAAGACATTTAGTATCTCTTTTAATCATTGTAAAGATTTCACCATCAAGTTAACTAAAAGACTCTTAATGACCATCTCTCTAAAGACATCACACATTCAATTAGTGGTGCAGATATTGGGCTGATCATCATCTCTACTTGCTTAGGAAGTAAAATAGTACTCAATAAATCGATATCTAAATTTGTCTTAGGTTGAGAAGTCATTACCACATTCCTCAACGACAGATGACTGTGCTGAATGCCATTCCTCATCATGTCCATTTCTATAGCATTTATCCTTTTAGCAACATCCACTTGTGACAGCATGTTGCCCTCTTCATAAGGTGCATTTACATTACCAAACAGTGAGAATAGCAACTCATATGTCCTGATATTTGGCTGAAGATTCAACCTTTTCATCTTAGCCAATATCTGGACTGCTCGTTCGGGCCGATCCTATAATATTAATATTTACAAGAATCACAAATTGGACATATCAGTAAAATACGATTGACAAGATGTGCAATTCTATCGAAAGACGCTGAAAAAACAACGATGCTGAATATTGCAGAAGTTAAATGATCATAAAGCAATATATCTTGGCCTAGTTACAACAAGAGAGTGTTCTCCATATTTAAATCCTAAAATGATTAAGTCAGAGGGTAGTTGCAACTTTTTAGCTTGACGCGTAAAACTCTTTTGATGAGAGCTAGCTCAAAATCCTCATATTCCTTACAACATCTCATGAGAGAGCAAAATATACGGTGGTAATATCAAGATCTAAAGAAGTAAGAATATGCTTAGAAGGATAGTTTTGACTTGCAAGAAAAAAGAAAAGTCTGGACGAGCTGATTGGCTTATTGAACCATCCAGGAACCTACATAACTCAGTCAAACCCTTGCCAGATTCTTATTGTACTGATCTAAGTATGGGACCAGTGATGATCAGATGTTTTCAAATATATTGTTTCTTTTGAAATAATTATATACCATCTTACCAGAACATCACATGCTTCAAGAAAAGCATTATAAGGACGAGGATTATGGATTTTGGACATCTCATCCAAGAAAGCCTCTGCTAGATTGAGTTCCAACTCTCTGCTGCACATGACTGCTAAAACAGCAAGAGTTGAATCATGAGGCTTAATATTTTTCTCTTTCATAACCTTTAGCTGCAAAATTAGACAAATTACATAATGTGAAAACGAGAAAACCAAAAGCAAGTACTACTCTTGGAAGAAAAAAAAGATCCCATGAAACTAAGAATATATTACCACTTCCACTCCATCACTAAAGCCTCTTGTGGTAGCAATTGCCCTAATGAAGCCATCATATGTACTCCCTGATGGTTGCAAACCAAGAGTTTGCATCTAAAGAAAAGAGATAGCTTAGTGAAAATCAGACAGGAAATTATCTTGTGAAATTGAGACAATCTTTTTTTTGAGAAAGAAGGTTGAGACAATAGCTATTGGCTTATTTTTGCGTTAAACAATGATATGTGCCTAGTCATATGGACCTAAGGACTATCCTTCCGATCCTGCATAATTTTTCTAACATTAGACAGATGGGGACATCATAGCAACTGGATAATGTAGCAATACCTGTAACATCAACTGTTCAGCCAAATCACAATTTTGAACTTGTGCACAAGCATGCATAACATCATTGAAGGACCACCTCAAAAGCTTCACAACAGATGCACTTAATGTTTTTCTGCCAAGACTTTGTCTTTCCATATCAAAATTGCTGCTACCCGCAGTGTCGACAGATACATCGATGAAACTCCAATTGCCAGAGGAAGGTGCTGGAATATCCAATCTTAAATCACAAAACCTCCCCTCAGCAGTTCTACTAATGTAAGAGTTATCCGTAAAAGCCAATCTCACCATGTGCTGTAAGGCTGTGTGGGCTGAATTTGATCTCTCAGCTCCGTGAAGGACCATATAAACTTCCTCAGAGAGAGAATGCTGAGACTGTAAAATTTACTACATTCCTTCCAGATTTCATGGACAGCAGACAGGTTTTGCTGCAAAACTGCAAGCTGAAACAATGAGCTTAGAACAGCAGTTAGCCAGACAAAACATTAAACTGCTGTCTTCAGAACTATATTCAACATTTGAAAACATATTTAGCACAAAATCGAACAGAAATAATTGATTGAATGGTGCGTACTAGCTAATTTGGTCAGGAATGAAGAGAAAAGAAGGGTGTGTGTGTGGGGGGGGTGAGCTAATTAAAGGAGGTGATAGTTTATTTGCCTTATCCCCTGGTGTAGGAAAAGCCTGATTGCACAAGTAGTTATTTCACTTTTTAATACGATGGAAACATGATCTCCAAAGCACTTCTCAAGAACAAGAGATAACATTTAACAGAAAATAGATCCTAAAAATTAGTGAAGGCAATATACCAGAAAGTAAAGTAATATTATCCATATAATTATTGCAGGAAAAGGTTTTAAGTTAACCAACCAATGCTAAACAAGAAGCAACTAACTGCATATCATAGAATTTCAAGCCTTCACAACCAGCTATCATATTATATTTCTGTTACACATCAGAAATCACTTAGAGGAATGAAACCTACTGGAACTACCACCTTTTAACTAACCGTGATTACTTGGTTTTACATCACAGCATGGATTGTTGATCTACCTGTGACTACATAGGTGGAGAATTGGATTAATAGATTTCTTTAACATGGATTGGTTAATATAAAAAAGCTTGTTACATAAAGTTCTATGGTTTTTAGGTGTTATAGGTAGAAAAGAAGCAGCAAATTACCAGCATGATGATCAGTGCTATCACCAGAATTAGCATGAAATCACCAAAATTGTTCTTGGGAATATAATAAGAGGGACAACTGAAGAAAAATTAAGCATTTAAACATTAACTACAAGATAATAACATTTCTGTTGAAAGATCTCTAGACGCACCTTGAGAAGCTGAGCATATGTTATCTCATTCTTTCCCACCATCTGATGCTCCATCAAATCCATACATTCATTAGCATAATCTACTGTTTGTGTTTCATAACAAGCAGCTAGGAAGTTGTTATAAATTGGCAACATAGAATAACAATTTGTGTTTTCTCCCATGATACTCATCAAACTGAGTGCCTGAATGAAAATAAAGAAAGAAAAACATTAAATATGAAACTTAAGAACAAAATTTACAAAAAGGAAGCATTGAAATAAGTGTCTTGACAGAACCATATAAATGACAGACGCCAAGGAAAAGGCAATATAGTTTCTCAATAATGCTGGGTAATTGATCATTTGACAGGATGTGTTTTGGACTTCCAAAAAAATCAACAAGAAGTCACCTAACCAACCATGTGATAAGTCAACTATACTTTGCAACAAATAACAAATATCCTCTTATTTTAGTATTTTTTTTTACGACAAGGGAAACCCGCAGCCTCTACCCTTTTGGGTGTGCACAGGGTAAAATCCCGCTCCTATGCAATAGCTCGCAAACCACATAGGAGAGGAGACTCTTATTTTAGTATTAACATCAAGCACTTAGATGTTAGTTGTCCAATCAAAGGTTTGGCAACTCATGAACATTCATCTTTCTGACAAGTAAAAAGAATACCATTGAGACTTGAAATTTAACAAGTATTCTATAAGTTCTTCTAGCTGCCACTCTATTCTAATCTGGAAATCAGACCAGGATTCTGGTACCTCCTTTAAGTAACCCCCTTTACAGAGTGCTCGAACGGCAAGAGCATAACACTTGTCACTAATGTTGATTTCCTTCTCCTCCATGATCTTCCAAGTTTCCATCACAAACTACAGCCAGGAAAAAAGAAGAAGTGTCAAACTTCAATTTATCATTCAATTGGAGACAAAAATACATGCTATAAAGACATTTCACAAGTCTGCTTATTTGTTCTTAGTAAATGTAAGAGACTATAAGGTAGTTGACACTGAATGTGCCAATGACTTTTAGGGTATCTAAGAAGCACACATTGTATAATTGATTGAGCATTTAACAATCAGTGGCAATTAATTAGCAATATGTGCTCATCATATAACTTTTCTCTGGAACAAAGTTACATGTCATATGAAAAGAAAGAAAATGGACTTCTGTTTGAATACTTACTAATGGATCAGGCAGTCTTGCACAACTTTGCAGTATAGAAGCAAAATCATCAGCACTCAATTTGTTGTTTCCGAGACTAAACTCATACAGGAGACTAACAGCTCTTCTTCTCTCTCCCAAGACAAGTGCATCGACAATTTGTTTTTGCCCTAATCTTGAAACCGGCTCCCCGACATGCCCTAAACAACCAAAAGATTAACTCTTCCCTCCTCAATATTCATTTCCTATCTGACCTAAGCAAATTAACATTTAAGTACGACACCTAATAACAAAAACAACTTACAGTAGGAAGGGACAGTTTAGTTCACAGACTAGTTATGCAAGCTAACATAGCGATTCCTAAACATATCCTCTTTGCATGTCTACATAGATACACCAGTCCAGTGTACCAAATATATACGGATATTCACATACACAAATATTAACACGTTGATGATTCATACCATTTGAGGTAGTAAGAGTTCTCATAGCTTGGCTGTAGCCTCCAGCTTCCTTTCCTCCCTACAAAGTAAAACTCAATTAAATAGAATTCCGTGCTTCATCTGATTCAACAGACTGTAGCAAAACAAACTTTCAAGCAAAAAAAAAAAACAATTTAACGTCAAAAGTTCATTTATGCCATAATCTTCCTTCTGAGTAACACATTACTTACATTTCGAATAGCATTTAATTTTGAAAATCTTTGGAATATCGAACTGGCACGAACCTTCGATCTGGTAAGAAGACACATAAAAAGGTGATATATACGAGAGACGTGCAATCAATTGACTAATTTCCACATAACATAGTGAATGTACTTACATAAGTTTAGGCATCTTCTCAATGCTTCTTGTGAAATAACTTAAAACTTTCGGTTCGATGAGTTCATAGTACTAGCAGCACGAAGAAATTTTCCAGAACGGTTAGTCCGGAAATTGTAATCAGTCCGACCACTGCGACTACAGCTAGGCCCGCCGGCGAGGACAGTGTTTCCGGCGACTCTGGTTTTTTGCTTTCTCTGAGAATCGGAGAAGAAGCTGGTTTCTACCCCCGTTAATACTAGTAATGGGCTTTTCATTCTGTGCTCACATTATTGGGCTTCGGCCCACTTAACTTTCCTTTCTAATATTTTGCTGTCCAATAATATTGGGAATCAAAATGTATTCTTGTAGTGTGGTGTTTCGAGAGAGTAGAATGTAAGCAAAGATTTTTATAGGTAGAGAGATTGTTTACAAAGGATCTTCTACTTAAAAAAAAGGTTATTGAAGCACGAGTGCAAGATAAAATACGAGATATAACACAAATGAGGCATTAGATAATAATAGTACAAATCAGAGAATAAGAAACTACACCACTACGAAATACTAATATTAATAAGGAGGAGAGGAGATAAGTCTTGCCTCTTCATATAAAATGCAACAACTCTTCGGCTACCTACTAACCTTCTACCCTAATCCTCGACCTTCATATCTTCTTATCTATGGTTGTACTCCTTGGTAAGCTGAAATTATGTTGTGTCATGTCATTGTCTAATTGCCTTCTCCAACTCTTCTTCGGCTTACCTCTTCTAATTCATCACTAGAATATCTGCTCTCATTCTCTTCAAATACTCAAATCATCTCAAAATATATTCGACCTTCTAATAATTAAATTATAAAACTTCATAATATTATAAAGATCAAGAACGTAGACATTACCAATTCCCTTTTATGTCCCTTTCCTTTTTTTTAAATACCTATGATTCTTATCAATTTAACAACTTTTGGAAGACCCAACAAAGGAAAAACTCAAGACAATTCTTAGATTTCAGTAATGCGTCCTTACGCATATCAGTTCATACTGTACTTCAACGCTTTTATCTTTAAAAAGTATACAATATTTGGTAATATAAGTTTCCTTGATATTGTCTACTATCACAATGCAAAGAAATAATTGTTTACTAGTATTACTTCACTTTATAATAACGACGATATAGAAAAAGCTAAATACTCACAATAAATTTAACTAATTAGAATATCACCACGCATACTTTTTCTCAGTGTCTAAGAATGAACTATAGAGAAAATACAGTAAAACAGCATAATCAAACATGCTATAAAACTTGTTAACGATTCAAAAAAAAAAAATCATTGTGCGGTTTGGAACTAATTTATAAGTGATACAAGATTGTGTTGTGGCACGAAAAAATGAGCTACCATATATTATACACTATAAACTGGTTTCTGAAGAAACCTTTGGGGAGAAAGAAAAGTAAACAAAGTAAAAAATTTCCCTCGTACAAAACTTGAATAGTAACTCATTCTGAACCAGAGCTTCATTCCCATGCGCAGCAAATGTGATTTCTTCTCCCTTCACACTTGGGAGAAACCATAAACCTGGGCCACCACTTGACCTTTTCTCTTAAGCATCTGTCATCGGGAACCACTTTTCCGGCCACCTGGGGTATGTGCGTTAAACAAAATCGCAGAACGTGTCATGGATGTTGGAGGGACTCCTCACGATGGCACTTTCATGCCCCTGCACAAAAAATAGAATTTTTTTTAACATTGTTATACACTACCAATGCAAGATTGTTTACGTTGTCCAGTCAGCTACAAGAAAACTACTACAGGCAACCGCCTACAAAAGGTGGGATTAGTGGCGAAATGAGGCAAATTGCCTGCTGCTACATGTACAAGTTAAATCCATGACAAGGAACATCGAAAAGACATAATACATCCTACAACAGACTCAAAAACAATTGTACTTTTGCCAGTTAGTAGAGCATGCGACAGCAGGTATTAATCTAGAAAGAGTCAAATGTTCGGGCACCCACAAATAGTAGAAGGGCAATGAAATGATCATATGCTTGCTGACCTACAAGCTGTAGATAGTCGAGTGCTCAAAGAACCCAAGAACGTGCAGAGCTTTTTGTTTTTCTAGTAGATTTAAATATATGCATCGTGAACAGAGAAAATGTATGCTCACAATAGGCTTCCTTGGCCACAGGCCACATAATAAGGGGAAAATGACAACCTTATGCATGATTAGTCAAATAACACCACTCACTAATGTGCACAACACTGGAGAATTCTAACATCTGGACAAGCCTTTTTCCTCTTTTCAAGGGGAGGAGGGGCGATGTTTGGATAGAAGAAGAGTGGAAAATTTCCGCATATATCTCGAAAACTTCAAATCAAATTTCAGACATACCATGTGTACCAACAGGTTCCTTGATGCGACCACGACGACCACACTTTGACCAAACTTCAACAGGCTACAAAAGGTCCAGGTAATATGTTAAAAGTGAAAAGAGCATGACAAAGAAGAAAATAGAAAAGTCAATTGTTTGCATACCTTGAACCATCTGACATCCTCTGGGTTATGAAACATGTATCTTACCGTCGCTTTCTGTTTTGATACTCGTTGAGGGTAACTGCAACATAGATGACATATCTTGTGAACAAAAGGTTAACTTAACAATATCACCTACTGACTCTCTACAGTCAGTTTTTGCATTTCAAGGACTAAAAAACCCTTAAATTCTAAAATAAAATATTGCAAATTATATGATCCTCAAAAAAGTTCTCTACCATGCAAGTATGAATGACTAGAGAATGATACTCCGATTAACTTTTCCAGGATCCCAGCTGGAATACACAATTCACAAGATTTTTGTTTCACAGATTAAATGTCATGTTATGCCAAGTAAAAAAGCATAACAAGTCTATATTGTGGCACTTAGTAGGTTCAGTCTATAGACCAAATTTGATAAAAAAACAGAAAGTTTAAGTTGTTCAGAACAAGAAGTTCCAGAAATAATCCTCTAAACATCTCTACCGCTGTAAACAAATGAAAGCCGAGAAACAACAGAACAGGGAAAACCCTAAATATAATCACAAGTATAGCAAGTGTTATAGGTAGCGAAGCTGATCAATCAATCCAACCAAAAGTAGCGATACTTCATTATGCTGTCATTCTCAGAAATCAGACCCCTCCCACATAAACAAAGGAATAGAATATCCAAGCCCCCCTTAAAATGTCAGAGGAATCTTACCCGGTCAAAATAATTTTCTTTAGAATAATCCTATCTGGGTCAATACTTCTCAAAGAGCCAATGGCAGCAACAGTGGCAGGAGTTGCATCGTCTTTAATCTTCAGGGCAATTAAAGGAAGGGGAGGAAATGAAATAGGAGCATATACTGAAGCTACTGAAAAACGCCCGGGATGGAGAAATCTCTCCATTTTTTGCTTATCAGCGTTAAAACTATCGGAAGAAAATATGGGCCTGCAATCAGGGGGGAGGGGGCAGAAAGAAGTCAATGAACGTTAGTACCTGACCTGGCAAAAGGCTACAAAATTTATAACACAGATGAAAATCACCTTGCAACAAACTGGCGAAACCCAAGATTGAATATCATCTCTTCTTTAGCTTTTATTGGATCAGTGTAACTGTCGTGCTTTTTTAAGCTGCAAAAAGAAAATTACTTGAGTACTTACACAATAACACATAGAACCACTAGGGAAAGAAAATAAGGGGGAAATAATTACAAAAGCATATAACAAGATGAGGTACCTGAAGTGAAAATTACTTGAGTACTTGAACAATTACACATAGAAACACTAAGGAAAGAAAATAAGGGGGGAGATATTACAAAATCATATAACAAGATAAGGTACCTGAAGTGAAGGACAGAAATTTTAGACTCATGCTGCATCAGACCACACAGGGTCACAGGCATTGTCTTCGTTACAAGATTTAACTTGTTTGCCACACCATTTGGAACTTCCCGGATATGGAGTCTTGCATATGAACCAGCTGGTATACATTCATCAACGTTCTGTTCCATCTCTCGGGCTCTAGACAGTACATGCTTTTGCGTCCTATTAAAATTGTCAAATGCAAATATTCTAGCATACTCTTGAGGTAGCGATTCCTGCAAATCCCATCCAAGATTTAATACAATTAGATCACGTCCAGATATTTTTTGAGACAAATTATTGAATTAACAGAAGAAGTTACTTTTGGGTCCCAGGAGGAAGTTCTGAAAGATTTGAGCCCTCTGTACTTGGCGAAACGCTTCCTAGCAGGGACATCCAATGGAGTATCCACTTCATCAGGGAATTCTGTAGACAAAAGCCGCAACAAGGACTTCAAAGAAAGTTCTCAGAAAAACAAAAACATAGGAAGCTGCTAATCAGCGGAAATTTAAATATGTACCTTCATCCTCAGCATGTGCTTCTTTAATTTTTCTTATCTCTTCTTCCATTTGCTCCCTAGTCAGGTTCTCACCATCCTACACAATACACAATCCAGCATCCAACTTACAACACACACTTAGGGAGGGATATCTGTATTAAACTGCTTATGTATATTAATATTTCTCAGAGATCCCAAATGCTTATCATATTCATAAGCCAAACAGATAACATTCAAAATCAGCTGCGACCGCAGTAAACAGTGTATGGAAAGATAAAATAAATACATCGGACTAAAAAAAAAATAGTAAACAAATATTCCAATCCACAATTTGTTGTGTAAATTCTACATATTTTGTTGTCCCCTGAAAAGCAACTACAGAAAGACCATGAGGCTGCCTACCCCTTAAAGTTTAAATGGTAGGCTTGATCGCCAAGAAAAAAGTTAATGATTCATGGAAATTACCACCATTAGCTTCTTCGCGATTCTGTTCTCCATGAGATATGTAGTTAACAACCTGTATTTTGTTTTTGTTTTTTTAGAAGGTAACAACTTAAGCTGTATTTTCTCTTCCTTTTTTCATCATCCGGATTCCTCTATCAGCTTTACTTACTAAAACGACAAGCCATTAAATGAAAAACATATAGCTGTCATGCTAATACTAGGTTGGTTTTTTTGTTTGGTATACCCCACTTCATATGGAATGAGTCTCAGTTTCTTCATCTGATACGAGTGCTAGAGACGCCTGGTCATCATCGAGTTCAAACTCATCCATACGTCCTTGGCTATTTAAGGCATTTTCCCCTTCATCTAGCACCATACCATCTTCTTCTTCATTCTCGCTCTCAGAAACATCAGCATCTGAATCTTCTACAATCCAAGCAGCCTGCAACTCAACTAATTAATTCTAGTATAAACCAATATGCCCAGGTTACAATAAGAATACATACATGTTTGGGAAACTATTGACAGAAAATGAACCTGATATTCAGAAGTGCCCTTAGGAAGAGTTTTCCTTTTCAGCTTTCTTTCCTCTTGATTTCTTTCTGCTTCAGCCATTTCTGCCTCAGTAGGCCATGTCTGATTAAGATCAAATAGACATCAAGTATTTGTACAAATTACAAATGGTTACAGAAAAATGGCACAAGTAGGTACAATTATGAAACAAGTGCAGCTCATCAAGAACGAATAGTTCAGTAGTTACAAAAGAATCGCACAAGGTAAAATGATATAACTCGTGCATTTCATATAGGAACTTTCTCCACTCCTCCTTCCATAGAATGAACAATAAAATTGTGCCAAGAATAGAGTTATACCTGTTCCCCAGCCAATGGATCAGGGACATTCTCAACAAGTAAAGGCTCTTGCTTCATAGGGTCAGGAGTCAAGCAACTGATGACCTGAAATACATTAGAAGACGTAACTGGGATGAGATCTGAGAAGAGGGGAAACAAAAAGTATTCTGTTAAAGAAACCATGAAATGTACTACAGAAGGCCCAGGGGAAATAGATGATTGCATATCATGTTGCATCACTCAAGGAGAGGGGTTGGGTTTTTGAAAAATGCATCATTCAGAAAAGGGGGAAGAAAGATGACAGCTGCACTAGGAGCACATAGCTACAATGTCATATGTATCCCATTATTTTAGTACAAGTTTATAACTACACACTTGTGGTAACTTGAGCATTTGAACCTCTATGTATTTCAATATGCAATTTGCAATGTACAACTTTGAAATGTTGGACTTAATGAGCAAAATGCCTTCTACGAGGAGCATAGCTAACCAGTGGACAAAGCTGATCAAGTTCATTAATAAATTGTACTTTGGTGTCTGCCAAAATGTTGCCTCTAGGTCCAAAAAAAGGAAAGAATGGTGAGACAAGAAATGAACCCAAAGAAATTCAAGCATGAGTAGATTCAATTGGAAACCACTATTTTACAGTTCAAGTTTTATCTTTGATCAAATAATTTCTGCAATACCACAAAGAGTTTCTCTTTAAGTAAACAAAATATAAGTGCACCTGTGCCTCATTCATGTCATCAGACTCCATTAAGTCTCCTCCTTTTCTCACATTCAGGGAACATGGATCCTTGAGAAGTTCGATCTTGGATAACTGAAAATCTCCAGCACCTGTTATGTGAACCTGATCCAAGAGCATCTACTGTCAAGGACAATTCATTAACATCTCAAAGCTATATGGTGAAGCAAAACAATTACCAGCTGATTCACCGACAGGCTACGAGCACGAATATAACCAGAGAGGAGGAGTGTATATTTTCCAGAAATGGAATTATCAGCTACCACGTCGACCTGAAAACAAAATGCCAAGAAAGAAACTAATCCTGAATCATAAACTAACAACCTTATCTGCAGAATTACAGAGGCCCCAAACCATAGTTGAGAACAAAGTAAATTCAGAGTCACCAACATTGAAATTGAAGTTGAGCACACGAAATCATGGCCTATACATTTTAGTTATTGGGTAGTCAAAATCATGGTCTAGGTCCCTAGGCATTAAGAAATGCTGTCTTACAATTAATAACTATCCCTCAATCCCAAGCTAGTTAGAATTGGCTATATGAATCTGTTGTACTCATGCCGCTTTCTTTAGGCCCATTCAGAAGATTGTCAAGAAATGTCCGCCTAACTGTTAAAAATGAATGAACGGATACAAATACATTACTTCCATAAGAGTCACCAAGACAACTAAATTTCCACATAATGGTTAAAAAAATAGATAAGCAATCAGTGTTATGTTCTGTAGAAAAATGTATTAGGAGGGACAGCATACACATTATCTGAAATTCAGGAAAGCAGGTGCTGAATTGGATAACTACTTTAAAAAAGAAATTGTGCAAACAGATAAAATACCACCCAATAACTACACTTCAATCTCAAGTTAGTTGGGGTCAACTATATGATCACATATATCCCCTCTATGCTTTGAAACATTCACAGTCAAACAACATTGGAGAAAATTCATTCAAGATTAACATACATAAATAACAACCAAATTCAAGACTGATTTAACGATGTAAACTTTGGGGAATAATTGGTTTTGCTCCTTTTTTTCCTGGTGAATATATTTCATCTAAAAAAGCTAAAAGAAAATTTTACCAGTCAGAAGTCTCAAAGGAGATAAACTATGTCAAGTGGGAAAATGGAAGGTGGTTAATACCTTTTGAGCCATTAGATATGGCCGCTGATTACGCCAATGTGGTACTGAGAACCTTTGCTCCTTGAAAAGCCACAAGAACTACAAATAACAAAAAATGACCCAAAAGAACAAACAATAATTTCATAGGTTAATACACTATGATAGAGATGTATCAGAGGACATCATAAAACACAAACTCCAAATCATTACCTTATGCAAATCATCCTTTGTATCTGCTGGATAGAACTTACAATCCTCGGGAAATTCAGAAGACAGGCTAGATGTACACACCTTCTTTGAATCATTTTTCTTTTTTAACTCACTGGGTAGATCCTAAAACACAGAGAAAAACATGTTCAAGTGTCAACTCCTTAATTATCTACCATTCTCAATAATATGACAAAAGCACTTCCTTCCAGAGAAGTATATTTAATTCTTACACGAATCAGTACTGCTGTACTAGGAAGACCAAGAGCTCTAAAGATCGAAAGGCAGTGAGATCCAAATGCATCTATATAACAATCTTCTTCATTAGAGGAACTTGCAGATGTGACAAAAGCAATCAGATCAGCAACCTACAAATGCCAAAGCTTATAACTAAATCATTCCTTGATATAAGAACGTAAGAGCAACCAAAACCTGGAAATACTTCAGGGCATATATCATACCTTGGCCATCTCCATACATGCCAAGAGATCACCATGAGGTGCTTTTAAAACCTAGATAAAAGAACTTACTGTTAAACTTCTGCAGAACTTTCTGTGAAGAACATACAAGTCAAAGCAAGGAAAACTACTCAATTATCAATAAATGACAAACAATTTACTGTATGCTGCTTCTGGCATCAGATTTGACACCAAAAAAATTGTGATATGAAGAATTCAAAAAGAGTAATTAAGATTTTCTCTGGCATTTTGGTATGGCAGACACATACCTGAACCTAGCATCCTCTTACTCATACTCTTAAGTGCAGTCAAAGCTCCTCCTATCCTATAATGTACTATTAAAGCTTATAGTCCCATAAATGACTTCCCTATCTTGCTTAGTTCTATTATAGGTTAGAAAAGAAACTCACATTTTGCTTTTCGAACTCTGTATTTCAGAATCTTCTTAATACTATTCAGTGATGTGTTTACTTATTGAAAGAAAAATCGGACATATTACTTTACCATCCTGAAGTTAATCAAGTGTCTGAAGTCAGTTGATTACCAAGGTTAAGGCATAAGTCCTCTAAACATTATTGATTTATTGATTGTACTTGACAAAACTATGTTTGCAGAGATGCAAAAGCTTCTGTTTCTGTTTACTCATTATATGATACTTTCACCAAAATTAGAACCTGAGACCAATTCAATAATGCAAGTATAGTACTTAATTGATAAAGGGAGTTCCCACAATGCACTCCTACCGTTGCTCTCAACTTATATTCTGAGGAAGCAACTGCTGGATACACAACACCAGTTCCATCTGCGGACAATAGCTTCAGGAGATCTTGTTCAAGCGCACTAAGGTCAATGATTGGGATAGACCAAACAGAACCTGTCACATAAAAAATTGTTAGGAAACACTGATGAGTGATAACAGATATCTTCCTTCTCCTTCACTCCAGCTGATCATGGAGTAGGATTACTTATAATAACTGTTTTTTAACATCAATTCAAGATTACTAATTAAATCTTTTCATTCAACAAGACAAAAATGTCTTTCCATTGATGACTTGATCTTTTAATTTCTTTTCCAATTTGAAATTATTTGTAGTTGTTCTTAGTTAAATGTATGGAAATAGACCAAATCCTAAGAAAATTTGAAAAATTAAGCAAAGAAAAAACCTTTCTTATTTTATACTTCATGTCCAACATTATGTCCGGGATCATTATATAGGAATCCAAAAATGAAGAGAGAAACAATAAAAACACAGAAGAATACTTACAATAACTCTGGGCGGACTATTTGATCCAGATGAAGCTCTTTTCTCTTTCAAAAGAGCATCTCTTTTCTGCTCCCTCATCTACAAAATTGCATTTTTTTTAGCATATAACAATAAGTAGTTTGGTTGACAAAATTATCCTGGCATTATAGTCGTGCAATCACAAATACTGGACTAATTTAACCCAACTCATAACCAGGATATCCCACCTTATCCACATACCACACTACACGATAACTCAATAACCCAGAATGCAGTATTTTTTCTTACTTCTACAATTCAAATATCAATCCCAAACTAGTTAAGAGTCAGCTAAACTTAAAAAATTGATACCAAAAATTTACCATCTTATTACGCTGAAGCCGAGCTGCCCGAGCTCCCTTAGTGAGATTGCGATCAGGTTTCGCAATTCTACTCTTATCTAAACGTAACCAAAAAGACAATCAATACATAAATTAAGCAAAATAACACAATTAATAGAAAAAAAATTAAACCTTTTGAAGAAACTTTATGAACATTGCGAGATGACTTTGAAGCAAATCGAGTTTTGTGAGCTTTGTTTACTTGAGCTCGAGCACCTCCCATCTTCTCTACGATTGAGCAAACAGCAATCAATTTTTCTTCTAACAATAAACCCTAGCAGCCCATCAGCTAAAAGCCAGCAATCAGTACAATAGGGTTTAAGGATTTTTATTTTTTTATTCCAAATTGTTTTGGTATATATATGTATGTATTTTGGGTAAATTACTATTTCATCCCATATAGTTTTATAATGTTACAAATCTTCTCCTTTAAGTTTAATAAATCTACAGATGCACCCTTTACTTTTCCAAAAGTCGGGCCATTTAGTACTCCTATTATCAAATAAAAAAAAGGTAAATTTATAAAAGAAAAGCTTGTAAATAGAATAGTTTTCTATTGTGCAAAAGTAAAATATGTATAGATAGTTTATTCACTAGTGTCAATGATTGAATACTTAGTACCCCTTCTTTTACGGTATATTACATCAAACTTTCTAAAGTTATTCGTAAAATTCACTTTAGCATTATAACTTTACAGATGTTAAATACTCTCTAAAATAACTTTTAAATGATTGAAATACCACCTTACACATACAATATCAATTTTATAATAGGAAAGTGATGTGCATTCGCGTCACGTAAGCGCCACCTCGACATATATATAACACATCTAATTATGAACAAATTTAATTTCATTTCTTTTTCTTTTCATTATCTTTTTTTCCGTTTTCATTGTTGCTTCATCTTTTTCGGTACATATCTGCATCATCTCAATTAATCAATACACTACAATACAAAGTAATTGTGACCCTTTTTTGCAAAAACTCAACATCCACAACCTAGTTTTTAATAATTTAACGAATTATGTGTGAAACGTGTTGTGAAATGACTGTACATCGTAGGGCTGTTTGTAAACGACAATATTTAAAAAATTCTAATATCATTGGAGCTGGGTTGTTGGTGCTACTCTTGCTCATACTTCGTGGCAAATTTGTTTCCAATTTCAATTTTTCGTTGTTTTACTACCATTTCTCCATATTTTTATTTGTAAGTTTTTGAAAGTTAAATCTTAACAACCATGCTTGCTCTAATGACAACCAACAACTACTTCGATGCCGATCACCGGAGTAATTGTTGTTATAGTAGGCTCAAAATCGATAGATCTGATGACGAGTCGCCTGAAAAGCAAAAAAAAAAATGATAGCAAATAAAAAGAAAAGAGAAGAATGGAAGAAAGCCAGAAAAGGGTATGGCTTTGTCCATAGTTTGGTGAAATTTCTTAGCAAGATTTGGTGGTCTTACGGCGGTTGATCTCTCACAATAACTTTCAACAGTATTGAAGTAAGTTTTGGAGACAAGTTCGAGGGGATTTTATGTATTTTTCCTTTTTTATAAAAAAAATACATTTGTGTTTTTATGATACAACATGATTAATTAAGTTTATTTGCACGTTCAACATTTATATTGACCTAAGTGATTGCAAACGGTATAATTTCACCTAGTTATTGTTTTGATATCATAAATCATGATATGTCATAAATTTCTCAATTGATTTTGATCGAGATATCCAAAATTGATGACTACATCCAATATGTATTCCACATCTATGTCATCATATTGTAACACCGAAGGTAAAGAGTCCACGCCCGAGTTTAACCATAAAAGGCATCTTAGGTTCAAGATGAAACAATAAAAAACTCATAGGACTTGGCAAAAATCTATATTATCTATCCACACTCTCAACCAAACAATGTTAACAATTCAACATCAACAAGAGCCTTTCTAAGCTCTAGCATTCTATATAGAAACAAAGGGAAAAAGAAATTACATTACACAGCTAAAGAATATTTTGGCATGCCCTTTTTTTCACCTTCTAGCTCTCTCAAAACTGTCTAGCTAAATCTCAAGGGCAGCAAAGAATACCATCACAGTATCACAAGGACATAGCAGAAACAATTTGCCGGCCGCTCTTTGAGATTCTTGAACAAAACATAAACATCAAAAGTACAGATGATAACAAGAACAATCTAAAGTATGTCCTAATCTCCTGCATTCCCAGCTCGAGCACCTCCATTTTCTTCCCGTACCTACTTTTCCTTTCCATTAAATAACCATTCAGATAATCATCGATAGAAACCCACTTCTCAAAACCGGATCCAGTTGCATTTGGATGAAGTTCCTCAATCTGGACTCCACCCAAACTGAATAGCGTAAAAAATGCAGCAGACCAGTCGTTGAGAACTCTCTGCAATTCAAAGTGAATATGGCTGAGTGTTTGACATGACAAGACACATAGCAAAGATAATGCATCATCTACGAAATGTGCCCTTCATGCATTTTGTGTGAAGGTGTTTGATTGTGTACGGAGTTAAAGAATTTTGTGGCTACAAAATCATGTTATTAAGGGTAAAGTGCAAAATTTAAAGTTAAATTGTTTCAATCATTCTTTTTCGGAACAGACTAAAAAGGGAAGAGTATTACATAAAATGGAACAGAGGGTATTACTTACATTAAAAGTAGTGATGTCAGTGGGATTGAACATCTTAAAGCAGTCCTTTGACGAGGCCGTGCTATCACCATAGATCTGCCAACCAACAAATGCACGCATCATGTATACATTATCGGACATTGGATTATCACTAAAAAGATGCTTGACATTGAGCAAGGACTTTACTGTATATTGATTGATCAAAAATGCAAAGCCAAACCTCGAAGGTGAAAGACATGGGCACTCTTGCAATATCATACATGTAATCAGTTGCTGTCCCGTGAGCTAGATACCTGAATAAGTGACGTAATGTTATACTTGAGGTAACGAAAACTTACATCTAAAACTACATAATAAGGAAATGGTGACCCTAATATCTACTTCAAACAGAGGAAGGCATCAGATGTGCATGTTTTTCATGCCTAACATCGTGATGTGACTTTATCATTATTCTTTTATCCATAAGTGGCTTAACATCTCTATTTAGCAGTAATAGAAAACACATTCACTGCTAGATAAACAAGCATATTGCATATATCTAACAGGAATACACTTATGTTCCCTTCTCAAGCCAAGTAGCTAAACATAAAAGTGATGAGTAAGTGATACCAACCCGACAGAGCCTCCGCCAGATCCAACCAAGCAACGATCATTCAGCTGAAAACGATTCAACTTTTCAAGCATTAATCTCATTCTCTGAGAAGGTAATCCTTCCGGAGTCGTGTTCTTGTGATCATATGGCATAAATAGAGCCTGAAAAAAATTACATGAACAGCACAGAATAAGTATTTCATTCACAAAGAAACTAAAACGGATTATTATTCTTTATAAAAAAATGAAGAAGATAATTTCTGTGATCCTGAAATTTGATCCTTAATATACCAAAAACAGTAAAACGTCATAAACATGAAGAAGACAATTTACACCTGACATACAACTATTTGGTTCACTTTGACCAGTTAATTTATGGAAGTAGATACTCACAAATTTTCAAATGAAAAGATGGTTAAATTTGATCATCCTATTGTAGTTTGAATTCATGACTTTACCTAAACAAGATGGGGAGATCAGGCACAAGCTATAATCTATTAAAAGGAGCTGCACCTTGCAAAATGTCTAGGAGAGTCCTACAAGGTCTCCTCTATGCCCTAAATTTTAAAAGGAGTTATGGGGAAAGCTTGTAAATGGTATGTTTTATATATGCAGAGAAGTTCAGAATACAAACAGCAGCAAGCCATACTAACAAAAGTATACTTGCCTCCATTCCAGAATGCACGTTAACCCATACATGTGGTTCAAATGATGCACATATTTTCCGCATAATTTGTGTCTCGGGCTCACTAAAAGGGGCGGACCCAGGATTTTCTTCATATGGATCATAATCCTGAAAAGTAAAGATCAAAGGGACAAGAGTTGTATAAGCACATAGCTGCATCAGATTGACTAGTAAACACAAACAGCATATACACAAGTTCCAGTTAAGCAATCCTAATTTGGTACTAAGTGCAAATATTACTTAAGCACCACCAAGATGCATAAGTAACAACCTATATAAATGGAACACAACCTGTCCATACACCAGTAAAGAAGACACACATGATCGAAACACAATGAATCGTCTACTAATGGCAGTCTAAAGAACAAACCTTCTCTTTCTTGCCCCAATCCACACTCCAATTCCGATTAAGATCAACTCCTCTTCCTGCCAAAAAAAAGGGTTGGAAATAATTTTCTTGGTACTTCTCTATAGAGTCAATTTCTGTGATCAGACTAGTAAGATAAATAGCTATACCATTTCTTCTTTCACAGAGATCCCCTGCTTCTACAAGTTTACGCCCATTCACATTCTCCATTGGAACAACCTGTTAGACGGATAAAAAAGCATTCCCCAGTAACATTAGTTTAAAAGAGAATTTGGATACTCTTTAAAGTGATAAAGATCTTTGTTCTTTTATCTATTTACAGCCCTTGGCATACAGTGAACTAATTAATTGGGTGAATTTTGAATTTTTATACCAGCAGGACCTGAAAGATTTAAAAAGCAAACAGTGACTAAACGAATTTACTGAGCCGAATGAACAACCTGCAGCTAGAAAACAACTTGAAAGATGTTTACTGATGTCTGACAAAACAGAGAAATCAATACGCTAAAATTTGAGACAACGAGCTCTCTCTATGAGAGCTGTGTGAAAGGTTAATCTGTCTCTGCCAAAAAAAAATGTTTTGCATTGTGCAGGGAAATCTTCAGAAAATGGCTAATTTAGAATCTCCAAGACAAACTGCTTCAGTACATTGGAGGATGGGATAACAAAATCAGACCAACATCAGCAGGTGTGGACAATGGAAGAACCTAAAAATAAAAGAAGTTCTGCTGGATATTTTTGAAGGGTACTAAAAGAGCTGAGGAACTAAACATTTGAAGAGGGGATGAATGTAAATATAGATCCTGTTTAATTAGGAGTGGTTAAAATTTTTCTGATTCAACAACTTATAGATTCATAAAACATATACATGAATTATTTTCACCTTATTTGACTGTGAGTTCCAAATAGACTAGGAGTTACCTTTATGACAAGCCTATCAAGCGTGTTATTTAAATTAAGTGGGTATGCACTGGATAAGAATTCCTCTTCACTTAAAATGGAAAGAATCCGCAACGCAAGCTCCGTAGTTATGAGCTCCCTCCCATGCTGCCCAAAACTCTGGAACACAAGCAATTTATCTGTCAAAAACACCAGCAATGACCAATCTGAGATTTTCTAACACTAAAGACCAAATCAGTATAATGTCTGGAAAAGCATTTTCCCAATGTCTTTTCAAAGATACCACTCTACTTCCCCTCCTCTCTCCTTTTTCCTCGTGACTTAACTATCTTAACTAGGAAACCCTGGGAAGGTAATACAACATATATTTCCATTCTACAGGACATGAATAAAGGTAATAACGGACCAAAGAAAGTAAACTTACAAGAAGGATCTTAAGCTTTGACCTGTCATCACAGTCTTTCTTGTTCCGGCAATAAGTAACTACAGTCGTCTCTGCATGATACCCTTTGTTTTGAGTGGAAAATGTCTCCATCTGCATAAATATGAATTGAGTTGAGATATTAAGAGAAGATGCATATTTCTGTAGTTCCAATTTTCCCAAAACAAAAATTTAAAAAGGTATGAGATAGGGGCAAACTCACAGAGAGCTTGCTTGGGTGTCTATGGACCAATGATTCTATCTCTTCCAACAAAGCTCCCCTAGAAGACACCATAAATTTATGTTGAAAATTGAAGCACAAATCACCTCCCATTTCACAGTAAAAACTAAAGCCGAAAAGCAGTAGAGCAAGTGAGGACCTTTCTTGATCCATAACATATAAAGTTCAGCAATCAAAATTGAGCCTCTCATACAGCCTTAGCACACTAATATCTATAAAGATTCACTTCATCAGTCAAATAAGATGTTAAGCTACTCACATTCATTAACATCACCAATAATTCATTGTGAGCTAGAACCTCCTACCCCAACTTCATTAAGTTCCAAATCAATCTGTTACACTCAATCCTAAATCAGTTCGAGTCAGCCCTATGAATCCTTTATAGCCATTAAATTCCGAAAATACAGAACACTGATGCAAAAAGAAAAGAAGAAAGTTCTCACCTTTCTTAATATAGTTCTATCAAACTTGAATTAATTGCACAACCTTTCCATAAAAGTTCATTTCCACTCTAAGTAATTCAAATACTAACCTAATTACAACATTCAATAATCCTAGTTACCACAAATCACTACCCAAATTAGATCACCAATCGAAATTCAAAAAAAAGCTCAAATTTTTACCTTGTATGATAGAGATCGTGATTGATGGGAGTAATAGGTATTTGCGTGGAATTCGAATTTCCATTTACAAACGAAGAACACAGAACAATCAACACAACTCCAAACAAGACTAATGGCGAAACGGGTAAAGAATACAAACGCCGGCGACGACGCAACCCCATTTAAATTACAGATAAATACACCAACATCCGGTGATTTGTGTTGTTTGATTCAACCCAAATGTCTCTTGTGGTGGGTGGTTGCCTCGATGTACTATTTCAATCTTTGTTTTTGGGTTCGGGGGACAATCCCAAAACTTTAAAGAGCACTTTGTAATGTGTGAAAGAACTGGGATCTTTTGCACGCGGCAGTGATGTGTAAAGTTAATAGACCGACATTGAGAGGATCAATTGGGGGTAGGGGTGGGGGGTGGGGGGGGGGGGGATGGGGAGGTGGGGAGGGGGTGAGGAGGAGTTAGGGGGAAGAGAAATTGGTGGGGGGGTGGGGGGATGGGGGGGTAGAAAAGGAGGGGGGCGGGTGAGTGGTTGGAGGAATGAGAGCGAAAAAAAATAAAGGAAAAAAATAGGCCTCGAGAAGAATAGGGGGGGAGAGAGAGGAAGGAAGAGAAGATCAGGTGGGGAGCGACCGGTTTGAGTGGTTTTAAATGTCAACGCTCACTAGATGTGCCTTATGGGTATCGGGGGTTTGTCGGCGGCACCGGCTGGTTCCCATCAGTCACAGGAGCGCAGCAGCAGCAGGTGTCGCGACGGAGTACAGTAGAGTCCGCGTTGGGGGCAATTCAACTCAATTCTAATTGACGCTTGGCATCGTTGTGTGGTGAGGGAGAAGAGAATAACGGGGGGATGCATTGCAACAGGGACTAGTAGGATGGCATTTTTGGACGGAGAGAGTAGAGAGTTGGATGTGAAATTTGGTTGCCAAGGTCAGTTGACCCTGCAAGTTTTCATACGGCATAACAAACCCTTTAACATGGGCTTACGGAGGGCGGAGCAAAGCCGAAAGAGCGGAACGAATAGGAGGTCACACGAGACAACCCTCGTGGGGTCAACGGGAGATAACTTTAATTGGCTCGTGTGGAGGAAGACCAAAAGTTGAAGGGCAATTAGTAAGTAAAGATACAAAAAATACATAACAGATTTGTAGGTATTTATGTTAACACAATAATAATAAATTTTCTAACATAGCAAGAAATTTTTAGCTTTAGTTTTTGTTGGAAATCTCCAATACTTCTAATTATCATGTTTTACTTTTTGACATGGTCAGTTTGATTCATTTTCGAGAAATAAAAATTAAATATATCAACTAATATTTAGATTAAAATTTGAATATGCAAAAATTTATAAAGATAGTTTTTTTCAAGTTGACAAAAAAACAAACAAAAAAAAATGTGTAATATATATATATATATATATATATATATATATATAATCTCTCTCCTCTCTCTTCTCTAATCTCTCTCCGCCTTTTTCTGTGTTATCATCTCCGCGCTTTTTTTCTCTTTCTCCTCCCCCTTCGGCTCGACCCCCTTGCGCGGTTAGCACCTCGCTTTGATCCCTCTCCCCCGCTATGTCCTTGAACACTTACACCTATCTTTTCACTCTACTCCCCTAGAACAGCGCTGACCCCTGCCAGGCCCCCCCGAATGGAGGGACAGCGGGGGCGGAAGAAAAGTGGAGCGGTGGAGGTAGTAATTAAAAAGGACGGATGACCCGCCAGTGGGAAGTTGAGGGGGGTCCCCTATGGTGAAAATGATTGAGGGATTCTGGCATTTAATACGGGAGACAAGCAGAAAAGATCAATAGGTAGCGGGGAGAAAAAACGTCTGCCATTAAAACTTTAAAACCACAAGATCATAGAATAGAATGAAAGAGTAGCATAAAACGCATTTGGAAACGCAATTTATGAGTAAAATTGTGTCTTCTTATTTTTTATTAAAATTACTATATTATCCCTTCTATTAATTTTAGTTGTCCATTATATTTTAATATATTGATTTATTATCTTTATAATATCAAGAGATGATTATTTTTTAGATTCTTAACATTTTTAATTATCATGGTTGATTAACTCTAATACAAAATAACGCACGAACAAGGCCCACAAGTTTGTTTTTTAATAGTAATTAAGTCTCCCTTAGCATTCATCTTTTGAATGTGGATATATAATAAAAACGCACTTGATGTGATATAAAACAGAAAAGATCATAAATCGTGTCTCTATTAAAAAAATCTATCACAAGGGTATTTTCGGTATTTTATCATAGAAAACTCTGACCGTGCACCAAACACTTTCTATCTTTATTTAAAGTCATTTTGACTATTTTGAATTATTTTTTTATATTTGTTAAATTCGTTTAGAAGTTAAAAACTGATTCAAAATAAATTTGACCAAATTAAGTCAATCCAAATATCCTCTTATAACTGACATGTTAAACCGATAACATTTCAAATTAGTCGAATCGAACGGAGCCGACCACATACCCAAGCTAGCCCACTTACGATAAGAGTAGATTTTGGATCTAAATTCAAATGGGGACAAAATTGTGTAGGGACTTGTTTTCGTGTGATCTTTCATATGTTATATGTTTGAGTTGTGAAAACAATTACTAATGAAGTAGGGACTTTCACTAGGGGTTTGACTGGGTTTACACACAGGAATCCCTTGAGATATATGCATGGAACGTTGATGTGGACGGGAATGCTTTGTGCATTTGAACTACTCTCAGAACACCTTGTATCTATCTCTTCTCCTTCAAGTTCTTGTTATCTCTTGTGGTCCAATAGTGGGTGCTTCTTGTATATGTCGCCTCAGTAAGTATTACCAGTAAGCTAAGTAATTAAAGCATTGTTGTTCACTATTTTTTATGTTTTGCAGGATCATATTGATTCTTTATTGTCAATTCCAGAAACGAAGAAAAAGGCTCTCATTTCCATACATCAGATAAGAGGTTAGGACTGGAGAGGAAATATTTTGAACTTAGTTGAAGTCAGCCATCAAATGCTTACATGTTTACTGCCAAGACTTGCATCTTGAAGGGGGATGTAAGGAGATGCTAGGTCCTACAACACCAAGACAATATCCCCCGATATAATCCCACAATGGGCTGTGTTGTTGGGGCTAAGTACGCATTACCAACACAGGGGGAGGACCCAGCAGTGGTAATTTGTAGATCTGTCCAGTATAGGAAATTTGGTTCTACTGGAACGGGGCCTTCACATCAGCTACAGAGGCGAAAGTGTAGTTAGAGACGGGATGGGAAACGTCGATCTAGGGGCCTACTGAAGCGGGAAGAGCACTGCGGGCAGAGCGTCTGGTGATTATCTACTGAACATGTTCATAGTCTTCTTCATCAAATCACGCATCAATAGGGAGCTTGCAAGTTTCCACATTACCCAACAAGGTGCCTATTGTTGAGTCCAAGAGTATAATAAGTATTGGCATTAAATGAACACACTTGGGAACTTAGACTAACCTGACACCTACCTATGGGGTTGTGCCAAAGCCACAAATGCGGTCATAAATCTATGCCAACTGGCACCAACTATAAAACCTAGTCAATATTGCACCGGTGGAACAAAAGCTCAAGCGCCGTTGAGAGACTTCCCACAGAACTACCCCGGGCAATTGGGCCGCCGAGAGCCGTTGAAACAGAACCATCAGCGAATCCGCGAGAGGGGATGTAGTCGGGAATACGCTCACTGGTCAGGGCACCAAATCCCAAACGCCGCATGACGGTCATAAGTGTCGCGATAGGTAAGTAGGTATGTGGCACGAGATTAACCAAATAACAGAGGACGCGGAACGAAGGGTCTCGGGTACTTCTCGGTGGCGGGGGGGGGTGGCGCGGGTGGCGCACTGGCCACCAAAGCTGGGGGGAGAGGCACAGGAAGAACGGGCTAGGAGGCGAGACGTGATCCTAAGTGAGAACAGAAGGCCAGTCTCAGTCCCAGTCAAAGAGAGCGGAAGGTCTGTAAAAAACACCCAGGTCAAACTGAGGAGGAGGAGTGGGATGTTGAGGGGGACCCTTGGCCTCGGGAAGTTGGCAAAGCAGAGGCATAAAACAAACCTTGTTGGGGAACAACAGTGGCCGTGCTTGCTGAACATGGGGGGAACGCCCACAGGATCATAAGAGTGCGCTGAACGGGCACAAGCATCAATGGGAACGACTGAAGAAAGGTGAGCGACATAGAGAAGTTGGGAGTGACAGGGGGGGTACGAAGCACAGACCAATGTGTTCTAGAAATGGAAACGAAGGGGAGTTCGGCTGGGGGGAGCCCAAGTCAGAGCCGAGTAGGTGTGTCGGCGAGTGGACAGAAACCAATGGGCAGGCCTGACGCGAACTAGTCAAAAACCAGTTAAGGGGAGGTGGGGGTGAACAGTGAGAAGCCACAACGAGCCTGAGACCTGGTAAAAGGTGACAAGGAAAAAGGGACACAAAGGCAGGTGCAGTGGGGGGTATGATGGGTGTGTTATGAATAGGCATATAAACGAGAAACAAGGAACATGTGGAGGTGGTGTGAACATAAGGAACGGGGGGCCTGGGTGGACCAGTGCAGGAAGCAGTAGAGAGTCAGCTCCTGACCTGGGCTCCGTGCTAGGGGGGAGAGAAGGAAGGAAAAAGCTGGACGAGAGGGGAACCATGAGAGGGGGGCCCGGTAATGAACGGCGGGGAGAGTGGGAAAAGAGTACCAATTGGCATAAGAGCGGGAGAAGAGTGCAATTTTCTTCATTGCTTCAACTCCACTTGGAAGGGGGGGTGGGGAGGGGGGGGGGGGGACAAGGATTGAGAGGATTAAAAGGGCAGGTGGAGAGGGGCGAGCGCGGGAAATGGGGAGCGGAACTTGCAGCTCTATTAAGAAAATGGGGGGGGGAAAGGTGAAGAGGGGGGAAAAGGGGCGTAAGAAAAGGGGAGGGGGGACTGGGGGGGGGGGGGCAAGAGCAAGAGAGGCTAAGGAGGCAGCTCGGCGATTAACGTGGGGAGATGGTAACGCAAAGAGGAGGGTTGAAAAAGGAAGCGTAAGGAGAGAAATCTGAGAATGAGGAAGCGCGAAGAGAGCGGGGGTAAGGGTCAGGAGAACAGCAGAAGGGGAGCACAACGAGGAAAGAAAAAAGGAAAGCACCAGGAGGCTAGGAAGGAGGGAGCTAAGGGTGTGGGGGTGGGGCCTTACAAGTGGGTTGTGTGTTAAGTACCAAGAAATGACGGATAGTGAAAAAGCGATAAGGGGAGCGAAAGTGGAGATAGGATGAGGAAGGGAGGGGGGGGGGGAACACGGGTTTAATCGTAGTCACTGAGGGCGGTTTGTGAGTCCAAAGCGTTGAAAATTGCCAAACAACATGACAAAATGGGGTCCTCTGCAGTGGCACGGCAGTTTATGCAAGACTCTGTAGGAGGGTGGACATTAAAGGAAGACGACGCATTGTGTGAAGGATACGTTCACTATGCCATGGGCACTGTTGGGTGTAAAAGAGGATGTGGGGGGACTGTATGTAGAGGGATGACAACGGACAAATAGTGTGGTGGTGTGGTTTTTTGGAAATGTGCGATGGTTTCGGGG
Source organism: Solanum habrochaites (assembly GCA_027704765.1). Taxonomy (NCBI): domain Eukaryota; kingdom Viridiplantae; phylum Streptophyta; class Magnoliopsida; order Solanales; family Solanaceae; genus Solanum; species Solanum habrochaites. The sequence goes on from JAKWJA010002492.1 coordinate 67,640,679, forward strand.
GAGTTGGAAAGGGCAGCGGAGTATTGAATGTTGGGAGTGAATTGAGGGATTGTCGGTTTGTATGATAGGGGTTGAGAAATGAGCGTTGGTCGGTCCGTCGGAATGTCGAAGGGTATTGGGTGGGTGACGAGAGACGCGGGTTTAATACTAGGTTATTGCAGGCAAACGAGCGGTGTGGTAAGGGGGTGCGATTAAGTGTATCGCGAAAGTTAGTTTAGGGAGGTTGAGGTGATAGGGGACAGATGTGTGACGGGAATGGGGGGGAGAGATGAGTCAACTGAGAAGTCAGAGAGAAATTTTGTGACAGGGGGACCTGGTGCGTATTAGTGCATGTGTGATAGGAAGGGAAAAAGAACAGACAAAGGAAAGCGGGGGGGGGGGATTGGGGGGTGTTGGGAAAAGGTGTCGATGCGGGGAGGAGGCGAGCTGGGGAGAGGTGGGACGTTTTCTGTTTTTAGGGGGCAAGTAGAGGGGGGGGGCGCGTTGTAGGTAAAAAGAGCGATAACATTGACAAGAAAGGGGGAAGGGAGGCAGGGGAAGAGTGGTAGAAGAGGGCGTGAAGGGGGGCGAAGAAGGCAAGCAGAGGGAGAAGAGAGCTTGAAAGGTGAGAAGGGCGACAACAACACCAATTGAGGAAAAGACCGAAAATAACTCTGTTAAATATTTAATGTTATCTTCGATACATCTTTGCATCTCGTAAATGTTGTTTGTTTTTCAGTTCAAAAGATTTTTTACAACCTACTTTTTTTTTATATGATTATGTGTAGACCCCACTTACAGACCATCCATTTTTAGGGCTAAAGTTAAAGACACCACCCCAGAATGATGAAGTTTTTAGTGGCCCTTTTTGTGCTTCACATTTTAGTTAATTTCACAACAGAAAATTTCCCCTAATTCGAAACCTAGATTTTCCATCTTCCCCTTTAAGAGTGAGCACGGAAATCGGAGAAGTGTAATCGGTGAGTATTACAAATCTGAGTCTGCAATTGTACTGATTTATGTTTCATATACTAAATTTGTAGCACTTTTATTGATATGTAGATGACCTGTTTACTGTAATGATCTGTTTTTGCTTTGTCTTCATATGCACATCACTTGTCTGATGAATCGAACATGCCATGGCCATCCATTCTACATAACAGCAAACTTTTGAGAATTCGCAAATCAACATTCAGTGATATTGTAACTTGTAAATTATGATGTTCTTGTATTTATATAGAAATAGAAATGTCATAATGCGGAAAAATAAAACAATTTTTGGGCAACAAGATTGAAAACTTTTTGAGAATTGGCACCTCAACCTTCATGCTATTGTCCCTTGTTAACATTAATGAATGTTCTTGTATTTACATTTACATAGAAATAGAAATGTCATAATGGGGAAAACAAAACAATTTTGACTGGTGATTACTACCATTGTAGTATGGTCAAAAAGTACCTAGTCCCAAGCCAGGAACATCACAAGAAACAACAAACGCGAAAAGGTTAATCATTTAACAAGGAAAATAAATATTTGGCAAAACTAATAGGGATACACCAAACAACTTGAACAGTGCAATTAAATTTATGATGTTCTTGTATAATTACATTTACATAGAAATAGAAATGTCATAATGGGGAAAACAAAACAATTTTGACTGGTAGCAATAGGATATGAATTTAATTTGTTTCAATCCTCTTGGGACCCATTCCACCCATATTGTGGTTTGGGAACATGGAAGGCTCACGTTTTTGTTTCTCGATATCATATTTTCTTTTTCATTGTACTTGAGTTGAGGTTCTTACGGAAATTGTCACGGGATATGGATAACGTTATCCTTCGGGAAAAATATCTCTTTAATTGTCTCTCAAATTATATTAAAGCAAATATATAATCTAAATCTGAATAAGAATGAGTCAGTACTAAAATACTAGATCTCATGCCAATAATATGATTAAACTTTCAAGGGGATTCAGAAATTCCAGGCCGACACTAGATGTGGGGTGCTCAGGTTGATCTTGTAGAATTGGAGATGCATTGAAGCAGTGGACACATTTGAGTAAAGATTTTTTACATTAAAGAATATTTGAGTAGAATTGTTAATTGACATATTCGTTATCTCAGCAAGTACAGCAGTTTGCGAAAAATGTGTTCATCGCACGCAATGGGGCTCGCAATATGCTTGAATTCACTAGTTTGAAGAAATTTTTTGTTCACCTGGGACTCCAATGTGCTTGCTTTTGCGTCCACTTTGGATTTATCTCAACAATTACATCAGTTGCGGAAATTGCTGAACTGAAAAAAAAGAGCTGCAAGACAACATTCAGAATTAAACCGGTCCAACTAATCAAAAAGCAACCAGAATTCATTATCAGGATAGGTAATATCTCAAGAGGATCAAGACCATATCATCATACACTCCAAATTAAGTAAAAATATCCCTATAAATGCTTTTGGTTTGTCAAACGTTTCAGAAGCCCATATGACCAATACCTTCAGTGGCTAACTTTTATATCACAATGGCGGGTGGGCTAGTTTTTTTCATTTCTTTGACATCCCCAGAGCCTAGCAATCAGCCTGTTGTAAAACCACGAGAGGTTGTTTAGATACTTTCTCATTGAAGTGTCAGGTGAACTGTTATTTGTTCAACAATTGATGATTACAGAAGATGTACCAAATGGGTGGAAGACAAGTAAATTTCGACTATTCAAAATTGATGTAATCAGAGGAGAAGCCAAAGAGATTAAAAGCTTGGTGGAGAAAGCAATTTTGGTGGGGTGTAATGCATCAATTTCCGCAGACTGTTCCAAGTTAGTTGGAGTGGCCTAATCATATCTATTTAACTTTGATTGGACATGTTTGTCTGCCAATCCTTGAATCTCATTTCTGGTGTTAACCCTGTATCACCGCCGATTTGGGTTACCCCATCATTCTTATAGGCATTGGAAACAAAACTTTTTGTGACAATGAACTCAACATTGTCTATTGATTTTGGTGTTGGAGATGACGTTTTCTTTTTGAAATGACTTGATCTTTCATCATATTTGGGGTTCAAATCTCATTAGAGGCATGAAAATTATACGACCTTTCTCTAAAGAAATTGCATTTGTTATTGGATAATAAATTAGTTGATTATTTTAACGAACACTGCCTCTTAAAATATCACAAATCAAACGGTGCTAGCAAGTATGAGTTATCTACTTACTTAATTGACACAAAATTAGTACATTTGGAAAGAGAAGTATAAGATTGAGGACTTGAGTGACATCGTTTCCAAGAATTTTCTCTAAGTGATGTGTCTACGCGTTAAGTTATACTTTTTTTTTTCTTTAACCCAAACATTGAATATTTCTGATAAGATATTTAATGAGAAAACTAGCAAGACCGCCGTTTACTTTTTGTTTCTTGGTGTCCAAGAGTAGTATATTGCTTATACATATAGCTGCATCTTGATGCATCACAAAACATATTATCTCTCTTCTTGTGTTCAAAATAATTGAGTTTATTTGTTTTTATTTGTTAAATGAAGGTAGGCGCTTTCATACCTTTCCTCTGGTAAGTATAGCGAATCTGGGTCGAATTCCATCGACCTACTTGTTATGAAGCACAGCTTTACAGTGAGGAGGAATTCCATTAGATTTGGTGTTGTTTGTAAATCATGGGGAAGTGCTGCTACCAAAGAAAATTTTGATGTTTTAGCGCCTCAAGTTCCCTTGCTTATGCTGGCTGCTAAAGGCGATGATGATTATCGGGACCTCTACTCTCTTTCCAAGAGGAAAATTTCTCGCAGAATTTTCCTCCCAGAAGCTAGAGGGAGACTCTGTTTACCAACACAGGGATGGCTTTTCACGGTGAACTATAGAGCATTTACAGGAGAGATGACTTTGTTGCACCCTTTCTCACGCGTCCAAATTCAGCTTCCTCCGCCTACTGGCTTGACAGATCAGGAATCAAAACGTCCCTATGTGACCATCAACCATGTTGTATTGTCTGCTAGCCCATCCGTAACAACTGACTATGTTCTGATAATTTGTTATGGTCGGCCTACATACCGTTTGGCTCTTTGGCGACCTGGAGACCTCTGTTGGACCAAAATTCCTATTCTTGAAGAAACTTATGCATATTACCATATGATCCAATACTTCAATGGACAACTTTATATCAACAAGCGGTGGCTAGTTTCAGCTATTGACATCCCAGAGCCTAGTAATCCTCAGCCTATTGTAAAAAAACGAGAGGTTGTTCAGATGGTGGGTTTATCGAATAACACATACCAGTCCGCTCACTTTCTCATTGAAGTGTCAGGTGAACTATTATTTGTTCAACAATTGATGATTGTGAAAGATGTAGCAAATGTGTCGAAGACATATAAATTTCGACTATTCAAAATAGATGCAATCAAAGGAGAAGCAGAAGAGATAAAAAGCTTGGGAGACAAAGCAATTTATGTGGGATGTAATGCATCAATTGCCATAGACTGTTCCAAGTTCGTTGGAGTGAAACCTAATCATATATATTTTACCTATGATTGGGCACGTGTGTTCACCGAAGGAGATGATTCAAGAGAGATAGGGGCTTACAATGTCGAAGATGGAACCATTGAACCTTTGAATCAAGGCATTTCTGGTTTTAATATTGTATCCCCGGCGATTTGGGTTACCCCATCATTCTGATATCAAAATGCGTTGAATTTTCTCTGAATTGTTTTGGTCTTGTGTGTCTTTTATATGTTGTTTGATGCAATGTGTATGTTTTAGATGTTGTTTGATGCAAAAAACAGTTTGTTGATCAATTCTCATGAAATATATTAGACGTTTTCTCTTCTATTATATCCACAACTTTTTCTTATATTAAAAAACAAATCTAAAATTGATTTGTGCTTGATAACAAACAGTAAATTTACTATCTTGAAAAAAAAAATCACTTTAGACAAACTTGTTTTTTAAATTGACAATTAGACCAAATTAGTAGATTAAGTATGAATTAATTGAATAAAAGTATAAGAGTGTCTTTGGAAAATTCAACTAAGCAAATAATGAAAAAGAAGAAAGATATAATTTCAAACCCTAGACTCTAAATGAAGCTGCATGATTTGGGCTCTTTTTTAGCCCATCTTTGTTACTGTGGCGTTTGAGTTTTTTTAGCTCATTTATGCCCCTGTATCACAGAGTATATTTTCTGCTTTATTTGGTTACTACAATTGCCCCCTTTTCGAGACAACAGTGAAAGGGGGAAATTGTTGCAGGTGTACGAATGTGCCGTTTGGAGACGTTCGTCTTCAACGGCTGGATTTGGGGGAAAAGGACGTGGGCCGGGTCGTCGAGTATCGCTGTTGTAATTATTTGTTGAAGAATCAATGGGCTGCTGGGAATAAGAATTTGGCCCAAATTTTCTCTAGGAAATTGATCCAACAAGTTCCCAATTTGAAGGCAACTAAAGATTAAATAAAATCAATTAATTAATGAACTTCTTAATCTTAACGAAATAAGATAATTAAAAAAAAATTTAAACTATTACTTAAATCAAACTAATTGACGAAACATTTAAGTAAAATTAAAATATTTTTGAGACATTGAATTGCATCAAGTATTATAAATAGAGTTAGACGTTTTCTCTTGTATTGCATTTGACATTGAATAGTCTAATTACCATGTTATAGTTGACACTTGTAAATGAACGTGCTATTAGTATGAGTAATCTACTTAGTTAATCTTCAATTAAAAAGTCATTAACGAAAAATTCTTTAGTTGCTATTAATTAACACTGTTTGATAAAAGTGCAGCAAAATTCAAATGCTGGATTTTTGACAAACTATTTGTATATAATTTCTTATTTTTCTTCAATGATTTTCACAAGGTTTTATTATATTAAAAAACAAATCTAAATTTGATTTGTTTGCATGTACAAATTAACAAAAGGCGACGATGACATCAAATGCACGCCTCTAACTAAAACAAATGTGACGATGACATCAAATGCATGCCCTCGTTTGGTAGCCAGATGACAAACAAGTTATTTACGTATTAATTATCGCATGATTTATATGACGTCTGATAGATATATAGAAAATAAACTATTCATGTATAAATAAATAATTAATATATGTATAACTTTTATACGAATAACTAATTCAAGTATAAAAAATCATACGTAAAATTTTAACTAGCGAAGGACCCTAAAAGTTTAACTTGTTTCTTGAATTATTAAGGCATTTTGGTGTTAAAATTTTATCATATTATATAGAGTTTTATTTATAAAAACATAATACATAAGTATGTATTTATATTTAACTATAGCCGAAAAAAATATACGTTAACTTTAAAATCACAATAGACATCTTAATTTGATCGCAAACGATAACTAAACACTCATAGACTCATTTAAAATTTGAAGATATGTTAAAGGGTTGGATCGTAAATATAAGTTGAGGGGTCTAAAATGTATATACCATCAATGTTTTTCTTTAAATATCAGACAATTTGTGTCCGTCCGATCGTTGAATTTGACCGTTGGAGCGCTTCTCCCTACTTTAGGGCCAAATTCAAACTCATCTAAAAAAGGACAAAAATTGACAACAATAAACTATTGCCGTAGAAGAACGCTCAAAGCACTAAGCCAAAAAAAAAAAAAAACAATTTTTTTCTCCTCTTTCATAATTTTCCGCCGCTTCTTGAATCTTGACTTCTGATTTGGTTTTCATGTCCAAGATGATGATGAGATCTAGCCGTAAACCCCCACTTCCTACTAGATCTCCTGTTGGAATTCGGAATCGTCGTGTTCTTCAATCTACTCCAAACCTCATTCGAACCCCACCAGGTATTTTGTATAATTAGTAGTAATACTGTGTTTAGAGATGGAAAGACCAAATTTTTGAGACCCCCTTTGCTTTGTTTGAGTTTTGTGTGTGTTGGAATGAAGAGAAATGGATGTCGACTGTTGAGTTTTGTATGATTAGTACTGTATTTAGAATTGGTAGACCAAAAGTTGAGACTCCTTTTGCTTTTTTGAGGTTTGTGTGGATTGGAATGAAGAGAAATGGGGATTGACTGTGAGTTTTGTATAATTGGTTCTGTATTTGGAGTTGGAAGACAAAAATTGAGACCCCGTTTGCTTTTTGAGTTTTTTGTGTATTGGAATGAAGAGAAATGGGTGTTGACTGTTGAGTTTTGTATGATTAGTATTGTAGTTAGAGCTGGAAGACAAAAAAATTGAGCCTTTTTTTTTTTTGGAGTTTTGTCTGTATTGGAATGAAGAGAAATGGGTGTTAACTATTGAGCTTTGAGTTGGAAGGCAAATTTGAGACCCCTTTTGTGTTTTGTATGTATTGGGATGAAGAGAAACGAGTGACCGAGTTGGTTGAGCCTGGGATTTCCCTTAGGGTCCTGGGTTCCATACCACCTGTATGCGTTTCTAGGTCGAGCTTGTCACACGGGGCTTTTGTTGCCTATTGCGGTTTATATTTCCTTTGTTGTTTGCGCACTAACAAAAGGGTAACAGCTGTGGTTCCCTTGTTATGAAAACGAAATGGGTGTTTGAGATTTGTTGTATACCCGATTTAGGCTTAGTTGTTGTTATTGTGTTGTTTTTCTTTTCAGGTTTTTGAATATAAACAAGGAACAAGTGGATAGTTTTGAAAGAATTAGCTTAATTTTGAATTTAAACAGGGACAAACATCCATGCTTCGTATATTAGTTGAAACTATTCGCAAAGTTTGAGAGCCCCTTAATCATCTCAATTTTGATGGTCTCTCTTTTTTTGGGCTAAATTTTAGATTGTATGCAGGTTCTTTGAAAACTCAGTTGCCTAAGAGGGTTAGCAGCAGTGTTGAAGAATGGGAACTTCGTCCAGAGTACCATACCATTTCTTGTGAATTAAGGGCTTTGTCCAAAATGGTGCAGAACAAATTTGGTAACGAGGATGTGAATGCTACTGATGACTCTGATTCATTGAATGCAAAGAGAAGTCCTTTATTCGAAAGGGGCAAGTTTTATGAAGAGTACTCTGCTAGAAGGAATGAGAGATTGAAGAGGAAGAAGGGTGGTGACACTGTGGATGAGAAGAAACCAGTGTATGATTTGGGAGTTAGAGTTGAATCTTCCAAGAAAAAAGGAGAGCCTAAGATGTCCCAAAGCGCGAGGAAATCAGTTGTTGCTTCTACACCAATAGCAGAGAGGAGAGAAACTTCAAGGTATTTCTTGAGAAGCACAGCTAGTAAGGAGAACAAGAAGCCTCCTTTACCAATCAGCATGGACAAATCTGTGGGGTTATCAGAGAGGAGAACTACAGCCAGAAGAGTTCGGAAAATTTGAGTTGGAATGATTACCCACCTTATAGACGTTTGTTGAACAAAAAAGTAAGAAGTAGTAGTTTTTGGATGATTTGGATGGCAAATGTAGTTAGTTCTGTCACAAAATTTTCAGATTAGGGTGTTTGATGTTTGAAGTACAAAGAAGAGGCTATGTAGCTGATAGCTTCAGTTCACTTTCATGGCTGATTGTGATATGAATTTTCTTTTTTGTGCTTATCTTTAAGTTTATTGTGCATGTATTGATGCAATCTTTACATTGCAGAACCAAGATAAGTCTATTGAACTACTTGCATTGAGAGTTGTGTCCTGCTTATTTTCAATCAATTCATCTCCATATGTAATTAGTCCTATTGATCCAAATTATTTGGTGTTGTGATATAGTTCTACAAAAGGAAGAAGCTTATGCAACAACCTAATTGTTTACTACAGTAAGTATAGACGGGAAGGACAGAAGAACAAAGAAAAATGAGAAGCCTCACCAATCTTAACAAAATTTACCAATATATTCAGCTTGAACTCAATATAAATATGTGCAACTTCAGGATACCAGATTTCCCTCACTAGTTCAGCCAGAAGTAGACATTTATATAAGCTGGAAAATGCAAGTTAAAATTCACAGATAACTTGAAAAAGTGTATTATCCAATAATGGAAAGCATCATAAACAAAATAAATCAAAGTAGCATTGAAAATTACTTCAGTAACACTATTTCCAATACATAATAGCTCATTCATCAAAATTTTGGTTACATAAGCTGAAGCAAAAAGAAAAAGAATTTGTTATATGGTACTAGTTCAAGTCTTCAGAATGTCACAGGTTGCTAAACAACTCAAGTCTTCAGATTCTCTGGTCATGCAGCTTGTTATCCATATCAAGTTGTAACCAGAAGATACAGAAGGCCCTTTAGATACTCCACTATTTCAGATCCTCCAAGCTTAGAACTTCCAAATACTCTATCAACGAAAGTAATTGGAACCTACAAATAGTAAAATCCAACTTAAATTCAGGCTACCTTTGGAAAGATGAAAAGTACATCATAAAAATAAAACCAAACAATGAAGTGGTTGCAGGTGACTATTGCAAAGAACTGAGATGAAAAAGAAAAAAAAAACACGGAGTGGGGATGGGGGTGCAATTGACTCAGGAAAAACAACAATAACAATGAAGAGAGCTCTCTTAGAAAATTCAAATGGCTTACAGCCGCATAATACAATGTTAGGATAAGAGACAACTGGGGGATAGCATCCAACAAAGCTCCCAGTTTGAGAGCATACAACCAAGTAAATGCTTAAGAACTGCCATTAGTTTGCATCATTATTAATATTAGAATAGCACTATGGACATCATAAATTATGCAGTTAGTAGCACGATGCAATAAGAGATAAGATTTTCTTGTCCAAACAAATGTCAATGCAGTGGATTAATTAGTATTCAACAGTAAATCCATGTCTTTAGCTACCTCTTCAATGCGGTAACCTTTTCTTGAAGCCCTAACAATCATCTCCATCTGAAAAACATATCCTTTACTGACACAAGAGCTTATGATGTCTTCTAGTGCAGACTTCTGGTACAGCCTTCAAAACAAGCAATTCAGTTTCAGACAATAATTATACAAATTACATTAATTGTGAGCATTACAGTATATAAGAGTAAAACACGTGATGATCATTCAGTTTCTTAAGAACAAAAAATCACACAAAACAACCTGAGACCAAATCAATTTTCCATATAAAAGTACAGCGTCTTTTTTCCTTTTCTACATGGACTTCCCTCCTTTTAGTTATAAGTTTGTAGAAAAATAGGATGTCTTGAACAATTACAACCATTATCTCCCAATCCAGCATTCCATTAGATTTATAATCTCCACGCCGAAGTCCCAGATATTAAGAAGTAATCCTAATCTAAGCAACCCCTTATGGTTTATGCAAAGTACATTTCCTAAATATGCTCATAACAATTCATCGAACCACGGATTTTCCTCTACTTCCAAATTAAAACATACCGGAAGGATCCAGTTAAGTCTGATACACCCGGCCAAAGTAGTGTCTGTGCAAGGACATTGGCTCCCCTGCTCGTCAATTTGCGCATAAGGTTCCATCCGTGGACACCACCACTAGAAACATATCGAGTTCCAGTAACTATATTGGCACCTGTATCCATTTGTTTCCTAGACATAAAATTTAAATTATAGTTCTAGTGCTCACCATTACAAGAAAACTGAAATTTAAGAAAACAAGTACTCACTTGATAAATCTTGGCAGGTATTTTGGCTGTAAAAAAGAGTATAAAAGAATCAACCATAAATTTTAAAATCAAATAAGCTTGGTATAGAGACTAATATTTTATGAGACAGACTAACAATATACAGGCTCACATAATTAAATTCAGGAAGTCACTGATTTTTTTGGTCCTAAACTTTTAAGTTTTGATGAGGTGGGCCTACACTATCAAGTTTCAGTTGTCCAAGGAACAAATTGCCCTTTTTCTTACTGTTGAGGGGTGCTGGATGCAGGGGAAACTAAATCACCGCAGGCACAGACAGGATATACAATAGTGCAACAATGAGGGCGTGAAAAATAACGATTAACCCCAAAAATAAATTTAATTATTTGATATACACACCCAGAGCTATTTGAATCGTTTTTTCCCATAACATCAAGCATACAAGAAACCCACTGCACACCACATATCCCCTTTCTGTTCCTTTCCCAACAAAAACACTTGATGTTCCAACAAATAGATAAAGGACATTTCACAACAAAAAGACAAAATATAAAAGGAAACCTAACGAGGCCCTTATCTCACATTACTATACAGGGTGAGAAAATCCGCATCCATATACAGCAGAAATTGACTGCAGGGCATAGCTCAAACATGAATATATTGACAGTGCCTGGATATAAGCGGAATGTCAGGAGGACCAGATTCATGGCTAACATCTTCGTATGTAAAAGAAATCATGATTATCATAATAAAATGGAAGTACCTAGACCAAGTTTCCGAGGTCGAGGTCTTAATAACTGTAGTAAACAAGAGAAATGAGCAAAGTGAGATGATAAATTGGTAAGATCAGGGAAGTATAATGTGTAACAACTGGGTGACGTAAGAAGCTACTAACAATACGATCTTCTCCATATACTTTCTGCAATTGTTTGACAATATCCTGTGTGCCATCTGGACTTCCATCATCCACTACTATTATTTCAAAATCAACATCCCTGAGTCAAGAAAAAACAAATTTTGCAATAAGAGTCTGCTTATGCATTTACATGATTTTATCACCTCTAAATATTGCATATGAAAAAATAAGCTGAGATTTAATTCAAATACAAGGGAAAAAATGAATTTTAGTCCTGAAAATGGGAACATCCCCCTCAAAGACACTAAATGATGTCGTGAACATGGTGTACAATTTTCTTGCGTCATAAACAACAATGCGGTCGAATAAAACAGGATCTGACATCTCTACAAATCAATCTCAATAACAATGTCTTCTTCGTCAAAGCCTATTCTCTCGTGGTTGAGTATCAATATTATTAGCAATGAGCAAATAAATATGAAAAAAATGGTAAGCATGTAAAGGACAGAACCTAACTCCTCATCCATACAAAAATTAATGCATAGATCCCCCAAATTCCTTATAAAAAGAAAGATCATCTTCGAAAATAATTTAAATGGTGAAAATTGATTCCAAGAACTGTAAAATGTTTTGACATAGCCCTTTCCAAATTTGCTCCTGATAAGTGATATCTGCCAACAACTCTCACTTGGAATTTGGGTGTAAGCCACATTATTTTCCAGCCTACTAATCAATGGATGCCCTCAAAAAGTTACAATCCTCACGAAAACTCCTAACCATCTATATTAGATTCCAAAAAAACTAACCAAAAAGATACAATCTTTAAAAATGCTCCTGCCCATCTAACTCAAATTTAAATCAAACTGTCATGAATCCACAAATAGTTGTGAGAACATGGGTGGCACATGAGCTGTAACTGAACATCTCACTCACAAACACACAAAGAGATAGAAGCTAGGGGTAGAAAAAGTTTCTGAAAATGTGGAAAATGCTCATTCCTCTCTCCCTTCTATACCTATACTGGTCAACTAATCTCTCTATCACCCGATCTTCCTCTCTGCTCTCTGTTTCGCTTCACTTCTTCTTTACACTTTCTTGCCTCTTTTCTTAACTCTATCTACTTTCTTCTCCATTTCATTCTATACTCCTTTCTAATTTCTCCTCTCCTATACAGTTCAAAATTGAAGACTACCTTTTCCTAGATTTTGATGATAAAGATAACCGTTTTCACATAGATCATACATTAATTCAATTAATCAATGCTTGGATATTACACAAACCATCTTAATAGCAACAACTTTAACAAAATTCTAGTCAATTTCCTCTACACAGCTCCAATTCATGCCAAATTTAAGTTGCTTACAGAAGATCGAATATAAAAACCAAAAAACAATTCTTTTCTAATAAATCATAAAACCCATTTTTCCAGATGCAAATATTTTCCAAAAAGACAGAAACTTTAATATCAGTGATCATACCACACAAAAAAAAAAAAAAAAACGAAACGGGATAGAGAGAAAGAGTGTTTACGTGAGATGCTTGAAGACGAGGTAGATGATGAGAGCAATATTGAGACGTTCATTGTAGGTAGGTATAATTATACTGTACTTGTTCTTCTCCCCCATTTTGTTGATCTCAAAATTGAAGTTTTCTTCAGTTCAATACTAATATACCGAGATTAATCCACCATTAACGACTGACCCGAGAGTTGTAATCGGGCCCCGGATTTGTTTTTCTTTTTTTATTATAAAAAAAGACAACCTCTTAAAACTTGTAAAAATATTTTATTTAAATACTCGAATTTAGTCATGTTTCAGTTGAGTACCTCAACTTCATAATAAAGTATTTCACTAAGACACTTTTTGTTCGAATAATAAAAGTTTGAACTTATTTTTATTTATCTATTAGTTAAATCAACTACATAAAATATGTGATCTTATTTAATTGAATGCATCACCCATAAGTAGAAAACGTCTACGAATTAACAGTTTATTATTTTAGCGAATGCGTATAATTAAATAAGTTAACATATTTTACGTGGTTAACTTAACGGTAGATGAATCAGAACATGCAAATACGATTTCAAATTTCGTACTTATCTAATTGAAACACTTTTTTAGAAGTCGAAGGTTTAATTAAAACATGACTTAATTCGAATGCCTTAATGAAATATCTTTGACAAAAATGACTTTGGATTTGGAAAGAATGAACCAAAAAAGAACAGAATGAGAGACTGTAATCTAATCTACTAGTAACATTTTATATATGTGATTGTTCTTAGTTTCTTATTACATATAGAGACTTGGCTTCAAAGGCAAAGCACCAAAAACTGGGAAAATTTCAGAGGAACACATACATGCAAATGCACTTTTTCTATTTACAACCAGTAAATTTATTGGATGCTAATAATTTGCAGAGGAAATGCTACCACCCTGAAGACAACATGCGCGGACTAAGATCACCAACGTAGAAGACATCTGACTAGACCTCACCCCAGACGTTTGCATCCGAATCATCTCAGTCAGCTTGAACAACATCACTAATGATGCTTACAGATAGTGAATCTTTAAGTTCCTTGTCTCTCTCCTCAACAGAAGCTACAACAGTCTGACCAATGTTACTGATATTTGTAGATAATGAATCTTTAAGTTTCTCGTCACTCTCCTCGATATTGGCTGTTGGTAGTAGCTCCCTAGAAATGTCTGTCTGGTAAACTTGAGTTTCTGACATGCGTTCGTCAACTCTGTAATAAGCCTTCACAAACAAGGCGAAGAAGAAGCAAAAAAAGATGAATATCGTTTAGCTTAGTTCAATATAAAAAATTTCTCTCCCAGCTATTTTTCTACTAGCAAAATTCATTTATTTAACTTTTCTAAACATAAACCTGCACAAAGAATAGTACTACATTTTTTGACTTGCACAAATAATTGTGTTGTCCATTTCTGACAAACAACAACAACAACTACTTCAGTCCCAAACAAGTTGGGTCGCTTAGCTACACGCATTGCTTTCACTTCTGTTACTTCTTTTTGGACTTCTTTTTCTTGAGCCAAGAGTCTATTGAAAAAATCCTCTCTACCTCTAAGATAGGAGTAAGTTTTGCATACACTCTACCCTCCCTTTACTGCACTTTGTGGGACTACACGAGGTATGTTGTTGTTGATGTTACCACAGACACCAAAGGTGGACATTAAATGACTATTCCTAGCTTTACTTCAGGGCAGTTGTAAGTTCCCATAATCCCATCGACTTCCTTTTTGCTCATTTACCTAAGTTTATGCAAGTGCAAGCTACATGCACTGGTTTAGGGAAAAAGAGAAAATAGAGAAGATTATTTGGCATCCTTTTGTTTTATAAAGTAGATGCCAAAGGCAGACCTTATTACGGCTATTCCTACCTTTCAAATTAGTATTCAGAGTATTTTAACTGGTCATTGTGGTGGCAATCAATAGTTACTTCTCTGCATTCAAATAACTATGAACAAAACCACAATAAAAAGGGAGGTCGGGGCAAAAACTGTACCACACATGTGTGCGCAGGAGACAGCAATTTGAAGGAATTTGGACGACCATTGAAATTTGTTTCTGGAACTCCAGGTATTCCTTCTGGTGATGTGAAATGGTCAACATCATGACCAACCTGTCATGAGAACAGACTGTAGTCAGCATGAAGACAGAGATCATCAATAAACAGTTTTCTCCTTTTTTAATTAGCTAAACAACACAGGGGGAGGGTAGGAGGCTCAAACACTTCCGAACTCAGACAGTCGGATATCTTATACAACTAAAGATGGATGAGACAATTACAGTTCTTTTTGGTCAGAAAACTGTACCCTACATCTGTTATCTTATTATCAAAAGTTATTCAAGCAAATCCTTACTCTTCCATGGCCACCAAATTCCCAAGCATCACTGTCCAGTGCAACTCTGTACTTCCCTGGCAAGTCACATCCAACTTTATACCTGTTTTTGTCATGTGAAGATCAGAAAAAGAGTTAAAATAGACAATGTGAAAATGATTTGTTTCAGTTACTTCTCCATAAAACTTGTTGAGTCATTAAAAACAAGTAGAGCAATAATTTCATGATAAGTAAAACATATATACCCTTCGTATGTGTTATTTGGGTGGAAGTTGAATACAAATACCAGGTCACCACGTTCAAACACAACAACCTTCAAAGTGAAGTAAATAAATCAGTATAGATATTACCGAATTTGACAAGCTATTGGATTAAATAATATGAAATCCATCATCAAGAAATGGAAGGTAAAAAGGTTTCTACTTGTCGTTGGGATAGAATTAAAGCATTCATAAACCCAACATTTCACCTTTAGATGATTTTACCTTATTATCATCATCCATGCTGCTTACTATCTGTTTTCCTGATGCGAGGAATGAGAACTTTTCGTCGAGCGAATTCATAGCTCTATCAAATGCATTCATGAACTGCATTCCATCATGAGGGGGAGGAAAGACGGAGAAATGTAGATATCAGATTAGGGCATTTCCATTAGTATAACTTCATGTAAAAAGAAGTATCCAACAAATATAGCAGGCAGTGGATTGATAGCCTGAAATTAAATCAACTTAAGCTGCTCATCAAGGCCTTAGTGGTAGTAAACGATGCGGTAATTAGTGTAAATGAATCTAATACTTGGATCTCTAAACAAAAATCAGAAATTCGATGGAAAATAAGTAGAGAGCAAGATGAAATGGGCTATCCTTCCCTGAATCAAGTAGACTTCCAAGTAAGCAATCTAAAAATTACTAGATATTTAACAAGCTGCGATTCAAAATACTGAACCTTGTATCTCAAGTGTTCGCTATCCGCGAGGTTCCACTGGCGTCTACATTTGTCATAACTCCAATTATTGCCCTCTCTAGGGAAGTCAATCCACTCAGGATGGCCAAACTGTAACAAGTTCATCAAACATTTCACAATTACTCCAAAACAGACACACTTGCAAACTCTTTAAGGTAATCTTCTATACAATAAAAAAGTAAACAATGTAATTTCTAAGATGACGTGTGATCTCAGCAACACAAAAAAAATCCCTAGACAATGGAAACATTCATAGTGTTGTTTCTCTCTATGTTTCAACCCTTTGAAGCTCAACAGTTCAGGTCATTTTAAGGAATGAATCTTGTTCAAGTAAGCCAAACTAATTGTAATTATCACAAAATATCTAAAGCTGTAAGACATACCTCGTTACCCATGAAATTGAGGTACCCCTCTCCTCCCAAGGCCATTGTGAAAAAGTGGATCATCTGTGGTTAGAAGCTAAAAGTTAATAGATGAGAAAAATTACCTCCAAATAAGAGGGATATTGAAAAAGAAACACAAAGCATAAAAAGGATAAACAGAAAATTGAATAATCCATCGGAACCCTGGTTACCTCACAAAGAGTGAGATTTTCCGTGGCTAACCTATATGAACCTTAAATGCAATACAAACAGACAAACCTTGTGAAGCGCAATTCCTCGATCAACAACAGGAGAAGCATCTGTCAAGCAAGACATCCCAGAATACATCTCTTTGTCCATTAGGAGAAATGCAATGGTCTTGTCACCGACAATAGACTGTATCCAGCAGACATAATAAGAGTGAACATAAAAATGTCATCGGATAAATAACTTATCATATGATTCAATGGCTACCAATGTTCTGAAGCCCATGGCGATAGAAGTACTTTATACTTTCAGGACAAGTATATTTGGGTTCTATCTAGCAATTGTTCTGAGAATTATTTAGCTATAGAAATAAATTTAAAATACCTGATCATGGCTCTCCGCATATGCTATACACTTCTCTGTATATCTCCTATTTGTCAAACTCGATGTTACTTCCTTCATGGACCAATCTTCATCATTCTTATTCTTTACATAATCTATCCACTTATCTGGGATTGCCATCGCCAGGCGATAATCAAAACCAATTCCTCCCTCAGAAACAGGCCGGCCAAGGCCCGGCATACCAGAAACATCTTCGGCAATAACAGTTGCGTCTGGGAAAATCTTGTGAATCAGATTATTGGCCAACATTAAATAGACGACAGCATCAACATCTGTAGCCTCGCTGAAATACTCATTATAGTTTCCTGTAAATCCCATATTGATTCCATGATGAACATACAACATAGAAGTTATTCCATCAAATCGAAATCCGTCAAAGTTATACTCTTCTAGCCACCACCTCAAGTTGGAAAGAAGGAAACGAAGAACCTCCCAATTGGCATAGTTGAACAGCCTGCTATCCCACAACTTATGGTACCCTCGCTCTCCGGCATGAAAGTAGGATTCTTGAGAACCTTGGCCAATATCAAAGCCATTGAGGCCATCAGTGACATTATTGCTTGCATGACTGTGAACTACATCCACCAGAACCTGTAAACCCAAGCTATGTGCTTTATCTATCAGATACTTTAGGTCCTCCGGATTTCCAGATCTACTGCTCACAGCAAAAAAGTTTGTAACATGATACCCAAATGATCCATAGTAAGAATGTTCCATTATGGCCATCAACTGGACAGTATTATAGTTATTTGCCTTAATTCGAGGTAAAACATCATCTGCAAACTCACGATACGAATTTACACGTGGCTCAGAGCTGCTCATGCCGACATGTGCTTCGTAGATTCGTGGGGCTCGGGGTTTGGAAGGGCGAGGGTATTTGAAGTTGTACCTGTTTAATTGCTGAAGTAGTAAGTTCTCAAGCACTTATAGATTGATTTATTTTGTTAAGGGGAAGAGTATAGATCAAGTCCAAATTAGTAAAGACACATTATTTTAGCTTTTGCATTTCAAAATGTCTTACATAAAAAGACTAGTAAGAACATGAATCTAAATGCCTGTGATGATGGTGTTCAAAATTCAGCTTCAAGGTATGAATAACAAAACCTTTCAGAAGGCGGTGGGTCCCAGTAGACACCATCATATGGTGCTGCAAACTTTGTGGCGTCTACAGTGGCATACTTTATCCAAGCAGGGATACGATCTACCCACGCTCCCTCACCATGCTTGAAACGGAACTTAACTCTGGAGTTGTGTGGAATGGCTGGCTTACTGTCAACATCAGGAATTCTAATACTCCAAACACCAAACTGGTCCTTCTCCATCATGTGGTTGGAACCGTTCCATCCGTTGAAATCACCAATAACTTCTGCTTCCCTGCATTGTGGATGAGTTAATTAGAAGCATAACCTTAATAGCAATTAGAAGATGTAAAAAGCCAATAATGCTGGAACTCCATGCTTTAAAAGGAAATCAGTTATGATGATGGAAACTACTATTTTGTAGTAGAAGAGGACCTACTGAGCAGCAGGAGCCCATTCACGATAGACTATGCAACCATCTTCCCTGTTGAATCCAAATTTTAAATAACCTGCGAAAAAAGAGAGCAGTTTACAAAAGAAAAACCTGCTAAATCTCAACAAGAATCAATATTAAGGAAGCTATTTCGAACAGAAAGAGTAACCCATGATTATAGAAGGAAATTGTGAAGAAACAGAAGGAAGACTTTCTTTTTTTCTACAAAATTGCTTTAAGACCATATTTGATGATTATACAGTACATGTTGAATCCCCTCAGCTTCTTCGTGTGTATACTTCTTATATTTCAAATCTCCTTAGTGAAAATCTTGGCTTTGCCACTGACACCTAGGGGTGTGTCACTTCTCCAAAAAACTTGTGTACTTTTTTGAAGACCCAATCAAACAGCTTTTTAGAAGATTGAAAAATAGCCTCGTGCCACCTAAATGGAGCCACTACTTACGCCCCGGTATGCAAAATTCTCTAGCAAAGTCAAAGTAGGTATAATCAAATCATCTTCCACAATAAGGTCAAACTGCCTAAAGCACAACTCTTGGCTCTTACCTTGAGCAAATTCCTCAAGGCCTCCCTCATATTTTTGAATGAGCATTTTCTGATCCACATATCTCTTCATTCTGTATCTGAAGTGATCTAAATAAGGTTCCAAAGCTGGATCCAAATTTAGGAGGCCAATATTTTCAGTCTTGACATCTTTCTCTCTGGATGCCATAGTCGAGTTATCATTGGTCAAAACAGCGGAAATAGCTGAGCTGTGCTTCATCTAAGCAAGCAATGCACCACAGTGAGTTTATATCAAAAGGAAGAAAGGTATCAACGGAGCTAAAAACTGTTATATACAACACGAAAGAAGTTGATAATGTGGAAACACCATGCTCATAAAGATTGTAATTCAAATAACAAATGCCCGCAGGAGTAAAGAGCTCCTTTCCCAAGTTAAGGTAATTTAAATTGGCGGGACAAAGTAACATATGTTTGACGTCTCCACATGGTGCACAGATCAAATATGCTATGAACACCAGTCCAGAAATTTTCCAACTATTTATATACTATCCGTGCAACCATATCAATTATCAAACATACCCTTTCATCGTTTCTAACTCTTGATTTTGGGGTGTTAGAAATATCCCAAGACCGTCCCTGAGATCCGAACTTCAGTCCAGTACTATGTTGAGAAGGAAGACATATCTTATTTCTAGAAGCCTGTCAAAGAAATTCTCGAGGTTACATGGATATCTTAAGAACTTATGAAATCTTGCAGTATAATTAACATGTACATGCAGCATATCCTAATCTCTGAACTGACTGGTAGCCATAAACTGAATTTGAATTCATAGAAATTATTGGAGTAGCATTTGAGCTTCTCAAGGTTCATTCAAAGAACACATTCTCAATTATCCGTCTCATATGATACAACATTTTCAATTGCAGTCCAACACCAAAAGAAAAATGTAAAAATAAGAAACATCATGACCAGGTAATCAATACACTCTCGTTCGATACTGAATCTATTACTGGTACATTCAAAAGGCTAGAAAAAACAAACTTCAGTAGCTATCTCGCATTATAACTTATTATGTTTCCAGCAAAATCCATAACAAATCTTATATAACTTTCAGAAAGAAACAATTTTTATCATTTCCCTGGACATATAATGAACCGTTTAGTCTAATAATAGAGTTGTAGGGTATAATGTTTACTTTTACTCCTCTTTCATCCAGGGAAAGAGCTAAAAGCATGTCTATTTGTTCAGAACTTTGGCCTTGACCCTGTGTTTGTGTTGTAAAAAATCCACTTATTATGTATACATAATTGATTTACAACAACAAAAACAACATAATCCCAAAAGTGGAGTCGGGGGAGGACCTTACCCCTAACGAGATAGAGAGATTGTTTTAATAGACCCTCAGCTAAAGTAAAAGCATTTCAAAGCAACCGCGAATATGAAGAAGCCATGATAAAAACACAAAAGGAATCATGTTAGAGCATTCTAACCGAGGAACAATAACTTCAACAAGATACATAATACAATAATCGAAGTAGAAGAAACAGAAAATAGTAACAAAGATCAAATAACAAAACAAGAAACTACCAAACTAATTCCACGACTACTAGTATGAAAGGATAAGTGAAACAACACTCAAATACCTAACTGACCTTCTACCCCTCATCCGTGTCCTCCATAACCTCCTACAATACTCTTTCTAAATATTGTCTCTCCCCACACACCCCATCATCTCTCAGTTTTTTACTTTTATACACTCAACCATCTTACAAATTTGTCACATGATACTACATAAGGTTCTATAAGTGTCATTTTTCTTCCATATTTTATATTATTTATTAAAAAAATTTAAGGAGATGATCCAGAACTATAGGAAAATATAATGAAAAGGCTAAAATCAATTGAAATTAGTAAAAAAATTACCCGTGGAGAAACTCTAGGTGAGGAAGATGGAAAAGATCCTCGAATGGGTTTTGATAAAACATTGAAATTAATTTCCATTGATCAAATTATGGTACTTTGCTTCAGCTTTCGCCTTCTTAGAGGTTCTGATTCTTGATTCCTCATTTTAGTGGCTTTTAATTAAAAAAAAAAAAAAAAAACATTATGACCCTTTGTAGTCCTCCACTTTTTGAATATTTCACACAGACCCCATTCGTTTCGAAATTGAACTAAAACATATTTTTTTAGTTTTTTATATTTCTATTATACAATATTTATCGATCCAAACCACACATAATAGTTATAGTCGATTTTTTGTGCACGCATATTTTTTTATAAAGAGTTCCTTTTACTTTCTTTAGTGATAAATGCAGATATAGTTAAGGATTTATTGACTTATATGAACTGTACAATTTTATATTTTGTATATACGTATGTTCAAAAGTTCATTATATATGTATAAATAAATAGATTTCAAATCTAGTTATAAATTAAATGGTTATGGTAAAATTTTAAGCTTCAAACTATACACCTTCAATCAAGTTGTAAATTTTAACTACTTATTAGTTAGGTCGAAAAATATGTTATAAGATCAAGTATAAAATTATTCATTTTCTTGCATTGAAATGTTAATATTGGAAAATATGATGGAGCAATCTAAATTGTTTGTTGATTTATAAAGTAAGTAAGTTTTGTTCTTTTCATTGATATGTATTAATAATTGATGAACTAATTATTTTGCTCAAAATTTTAGAATGTCAAAAAATAATATATATTAATGACCTTAAATAAATAATTAAGAAGTAAACGCACTCGATTACAAGTTTACAATATTGAACACATATCTGTTTGGTCACCAATTATATTATCTAATATAACATGTTTTATATTAATAATTGATGAACTAAATATTTTGATCAAAATTTTAGAATGTTAAAAAATAATTTATTTTAATAACTTTAAATAATTAATTAAAAAGTAAATGCACTCGATTACAAATTTACAATATTAAAACACATATCTAGTGGGTCACGGATTATATTATCTAATAATATAACATGTCAAATTAAATAAAGCTTCTTATAAAGTTCATAGGAACTAAGATAAAATTTGTGAATGGGAAAGCATTTTTCAGAACATCATGGGTGAGTATGACAATCAAATTAAACTTAAGGGATGAAAAATGAATATCATTCAACAATGAGGGCACAACTTGAGAGTTCGGAGCCTAAACAGTATAAAATATTAACAAAAATTTCAAAACGGTATATAAAATTTTATATTAACCAAAATGGCAAAATCGCTGGAACAACAACGATTTATTCCACCCAAAAAGCAAAATCGCTGCTACTGCAGCGATTTTGCAAAATGTGATTTATTTTTTTTAAAAAAAAAAATCCAAATGGATACCTTGACACCCAGCGATTTTCAATTTTTTTTTTAAAAAAAAATTATTTTTTAGAAATCGCTGCCATTTTTGGAAAAGATTTTTTTTTTAAATCGCTGCCTAGATAGCGATTTACATATTTTTTTAAAAAATTGAAAATTGCAGCAATTTAAAAAAAAGAAATTAAATTGAAAATCGCTGTCTAGGTAGCGATTTAATTTTTTTTTTTTTTTAAAAAAAAAAGTCACATTTTGCAAAATCGCTCGCGGCAAGTAGCAGCAATTTTACTTTTTCCGGTGGAGTAAAACGTTGTTGTTTCAACGATTTTACCGTTTTAATTAATATAAATTTTATATATCACTTTAAAATTTCTATTAATATTTTATACTCTTTAGGCTCCGGACTCTACTTGACCAGAAGGTAAAGCAAATTTAGTAGTGGGCCAAATGAAAGAAATTAATTTGTCAGTTTATTCTTAAACTTTACTTCTCTGAACTTCCACGTTATCAAAGGTTCACGGTTCATATAAAAGGAAATGTGTATTTTTTTTATTTTTTAAACCTATCGATACCGATTAATTGAAATGAATTTGATATTAAAATATAAAATATTTTCTATCAAATTCAATTTAATTTTAGCTGATTTGATTGCATAAATACTTTGATTTTACGCCGCATACATAAATTTAGTGGTCAACATTACAATAATTAACAATTTTAGCATGAAATGAAAAAATTTAAATTATGAGCCATCAAATCACTTAAAGTGTACATTTTAATAATGACTAGTTCTAATCACACTTGAAATGAGAATTTTAACATCGACCGTTAATTACCATTTTATTATTAAAGTGAACTACAGGTCAACTACACCAATGCTTTTGCTGGCGCCAAATTCAAAATATGATGATTAATTCAACATTTACTATGCATACATAACAAAAATTACTAAAACTAACGTGAGATATATATATCATACCCTAATCTCTGCAAAATGCCAATGATATAGATGATCATGCACACGAAACGTACTAGCTATTTTTATGTATATAATAGATGTTGGAATTCATATCTGATATTGAACATGATCATAAACTCAAAAAACAAGTAACAGGCAAGAGTAGAGATGACAACACTACACTGTAAACATCATTGAGGAATACGAAAACCATACAACATTCTGACTGTAAATGAAGGGTTTCGTGAAGAAAAATAAAACTATGTTCAAACCAACACCGAGCTAACGAAAATAGCCATAGAGTTCTAAGAAGCAGATGCAACAGTTCCAGGGGTTAGTATCGTCTGTAGTAGGACCGGTCATGAGAACTCGAAAGAATCTGAAAGGAAGTAATGCATTTGAACCAGTAACTGGCCATGATGCAAATTGACCTGGCTTGCAAATAGTTTGATCATTCTCATGTACTCTCAGATTTGTCCAGCTTTTCCCATCCAAAGAGCCCTGAGAATGCAATTCACAAAAAATTGATATTAGAACGCCACTTTTAACACCGTTTCAGTTCTACAAAATGGAGATATTGGTATATATATATGTATAATCTATAGACGAGTTACGAGTACATCCACAGATCCATAAGAGATGATGTGTATACTGGTTTGTGAATGTTGAGTGCGCTGCTTACCTGAAGGTTCCAACGTCTGATAAATGCTCTTGATCCATCCTGTCTCAATGTGTAGTAGTTACACATGAGCTGCATCGATTCATCAAATATTAAATGCGTCAGATGTTTCATCTTCTAGTTGAATACCAAATGGGAAAATCAATCAGGGATATTGACACGCAGTTTGTGTATGCTATAAACGAGAGGGAGAGTACTTTTAACGAAAACAAAAGAGCAGAGATAAGTGTTCACTTTCAATATCTTGATCCAAGGTATACTGACCAGCACTACTCTAGACAACCATGATATCGTGCAATGCCCTTACAATGAGAAATGCAAGTTATCGATGTTCAATTTTAAATGTTTCATTTTCACAAGTCAATTAAAAATACAGATGAATCTGAGAATCAGCACGGACGAAGTGATTGTCTAAGTTACAACATACATCTTATTTTACAAAAACTTCTTTCAGCTCCCTTGAGTACACACAATTAAATTATACACAAACCAATAAATCTAACCTGGTGATCTGGACCAATATCAACCGTCCACCACGAAGCATTTCTTCCCCCCTCCATCTGAGGTCCAGCAACAGATGTACCCTGAGACCAAAAAAATATTTCATCCTTCATATTATGGAGCTAACACTCTTTTGTGTCCTTAACGACATCGATGAAAAAGAGAGAGCAAAAGAATATTTCTTTTTTTTTTCTCAAATTAATTTAAAAGGAGAAGATACTTCACATTAATTGAATGTCATCCTATTCATACCTGGAAGTTCCTTGATACCAACACCTTGGGATCAGTGCATCTTGAAATGGGGCTACTAGCCGTGATAATTACTCTCTGAAACACGAATTACCAATGTTAAACAGATGACAAAATGAGATGGTAAACAATTGTATATTTTTTAGAACGGTAGCAAGTCAAAAGGAGGAAGGTTAATTGCTTATTGCAGCTGTGGATTTACCTTAGACAAAACAGGATTTACCCACTGGTGTTTCCCATATGATGTGCCAGCAAAATAAAGGACCCCGTTGCTATCTCCATCGCATATGTAGAGCAGCTCCTTAAAACTTGATTTTCTATGCTGAAATCTATTATCATAAGATACAGAGAACTTCATCAGCATCAGCTTTTAGACATTTTGTATAGTCATGCTCCAATTGAAAGACAGGTTTTAGCATGCATACAGACCGACAAATAGTTCCTTCATTTATTAGACGCGTAATATACTAGGTCACTCCCTTGAGGATATTGCAATACCTAACTATGGTCACAGGGTGGTTTGAGTAAAACCTTTCAAGTATACTCACCTCTGGTTTCCTTGAAAATCGCTGATCTCAAATTCCAGAAATCTTAATGCCTCTTTAACCTGTTAAATAGTATACGAATTAATACTCCAAAGTTATCAAAATGACAAAACATAAGAAAAATTATAAATGTTAGTCCATGCCATGGAATCTTTCTCTAAAGGATTGCAACGTACCAGATGGTCAAAAGTGGGAATTTGCTGGCTAAGGCTACTCTGTTCAAACTGCAGGAATCCCATCAAAGCCAAGAATTAATAGGGCCAACTTTAGTATACATTAATCTTGAATGACGGGGAAGTGAGGTGCTCCTAAATTTCAAGGTATATACCTTATTCAGCAAATCAGGTGAAAGTAAAGGGAACCGCACGAGATGCAGAAATTCATTTAGAGACTCAAGTCTCTCTCCAAAAAGCATCTCAGGTGTTGAATTTACCATCAATTCGTTTACTGCTTCCCATCCATACAGTTCTCTTGCTTGTAAGCACCAAAGCAAGATGGCATTGAGAACTCTCTCTTCAGATGTCACTGTCAAATCTGTATGCTGAAAAATGAATCGTTTATCGTGAGAGAGATATACTGTCAATTCAATGGGATATAAAACTTATTAGTGCATCTCTAAATAAAGTGAATTTTATAATTTTCTTCCTTATCAAGAATATTTCCAAAGATCTAATCATCTGAACTCTTCTGTCCAAGGGATGAAACATTAAATATGACCCACTATTATACTGCACTTGTTGAAGTTCGCAAAAGATATCCCCCCTTGCAGACATCTATTCCAACTAGAGAATCGAGATTTAAGTACAAAAAATCCCAACACTCTTCATAATATTATCATGTATAAGGAGAAAATGATGATCACCTGAAGGATATTGCTAAAACTTGATTCATCTAACATGACAAAGTCAATGCTTGCAGTTGTACAATAATCGAAATGCATGGAGAATATCCTCTCACAGGTTTCTTCAATGAGCTTACATGAGGGAATCGATGATATCACTTGAAGAATTGGGCATACTGAATCCTGCAATAAAGATCAATAGTTAGTATCACAATCACGATCCAAAGACTTTACCAAAGTGTCTTCTTCCTCGTCCACTAAACTTGGCATAATAGAAAAAGTTCTTGAACCTTCTTCCAATAGGAGAACTCCATCCCTGCATATAATGTATAGATGAAAGGTATTAATATTTATATCTCATTTTCATAAAACGGCTCTGCTCACGCTCACAACTCCGAACCGCATCACTTCTCCACTCTTTTAATTGTAGTCTGACATTTAGCACTTTCAACATGCACACGACAGATACAGGTTTAGCAACAAAAGAGGAAGTATGTCTGGAAAGAGGTCAAAATCACAAGATTACCTCTGAGAGGCACTCCAGAAGTATTTTGCAGCACTCCTGATGAAGAAGTGTCACCCCAAACTCATCGGCTAGTAAAAGTAGCTGAAGTAACAAGGTATTGATTCCTGCAGTAGCTTCTTTATTAAGTTCTCCACTGTACATGAATTCTAGCATAATCTTGAATGCTTCAAGAGGAACATCTTTTAAGCAGACCACTGAAGAAACACTCTCCCTCATTCCATTTGTAAACATCTGCCAATTCAGAAGATTTCTCATTATTCTGAAATCCATGCAGAAGATAAACATTAAACTACTTAAATAACGAAACTGAAAGTTTTGCTTCAGAATTGCACAGATGCAAGAAACAAATGCAGAGAACTAGCACACATTGAGTATGGCTATTGATTCATGACCGATTCTGAGTTCCTACCGTTCTTTCCAGGCGCCAACTCCAATTAAGAAATTGAAGAAATCCATATTATCATGTTGATCTTAAAATCTTCTTTTCCTATGGGAGTGATTTCTCTAAGCAGCTCACATATAAACAACAAAAAAATGCTCAATAAAAAAGGTTACCACTAAAAAATTGCTGACTTTGAGTTTGAACTTCCCTAATGAAGAGAGAAAGAAACAGGAAATTTCACAGGGCTTAAGACAGAAAAATCATACTTTTCGCTAGTGAATTTGATGTACCACACTACCACTTACAACTAAAGGCAGTAAGTTGGGCAAATTTGTCAAAGAGAAGTTGGTAACAATGTTAATTACCTTTGTGAAAGGAGTACTCCATGACCCAAGGATTACTTTATGTGATCGCAAAACAATATCATGAACTCCAACATAAAGGTCTAGATCACTATACTCTCCAGTCGAGAGGAACCGTTCAAGCCTTTCTCTATCAATTGGCAACCCATAAGGAAAAGTTTTGCTGCATTGAAGCCAGCTTGGATAAAATATGTCAACAAGCTGAGTTGAGTCAACGAGTTGCTTATCAGACATAATTCGCTCAAGGATCTCTTCACATTGCCTCACCAATGACATCACTTTATATTGTAAACTCAAAGACTTCAATGAGCAGAGATCAGACTCCAAAATCTACAATGTTCAAATGTAGCAGTGAATCAGTAGCTATGAGATAAATATTCAAGTAAACTAAAAGTCGCATAGAACAATACCTTGCAAATTTATATCTATACGCATAATGTTTGATACACGCTTGGTACGTTTGATTTAAGATTTGGCTGGAGTCAGTAGTCTTTAGAAAAATTAGACAATAGGAAGAGGTACAAAAGTAAAGAAAATTTGGTTTATACACAAAACTCACATAGAGAAAATTTTAAAATTTTGATTTAATTCCTTCTCTAAATAGTAAAAAGAATTATTTTTTCTGTTCTTAGTTCCTGAAACTCAACAATGAAAAAGCAATATGTTATCCAAACCAATCCAATAAATTAGCTTCATTTATAAATATTCTATATGATTTATAATCGGGAAAGATTTTAAACCCAAGCAAATCGCGTAGTTAGTAACATCTCAAGGGAATGTTACTAATGGAACAGTAAGAATAATAAGGTCTATTCTTCTTTTGTTGACCCTCATTTGAATTGATGGGATGCTTGAGCAACTGAGATATTTTTCGTGAGTTCCTCGTATATAATAAAGTATCTTCCGCCCCCTTCCACAACTATTTCGATTCCACGGGCTCTCCAAGGTCCAGTCATTATACAATGGCAGATTAATATAGAAATTTTGATTGTAGTAGAAGGTAATGCGAGTCTTGAAGCCCCTCGAGCATTCGAATATTACTTGAAAGGCTAAGCCTAAATATGCACATGCAAGGATATTTACAGTTTTTCTTAAAACAACCCCAGACCAAAACAAGTATCAACCGTCTGCTTTCTTGGCTTCTGTTTTTTTTGGCGACTCATTCGTCGGTGTTGTTAATATCAAAGAAGGAAACAAAGAAGATTTCCAGTTTTTGTTAAGCAGACAATTAGTGGAAGCATAATAATTTGAAATTGCCTGAAAGATGGGACTCACCTGAGTATGTCCAGTGTAGATGTACTGAAGAAGTGCATGAAGAACAGAATAACTTATGTCTGGCAGGTGAACAACTTCTTCAACTGATGAACTAAGACAAAAATCCCCACATGCCTCTAAAACTAGCTTATGAGCTGGAACAACCCTTTCTTCCTTTCCAACAATGAAAAACATATCCGATAACTCCCAGTTCTCAAGAAACTTTCCAAGACCCCAACTTTCATAATTAGCAATTCCATCTTCTAACTCTTGTTCTAAATCATCCCTCCCAAAATATCTTGATCAAACTCAACAAAATTCCCATGTTTGCCACAAAGATTAAATGATTTGGTGTATGGCAGGCCAGTAACATTCACCATCTGTAGCCAAAATGTGTAACAAGCCCAACTGCTAAGACCAATGTACTGAACGGTACAATTGGGATTTGAATCAAGCCACTGAAAGCAAAGATTCTGGAAAGGATACCTTCCCTTGCCAATGCTAATTAATCCATCATAGATACTAATCCAGTAGCTTTGAAATGCTGAAGAACAACAAAGACCGACACCAGCAGCGTCCACCACCGTTTTACCATCAACCTCGATTTTCAATCTCTTGTTCCTATGACTACCAATGATTACAGTATAGTGTGGACAGTTATCCCTTTTGTAGTGATAGTGCTGACTCCCTACCTGCTCCCGAAAAACAACTGTTACATCATTATGCGCGAAAGCATCAAAAGCTACACAACCCCTCCCTGCTTCTCTAAATCTCAGATCATTAGGCCAGGCACACTCGAACGGGGCCACAGTAAGAAACTTCTTCTGCTTCTTCTCCATCATTTCTTCCTGAGGAAACAATTCCTCTTTACTCACTTGACAATACTGCTGATAATGAACCATAATTTTAGCCAGAGATTCAATAGTCAATATGAGAAATGATTGAGGAAAATCTTGCTAATATATAGAGAGAGAGTAACAGAAAAGAATTTTTGAAAAAAAACTACTTGCTTAATAGATCGTGATAAGCATGAATCATCAAATGGGATCCAGGAAGGGCTTTGACATTTGACAAGCAATATATAAAGAAAAGGAAAAAGATGTCCTTGAAAGCAATTTCTATATATATGAGGTGCCACTTCAGAAATCTCAAAATCTAACGAGATAGTTGGGAGGGTCACCATCTGAAAATAACCCAGAAATCTCCAGACACCATACAATCAAACAAAAATATCGACGTATACAACTTGTGTTATCAATTTGCACCTCATCCTTATCCTCATTGCCAGATCACACCCAGAAAAAGTCAAATTCAATATCCAGCACATGGGTATTATGAAAAACGAAAAAAAAAAACTGATCTTGGAAGAAAAATATCCACCATATTTCAAGAACAGAGAAAATCAATCACAAAATTCAGCAGGGTAGGTCCAAAAACAGAAAAAATCTGATCTTGAAAGAAAAATGACCACAATATTTCAAGAACAGATAAACTAAGCATCCAGCAAAAGGGTAGGTCCAAAAAAGGAGGAAAATCTTATTTTTGCAGAAAAATTTCAATAATAATACAGAAATAGCATGGTGGGGCTGGTTTAAAGCTTATTACCTCATAATATCTTGATATATAGAGCTATCTCCATCCGTAGATCAAAGAAAAGAACTGGCCCATGTAGTAATTATAAACATAGACAAGGAAACAAAAAACAAAAAAAAGATGAGTTTGAATAGTGATTTTGATTGGATAGTGACAGAACAGAAAGAACCTTATAAAAGTTGGGTATTTGATTCCTTTAAGGGAAATAGCAAAACTTCATGGATATTAGCGTTATTTGAGGTTGCCCAGTGGGGACGACAGTCTATACACATTGATAATTACCATTTAGATTTTCTATTAGTTGTCTTTATCATCCACGTCAAGCTGAAGTGGCTCTTGTACCCTTTAATAATATATCCTTGATCCTTCTGTTTTAGATATACATGAGCCTAGCAAAGAAAAAGTTTTAAGAAATTAAAGCTTACAAAGTGAACTTATCACCTAAAAATCTAGTTTCACTTATGAGAGTAACGGATAAATTTATTTTGCGTGCGTTATAAATTTTTCATCGTAAAAATAATTATTAATATTTGTATTAAGATTATTATCTATGTGTCGAATTTTACCAGTTGACCTATAATATTATTTGTGATATTTTTGTTTTGAAGAAAAATCAACTAAAAAGTAAAACTAAAGCGAGTCTTTAATAAGGACAATTTGATAATGTGACAAAGTCTTAAAGGGAGTTCATTGAGAAAATAAATAATCATAACCAAAAAAATGCAACATCCGTTGTAGTCTAGTTGGTTAGGATACTCGGCTCTCACCCGAGAGACCCGGGTTCAAGTCCCGGCAACGGAATTGATATTTTTGTTAAATTTTGTTATAAAACCAATGGCTACACAGCCTATTTTCTTTGTTAAATTTGTTATACTCCAAATGGCACTTTGGTTTGTGTATTTATTTTACTTCAAATGTAACCAACACTTTGATTGAGTTAAGTATATGTGTGCTGAGAAAAAACTGCAAAACTTGTAAATATATATATATATTCAAGAAAAAGTATGAAAAGCAAGATTTCACATTCCAACAATGTCAACAACATCAATGTACATGACATGAAAAACCATAAACAAAGTTTTCTCGGTAACAAAAGAACTCAAACACCCTCCCCCCCCTTCCCCCAGAGCCTGGGGCAACTTATGTTGCTCATCAACAATTGCATTAAAAAAACTGAACACATATATTACTGCAAGGAAGCAGTTTCCTCATGTGATCCTAAAACCATGCTTCTAATAGAAAAGAAGCTGGTTCACATCTAGTAGCATAGCCATATTTAGAAGTGCTGTACTTTCGGTGCACGCCAGTAAGCTTCCCAATTGCTGCCTTCTCATGGAAACAGACCATCAATTTTGAGCATTCCCTGTTGTAGAGAATCAAGGGACACAGAATCAAACATCTCTCTGATTTGTCAATAAATAGATACTTATTAATCTTAAGTATACTTACAAAAGTTGATCTTTGACATAGCTGCTATGCTTCTCACAGGTTTTATTCCACTCCTTAGACACACCGAGAGTGCATTGTGCAGTAAAGATAGCAGCAGCTGCAAGCATTGATGGTGGGAATCGAAGCATTTCATACTCCACTAGACATAACTCTATCAAGAAGAATGACACTAGCTCCACCTGATTTAAACATAAATAAAAAGTTATATGAGTAGTGATTCAGAATGTTGTTATACTTCTTCGTAACACTCGTTCTATGTAGTAAAGAAGTTTAACACACCTTCTTATCAGACTGAGCGGCTTTAAGAAACCGTCTCATAAATGCATACACTGTAGGCACTGTCATGTTGAATTGTAAGGTATTAACCATCAACTTTTCCTGTGGACGGTTGAAATCATTTAGCCCAACATAATGGAGGTAATACATTTCGTGTTAAATGTAAGATTTTGGTCTTTTATTTAACTAACCATTTCAAGCACTTCTTTTCTGGTGTAAGCCCTGTCAGAGATCAAGATTAGATCCTCCACTACAGGTACAGTAACCTCTTCATATTTGCAGGCAAGAAGCATAGCTGTTATTCCAACAAGTTGAAGTTTTTTCCTAATAACTGACTGAACTGCCAGGAATCTATCGATGAGATTCACAGTCAAATACAATGTCTCCTCCATCAGTTCAAACTTGTAGTGTACCTTTGAATTGGATTAGACGTTAACAACTCCCAAAATTCTACTCCATAAAATTCAGAAATGACACACAACAGCAGACTGTATACCTCAATTAGCCAGTCAATGAGGATGCCTCTCATCCTCTCATTGATGTCAAATTGTTGTTCCATATAGTTTGGAGGGACGCAGCTAACAATCTGCAATTAGAGAAAAGGGGTAAGCAAAAAACCTCCATTTCTTTCCAGATTGCATATCAAAATTGAAATAATCATCCTTGATTGAATGACATCACAACGGAAACCGCCTAAGCATACCCTGCATGTGTGTGTGCGTACATTCTATGTTATGCATCTATTATTGGACTGGCTGAAAAGTTGCAGTGCTTAATTAATGTAGACTAGATTCTAGTGTAATGTGGCAATCTATTAAGCTTACTGATCATAAAGGTGAAATATATGACACTTCTGCTAACTCTACAACAAGCCATACTACTAATGAACATGAACAAGTTCTCCAACAAACAAATAGGAAGACTGGAGATAACATCTCTACCTCAGACTTCTTGTAGTAAGCATAGATGTCGTCGATGTATTCCACTACTGCAAGTGAGTTCTTTTTATCAGGACTGTCTATGTCCACAATTGACCAATCTTCTGCATCTTCCATCTCTATTTCCTCATCCTGAATTAAAGATAAAACAACATCAATGGCAGTCCAAACGCACATTCAGAACTAAGATACAAAGATCATATCAGCTTACCATCCTATCAATTTCCTCCATCATCGCTTCTGTATGTTGCACAAACATTGGCACAGAGGAATTACCAGTGGTCTTGTAATCTTCAGCATCAATAATAATGCAGTCTTCTGATTCATTTCTAACAGGTACCACTGGGACTGGTGGCTTTGTTACCTATGGAAAACTACAATGTTAACAACAGCTCAGCTTTACAATAAACCAAGAGGGGCTTGAAAGTGTATACCTCGACTGCTGGTTGATGCTGTTTGCTTGCGATTTGCTTAGCTAACTTCCTGAAATGTCAACAACCCCACATGCAAATTAACAATGAATCGAGATCAGGTGTAACAATTTCTAGGATCCTGCTTCATATGGACAAACGCCTTCTTAGTATCATACAATCAAAGAGAAATAGAGTTAAACCTTGTGATTGGACGATGAATCGGAACAGGAGGGATCTTGTTAGCAGCACTGGCTTTGTTTCTAGAAAGAAATAAAAACAAAAAGTTGAAAAACAGGTAGAGAAATCAAGATTAAAACTAGAAATGGAATCGAGTACTCGGATTTAAGAAGTTTTTACTCAGTAATGTCATTTCTCTTGTGGACAACAGCACAGTGTAATGGGGGAGCTCCCATTACATTCTTATTGATTGTGCTTAGAGCCCTCCTATTTTGCCCCAACCCTCCATTCACTTTTCCTCCAACACCAGGCCTCAATCCCCCTATATAACAATTAGTGTTTATCACAGTCAAATCAACAAACACAAAAGAATCAAAACAAACACTAATTCAAG
This sequence comes from Solanum habrochaites, assembly GCA_027704765.1. NCBI lineage: Eukaryota > Viridiplantae > Streptophyta > Magnoliopsida > Solanales > Solanaceae > Solanum > Solanum habrochaites. The sequence goes on from JAKWJA010002492.1 coordinate 67,674,740, forward strand.
AACACACAAAAAAAAAAGACTGAGCTCACCTTGAAGATTTGAAGGCCTAATCACTCCTGGGTAATTCTCATCTGATCCAGCCATCTTCACTGCACCAATCCACAAAACAAAAACAAAATCAAAAACCCAATTGAAAAATTGAATGACCCATCAATCTAAACCAAGAAAAATCATAAAGAATTAAGCTAGACATATCAAAAACTTCATTTCATGAAACCCCAAATACCAACCTGAGAACTTGATCCACACTAGATGAAAAAGATCCGATCTTTGAGGTGAAACAACCCAAAAAAATCCCAGAAATCGATTAAAGACTAGTAATTGAAGAACCCCATGAAACTAATCAAAGATTTTCAAAAATAAAAATGTTCCTCTACTGATTAATCTTGTTAGGGTTCATTAAAAAGAGAGGATTTGGGAAATGGGTATACAAAATTGAATCGTAAAGATGGGATATATGTCTGCACATGCCACACCTTTTTTGTTTTTCTTTCTTCATAAAATTTTGAAAGTAACGGCTAGTAAAATATAGCCGTTGGATGAAAGGTCGCGAAGTTCCTAACGGTTATCTTTCAAAAAAATTGCTTCTAATCATCATATCTTTGCTTTTTTTAGTTTTTTTTTCTTTCTAATTTTTTCTTTTTCGTCTCAAATAATTAATACTTAAAAAATATTATGATTAAACTTTTTACTCCTTTTGATTAATTCTATTTGCTCCCGAATTTCTTTAGTTCACTTATATTTGTCGAATATATTAAAATTAAAAGTTCATTTTTATCGTTCATTTTAGATAATAAAGAGATCATTTATCGCAAATTAAGTATAGTCATTTCCTAATGCATTTTTCAAATGTTGAATTCATTTGTTCAAAGGATTTCTTAAGGAATAAATATTAGATAACATAATTATCTACTACTTCCTCTGTCCTCTCTATATATTATTTTGGAATTCTAGTTTATAAAATCAATAATAATTTATCATGTTCTTATTTTTATTCTTGATATTAAATACTATTCATTTTCAGTATTTATATGACTTATATTTAATAAGGGTGGTTGATATATATATCTTTATCATTTACTGTTTCTTAATATGTGCGTCAAGTCCAATAATTGACAACTATTGTTGGATAAAAGATATACTTAATTAATAGGTGAATTTGTGTTTAGATTTGATACTAGAAAAAACTATGTTAAGATGGTTTGAATAAGTATAATTGATATGTGATTTTATCAATGTCAGCTTGAACGGTGATCGTGAATTTGGAATAATTTTGAATCTTTATAAATTGAAATAAAACATCGTCATGAATGGATTCATACAAGCATTATAGGTTTATCTATTTAATATCTTCGTTTAATTGAATAATCATATTTAGATTTAATATTGTAGGAGTTAATTGAGTATTTGATATCAATTAGAATAGTCGAAACGAATTTGATTGATCGATCTTTTTATTTATTAAATGCTTAGCTTGAGTACAAAATAAATAACTTTTGTCATGGAACCTCATAATTTGATTGATGTGTTATATATTTAAAATACTAGTCTTTTTTTAACTCAAAAAGACTATTAGTTTTACCCGAATTAAGAGTCCCATTTTTTATTTGAATTACTTTTGTGGATGTATAAAATCTGAAATAAACTATTTTAAGGTGTTTAATACTTTATTGTTTAGGAGAAAATTTATATTCGTTAGACAGTGCTAGTAAAAAATTTGGACCACTAGCTATTAAATATTTATTGAAGGATTAAACTATATAATATATTTATCTACCTCTCTAATATCTTCTTATAAATCAAAAATCTGAGTTAAAATTTAATATACTAGTCGAATTATATTTGCCTTAATTTTCCTTTGTCATTTTAACGATAGACGCTCCATAGTCCCTACATATGGCCCTTTTTTTTATTTGACATATTATTAATAAAAGAAAACCATTAAGATATGATTATAAAAATGAAAACAAAATTAACTTATATTATCTCATTTCATATCTCAATATATTCATTGAACCCTTCAAATTTAATTACTATATCCACCTCACAGGCTAAATTTATCTAGTATAAAAGTTTTCTATTTCATAATTGCATAGATATAAAATTTTATGAGATAACATTTCAAATTAAATCGTAAAAAGTGACATGTTGTTTATAGCTTAATATAGTAAGGTACTATTTTCAAAGGCCCATAAATTTTGTTTTTTTAATCCATATTTCATGTGTCGAATTTTGAGATTGACCGAAAAGAGAAAAATCAAATCCAGAAAATTTCTTCGAAATTATTAGGGTTTTGATTTTTCTATCCTCCAAGAAACAAACAACCTATAATTTATTGAATCTAAAATTCACATTTTTAAAATTATTGGTTTTGTTTCTTGGAGGTTTTCAAATGGTATCAGCTGGGGAAATAGAATTTGAACAAGGGTTTAAAATGGATGAAGAAAATGATCAATCAAATCAAATTACAACTCCTATTGATAATAAGGATTTGGTATACGAACTTATGGGTATAATTCATATTATAAGTTCTTACGCAGAATTTAGGAGGACTCAAAGAAAGGAAAGTCGTAATCTTGTACGTAGGATGAAACTTTTATTACCCCTTTTAGAAGAAATTCGAGATTTCCAAGGAAAAATACCTGAATCAGGTGTTCAATGTTTACTGAAAATGAAGAAGGCATTTCATTCTGCTAAAAAGTTGTTAAAAACTTGTCATCGTGGTAGCAAACTTTATCTGGTAACTAATTCTATCCTTAATTCTGTTAATATCATCAATTATGTTAATAGGTGTGACCGTCCTATCTAAAATCATACTTTAGTCATTACTAATTTATATTATGTCACCTGATTATGTTTCTCGAGGTTTTGGCATGTGTGTTCACCTCGTTTAGAAGCTTAAGCTAGTCTAGAAATGACGATATTATATGTTTCTGAGATTGATTTTCTTGGTTTTTCGTATGTAGGCTTTGGAAAGTGAGGCTGTTATAAGGAGATTTCATTCTGTATATGAAAAATTAAGCCAAACTTTGGATGGAATGCCTTATGAAGAACTTGGTATTTCAGATGAAGAGAAAGAACAGGTACGAAGAAAAATGTTTTCCTAGAAAATAAGTGGTTTTCTTACTTATATTGACGATATGATACTTTTCAGGTGGAGTTGATGATCATTCAATTTAAAAGGTCTAAGAAACGAATTGATACTCAAGATATGGAACTCGCGATGGATTTGATGGTTTCATTGTCCACGGAGAATGATCGAAATGCAGATAGTGCTAGTATAGAAAGGCTAGCGAAAAAACTGGAATTGCATACAGTTGAGGATTTAAAAGCTGAAATGATATCAGTTAATGAAGTTATAAAAGAAAGACGATCACATAATGCTGAGAACACGCAACGAATCGTTGATCTTCTTGACAAATTGAAGAAATTAGCCGGTATGGAAGAAACTGGTCCTTGTGATGAACCTGTTATGCCTAAAGCTCTCGAGAAATCAACCTCGATAGCTATACCAAACGAGTTTCTTTGTCCTATCACATTACAGATTATGGCTGATCCGGTTATTATCTCAACAGGACAGGTGAGTAAATTTGTTGATTATATATATGTGCATAGCATCTTACTTAGTGAAATGTGACTTACTATCTTTTGCAGACGTATGAAAGAGATAGTATACGACAGTGGTTGGATTCAAATCACCATACATGTCCGAAAACGGGGGAAACTTTGACACATTTGTCATTAGCACCAAACTTTGCTCTAAGGAATTTAATTGAAGAGTGGTGTTCGAAAAACAACTTTCAACTTCCAGCAAAAGAGGCTCCAACGAACCCTGAAAGTCCTTGTGCTGGAAGTGATGAAAAGCTATTGTCGTTGATTAAAGACCTGTCTTTTAGTCATTTAGAAGTGCAGAGAAAGGCTGTAACAAAGATCAGAATGCTTTCGAAAGAAAATCCAGAGAAACGAACATTGATAGCTAATTATGGAGGAATTCCACCACTGGTGTTGCTACTTTCCTATCCGGATTCAAAAATCCAGGAACATGCTGTGACAGCTCTTTTAAACTTGTCAATCGATGAATCAAACAAGAAACTTATATCCAGAGAAAACGCGATTCCTGAAATAATAGAGATTTTGCAAAATGGAAGTGTTGGAGCTAAAGAGAACTCTGCAGCAGCATTATTTAGCTTATCAATGCTTGATGAAAACAAAGTAGCTATAGGTTCGTTAAATGGCATCCCTCCGTTGATTGATCTGTTAAAAAACGGAACAATCAGAGGGAGGAAGGATGCCATTACTGCACTTTTCAATTTATGTTTCAACCATGCTAACAAAAGTATCGCGATCCAAGCTGGGATTGTAGCACCATTACTTCAACTACTAGAGGAAAAACACTTAGACATGGTTGATGAGACATTGTCAATATTGTTGATTCTCGCGACTCATCCAGAAGGCAGGCAGGTAATTGGAAAGCTTTCCTTCATCGAAACACTTGTAAATTTGATGAAGGATGGCACTCCCAAGAACAAGGAATGTTCTGTTGCTGTGCTTTTCGAGTTGAGTACCTATAATTCAAATCTTATGCTTGCTGCTCTTCAATACGGCGTGTATGAATATCTAGTAGAGATAAGTAAGGAGGGAACTGATCGCGGCCAAAGGAAGGCAAAATCAATACTACAACTTATGACCAAAACTGAGCAGATCCCATATTGACAATGCAAAGTCCAAATGTACATCTGCTTAGCATTTGGCTCGTCCTGTCGTCCATGTAGGTCAACTTGGATCTATGTCCAAATTAACCAATATATATTTGTTACATGTTATATAATGTAAGAAAAAGAAACAAAACACGAGTACTAAATAGAACTCGTTGAAGGGTTGTGTCTCTTCAGAAAAGGTAAAAGAAGTCCTAACAGAAACTCTGTGAAGAACTTTCTGCAATGATTCAAGGCAAAGTTAGAAGAATTTTTACAGGAATATTTCTCCTTGTAATCCAGGTATGATCATAGACTATGTTACTCAGACTTTTCAAAAATATTGACAAGTGCATGTCAGGTACTCCAAAAAAAATAGTGCATTTTGGAGAATCTAACACAGATGCAACAATAATTTTGAAGAGTCAAATCATAGATTATGAACTTGCATTACAATCTAGTGTTGATTAGATGGATGTGATTGTTTTTATGTGACTAATGAAAACAAATCAATGGAGAAGAATCATGGGAAAATGTGTGTTGTTGAGATTGTAAATATTGTTTTAGTTCTCCTTGGACATTGTTTTTTCTTCTTTTCCTATTGAAAGCTTGTAACTATTAAATACAAAAATCAAACCCCTTAAGAAAATCTCATTTATTTTTATTTTTATGCTACTATTGATTTTGCAACAAATCACTATCTTTATTAAGTATATTACGGCTATCCTTTGGTTGGTGAGATAAGAAATCTCATGATATTTCATACGATTGTTTTGACTTGCATTTGGTGATAAGTATTATTTAGTCTCATGATTATTTTATCCCACAAAAATATTTTGTTGACACATTGTGATGAAACTAGAGTCGAGCAATTGGATTTTATTAACATTAATTAAAACAAGTCTTTATTAAGATATTTCATTTATAATTTTTTTTTTTAAAAACATGGAAATGTAATGATCATATTTTACATAATATATGGAGGGTAAGATAGATATAAGTGAAGGGTGTTCATGGTTATGGTTAAACAACTAAAGCGAATCGTAATCCCAATCGCATCGATTAAAAAATTGATATTTGGTTTGATTTAGTTAGATTTGATATTTTAAATTTTGAAAATCGATACTCTTTGGTTTGATTTTAGTTTTACTAAAAAATAACCAAACCAAACCCATAAATTAGAAAATTTAAATTTTATAATTATTTATAAATAAATATAAATATTTTGTTAAATTTTAAATAACTTAAGTCTTTAACTTTACAATTTTCTCAAGCCTAATACTTAAATTTTAGCTTAATTACAATCCTAAGTCCAATTTTGTCAAAATTTGTTACCTACCATACTTTTCATAAGATAGTCACACACTTTCTCTTAATTTAATAACTTTGTTCGTGTAATGATAACTCTAGTATTGCTTAACTGCTTAATTGAACCAATAATAGCTCATCTGTGGATTATTCATGTAGTAGATGTTTTTTAATCAAGATATGTATGCCCTAAAAAATTTATTACTTCTAATCGAACCAAATCGTCAATAACTAAACCGATGGTTATTTTCTTCATTTGGTTTGGTTTTAAAAATTTTAAAAATCAATTAGATTGATTTGATTTTGATTTTAACCAATAACCAATCCAAATCGAACCACAAAGACCCCTAAATATAACCTAACAACAAGACACAAAATTTTGAAAAGTTAATGAAAAAGGAAAAAAACAATTAGGCAGTTTGGTATGGAGAGTTTGGAGGCTAATTTTAATATTTAATTGGTGCAACCAATTAAATGTAACTACTATTCACGTATATGTGATTCTACATATGTTAGAATATATATAGACATGAAATTTAATTGAATCAAATACTTCTAATAGAGGTTTTAAATAGGAGTATATAGTTTTTTTCAAAGAAAAAATAAAATTGATCCCACATTGTAATAACAAGTGGTAAGAATATAAGTTTAACTCATTCAATTAATTTAAAATTTGAATTCGTTTCTATCGAATAACTATAATAGCATGAGATAGAATATACATGTTAAAATAGTTGCGATTCTCATGAATTCGATATCTATTTCGGTGATATATGAACAATCATGGTTTGTGAAAATTTAAAATTTGTATTGGTGTGAGATAATATGTAAGAATAGTCGTGACCCTCGTGAATATAAAATTTATATTAGCGTGAGATAACATGTACATGTAAGAATAGTCGTGGTCCTCATGAATTTGAAATTTGTATTAGCATGAAATAACATTTACATGTTAAAATAATCATGATCCTTGTGAACCTAATATATATATATTACTGCATGAAAACATGTACATGTTAGAATAGTCGCAGTCCTCGTGCATTTGATATCTTTAATAGTGTGAGATAACATGTACATGTTCAAATAATCGTGATCCTCATTAATCAGATATTAGTGTAAGTCGACATGCACTTGTAAGAATAGTTTTGATCCTCGTGAAAACATACAAGTTGAACCGAACATAGTCCAACAATTTAAAAAGGAATTGATTCACACGAAAATAGTGACAAGACCTATATTGATCAAACTCTAAAAAAAACTAAATAGGTTCGTGAAAATAATAATAATAATTTACCAATAACTTTTAAATCGAAAATCTATCAAAAATAATTTCTCTACTCCACTAATATAAAAGTAAAATTTATACATATGTTACTTTTTTAAAATCACACTTATAAAACTACATTAATTATATTATTATTGTTAATATAATTATTCACCACAATTCTACAACTAAAAAAAGATTTTAATTTAAAAAACATTTTACTTGTAAATAAAATTAAAAAAGAAAAGAAAAGAAGTCACTAAAGTCTCGTGAATTCATCAAATTCTGGTCAAAGATTATGTCAATTCAAGTAAATTAACTACTTTAAGAGGGTATTTTTAGGAAATACTCACTCCCCTCCAATTATTTTTTCTATATTAAAAATATATTTTATATTAATTTTTACTTTTAGTAATATATATATATATTTTTCTTGATATGTTTTATTTTTTATTATAAGTATTTATTATTAAATTTAAAATATGATATATTAATTTATTTTTTTTAAGAGACGTGTAAAGTTTAAAGTGGACTTGTTTGGTAAAGTGATAAAGTCTAGATATTTATGATGATTTTTTTTTTAATTAATAAATGAAATAAAATTCTGCAGCTTATTTATTTCTTAGGAATTAGTAATAAATATTTGGAGCCAAAGTTGCCTCTTTTGAAACCCCTCTCACTGGCGCCGTCTCTTCCATCTTTGCTCTCAGTTTTTGATTTACACCTTTTTACAGTAAGTATTATTTCAGCAATTTCACTTTTTTCGAACGATATATCAACCAAAATGTTTCGATCTTTGTTGTCATAATTTTTTTTTTAAAATTTGATTTTTTTTTTTAATGTAAATTGTATGAAGAATACTGAAAGAAGTGTTTTTTAATTTGTCATTCATGGTTATTGGTGAAAAATGAAGATTTTTTGAGGTGGGTATTGGTTCTAAACGAAGATTTAGTGGATTAGCTTTGTTGGGGTTGTTTATGAGTATTGGAAATTGAAGTAGATTCTTCTGGGGTAGCTAGGGGTACAAAGCATCCCGCGTTAGCAAGGTCGGGGAAGTAGATTGTGTATAGCAGAATTCATGGGTTTAATTTTGGTAGTGGGTATGTGCTTTGGGTTTTCCCCTTTTGGAGTATTAAGTAAAAAAGAATTGGTCTTAAGCTGTATTTTAATTTTTGAAATTTTGTTTATCACCTTATCGAAATGGTTTGTGGGTATTTGGCATGTTTGTTTGTTGAGAAATGTTTTTTTTATCTATTTGATGCTATTTTTTTGTAGATAGAAAATGTATGTTCATTTTTTACCTTAGATGTAAAAATTATGGTTTTGAATTTGTGTTAAAGGAGTATTTTTAATACAGATCTGTATTTGCTTAGCTATGCATTTATTGTATGAGTTAGCTCTAATGAATGCTTTTTGGCTTTAGCTTTATAATAATTTTATGTACTTCTTTTACTCATGGAATGGTTTTCAATCATTGTTCTTGAAATAGTATAATGCTAAGGGTGTGTTTGGGATGAAGAAAAATGTTGTGTTTTTTTTGGGAAAAGAAAGTGGCTTTTTAAATTTATTTTCTAGTGTTTGGTAAGTAAGCAAAAAATATTATCCCAAGAGCATTTATATGTAATATAGCTAAACATATGGAGTAGGATAGGGTGTTGGAGGTGGGATGATCAAGGGATGAGGCTGGGACCGTTGGTGAGTGGAAATGAACTTAGAATGTCACTTATGTAACTTGTTTACTCTACTACTATTAGGGAAGTCATTTTCCTCAATCTTTAAGGAACTTGTTTTCCTAGAGAAAATGTTACCAATCATGGGAAAATTGAAAACATTTGATAACTGTTTCTTTTAATATAAAGTACTAGATGATAACTTCTTACAAATAAGAGGTGGGGTATATTGGCTTCTTCTTTATCTTCTTACCAAGACATTCATCAGTGGGTCTTTCTCCTTGGTACTGGTTCTGTCTCTTTTGTCCTCTTACACAGCAAGCTGATGAAATCTACTATGGAGTGACTGATTTATATCTTTTACTACTTCACTTTTGGACCATACAAACAAAAAAGTATAAGCAATTATATTTCAGCTGATGCACTGGTTTTTTCTCTTTCAGAACATTTCTTGTTATCTCATTCGGTAGCTCCCAAAATATAGTTAAAGGAATTGAGTTCTGTATCTTTCTGGTAGTTTTTGGAGTCTTCTTGTCCCTCCATTTGTAAAACATTTGTATAATATCTCCTGGAGATACCATTTAATGTAGGCTTGTATTTCGTAAGAATAAAGTCCACTTCCCAGGTTGCCTTGCAGTGTATAAATTATGATTTACTTGCTCTTAAATCTTTCTCACATAGGTAAAATCTGTTAGCGACACCTCTTTCCCAAATCTGTTTTTTTTCTCTGTCTTTCCACCATTTTCTTCTTGAAGTCTTTGTAACACTAAGGTAGTGGAGTATGATATATTTTTCATCTTTGTTTTCTGATCAGGCTTCATTCTGATAGTTTTCTGCCTCCGAAGGGTGTTGAGAATAATCTCAAAATGGTCAACTCTGAACCCCTTCATAATGGTGTGACCACAGGTGGAACTGGTATGCCAGGATTGATAAGCAACTTCCTGGTGTATCAAGAAAGACAGCTTTGAGAGATGTGCAGAATCAAAAACCCAGCTTGATGAGTAGCCATCAAGAAAATTCACATTTTTTAGGCGTAAGACCTATTGCAGATCCAACTAGGGTATGTGGAACTAAGAGGCTTACACCTGAGCGTCCTTCAAATACCAATTCTAGCAAATCGTTGAGCAGCAATGATACAAATGACAATATACTTAATGCTCGACGAAGATTTGATCTAGAACTGGGTAAAGGAAGACTTCAGAGCAATGTGGACAAATTTGTGGAGGCTACTCACTCAAAGAACCTGAGTCAGTTGCAGAGGACAATTCCTCAAAAGCAAAATCTACAGAGGGAAGGTAGTAATGGTCATCCTCCTGTAGCATCACCAAAGCATTTGGCACCTATGATGACATTTTCTCATGGTGGACCATCAATTCCTAATTCTATTGGCAAGGCTGCTAACAACTCTCATGCTCTTCCAATTGATTCTTCTAAGCTTTCTCCCCAGCCAATGCGTACTTTGGATGTCAAGGCGGAAGAAGATCAGAAATTGACAGAATTTCATAGTCTCAATGCAGAAGATCCCTGGAAAACAATGATGATGAGCAAACACCAAACCAGAAATACCTTCAAGAGTGATCTTATAGAGTCTTTCTACATAACTTATAAGCAGTTGAATAATTTCATTTTGACTCCTCGTTTATGTTGTTTGTATGATTTGTTTCTATCAGTGCTTCTGCATTTGTCACCTCCTGAGCTTAGCAGACATGTTTTGTCTAGTTTCATTTTGACTCCTTGTTTATGCTGTTTGTATGATTTGTCTTTCTGTCAGTGCTTCTACGTTTGTCACCACCTGAGCTTAGCAGACATGCCGTTGACTTGGAGAAAAGGGCTATCCAGTTGACAATAGAGGAAGGTAAGCTGACAATAAACTGTTCGTTTTTTTCCCTACCCTTCATAGATGGGAGTTTCTGAATGGTTCATATGTTTAGATGTATGCATGTATAATGGAACTTTACTTACCCTTGCCTGATTTGGTGAAAGGCTGCCTTGTATTGATTTGTGTATCTATATGCTACCTCCATTTTAATTTGTTGTCTTACTTTTCTTTTTAGTCCGTTTCAAATAGGATGTCTCTATCCCATTTTGAAAACTCTTTCATTTCAATTTTCCATGTAACATGTTTAAGACCACAAGTTAAAAAGATATTTTGGTACATTCAACATGTTCTTTAGTTTAAGACCACAAGATTAAAAAATATTCTTTATTTTTAAATTCCGTGTCAAGTCAAAACCATACAAACAAATTGAAATGGAGAGAGTACGTATTTATGACTATCTGTAAAAAGTGTGGCTAAGTCTAAGTGGACTTTATCCAAGGTTACTAAAGTCCTTGAATTCTGACCTATTGCATATGGGTTAGACCTACGCGACGGCCGAGAGTCTAGCCCACTTGTCGTCGGGTGCTTCCTCTTTTTTCTGTTGTACTTGGATAGTTGAATATCAAGCACCCAACACTCTCCAGTGCATGACATGTTACTATATATTCTAATTATATTAGGAAGAGTATTTCCTCAACTTCTCATGCTTATATTAGAAGTTGACATCCCCTTCCACACCCTTCAGTGGGAATATGATCTGCTTATGTGGGGAAGCTGTATGCAAGATGTACCTCCCCTGCCTTAGGACCAGGGGCGGAGTCAGGTAGGGTCGAGGGGGTTTGGATGGACCTGTTTATACTTGATTAAAATTATTTTTTACTGTATACATAGTAGATATTGCACCCCATTTGGCTTCTACTTGTGTTTACTTCTTTATATTTTGAACCACCCTTAGTGAAAATCTTGGCTCCACCACTACTTAGGAGGTGATATAATTGGAACACACAGAATGAGAGTCTAGAGGTCGTTACTCAGCCGTCTTATGTGCACAATGTGGAAGTCCGACTACAATAAGGTTTCAAAGCTTACATAATCACCACTTGCTTCAAATGAGTCAAGAGTGAGGCTTTAAGCCTTGAAGTTGTTTATTCACACTAATGGTATCCCTTCGTTGTTGGTGGTTGTGTACATTTTCCAGATCTGTTGAGAAAGTACAGGTAAAAGTAACCTACCACCAAGACCCTTTCACCGTAAGGAAAAGTCCCTTTTCTCTGTCCCTGCCGGAACGGCGATGCCACGAGTGCAACGGAGACCCCCCACAACAAAAAAAAAATAAAGAAATAAAAAAACCAAAAAACAAAAAACACCCCCACCACCGCCACACACCTCGTGCCAAGACCACAACAAAAAAAACACCCCCCCCACCCCCACCCCCCCCCCCGCCCCCTTCCCCCCCCCCCCCCCCCCCCCCCCCCCCCCCCCCCCCCCGCTCCCCCACGCCCGCCACCCCGCCAAACAAAAAAAGAAAAACAAAAACACAAAAAAAAAAAAAAAAAAAAAAAAAAAAAAAAAAAAAAGAAAAAAAAAAAAAAGAAAAAAAAAAAAAAAAAAAAAAAAAAAAAAAAAAAAAAGAAAAAACAACAAACAAGAAAAAAAAAAAAGAGAAGAAAGAGAAAAAAAAAAAAAAAAAAAAAAAAAAAAAAAAAAAAAAAAAAAAAAAAACCAGAGAGAAAAAAAACAAAAATACAGTAAAAAAAAAAAAAAAAAAAAAATAAAGCGAGAAGGAACGTAGAGAGAGGAGAGAGAAAAAACAACAATAAAAAACAACCAAGATTTGGGAAAATCCGCCCTGTTTTCCAGCTTAACTCAGACAGTTCCATTAGTCCCGATCAAGAAATGATGAAGCTAAATGGGCAAATAATTCGTGTCTTGCACTGATTTGCAAGGCTGGTTTTAAACCTTCTACTCCAGGGGACAAAGATCTTTCAGAGGAGGCTATTTAGTGCGTTGAGCTCTTTAGACATAATAGTCTTTTTTCTCTCTTTATAGTAAGCTTTTTCCTTTTGATTAGCTAGCCCTCTAGAGATGAAGAAGTTATCAAACACTGTACTTTGGTATTCTTTTGGGTATAAGCAGTTCATACTATCTGTACATTGTTCCATCTACATATTTGAAGTTTGCAGATTCTTGATGGGGTAATATCAAGTAAAGTTATATAGACTGACCGTATAAAGAACAACAACATTTATGCAGTCAAAAGTCAAGTTCTATAGGTTTGTAAAATGGAAAAGCTAGTACCAATTGATATTAGTATATGATTATATGAGTGAGGTATGTACAAGGAGGAAAGTGTATATGAACCTCATTAAATTGTATTCGTTTTTCTATTCGCTCTACTTTGAATCTAGGATTTATCCGAAATAAGTTCTAAACTCACACTAAGAATAAGGTCTATGTATATTCATTTTACCTTCTTAGACTTCTCTTCGAAGATTACATGACCCAAATATGTCATTGTTGTTAATGTGAAAGGTTACCAGATTGAGCTAGGTAACATTTATAAAACAAAGTGCCACCTATATTTACAATGATTAGGATTTTGACTTCGGATAAAATTTGTTGGGTACCATATTACTTACCTTTAATAATATTCAAAGTACCTCTACATGGTACGATTTTGTGCATCAACCACTAAAATAGAAACAGCTAATCAATAATAATCCAAATTACAAGGACATATTTAATAAATAAATATTTTTAGTGGGCCCTTATCAGAACGGCCCATACTGGGTATAGCAGAATCTAATCAACTCTGCAGCGTTCACACTGGCCATTTAAACGGTCCAATATAGCTTTCATAAGCCCATTTGGAATATTTCTGGGCCTTGCACACACTTCTAGGTCCATTTGGACACGTGGCATCATCGAGCTCATCTATGACTGTGTATTAGCTTAGGGATAAACTACAAAAAAGTTAGATAAGAAACAAAATAAATCTCTTTATATTTAGTATTTTATAATGTGACGTATGGAAATTAATTATTACCATAATTCAAATTAATTGGATTTAGAGTTAAAAGATGCATTCGCCACAAAAAATAATAATGAAATTTTTGACTAGGATTTATAAAAAATATCTCTATCTCGTACGAGTTGAAATAAAATTGAGATATATATATCTTTTATGAATATATTATTTATAGAATGATATTAGCATATTTTCTATTAACTTGAACACCACATACAAAAATATTTGATATTTTAAAAGTTATTCTAAATATTGATTTATTCATAAAATCAACTATTAACTAGAGTCTACTGTTATTTTTAAGAAATATAGTTTATACATTTTTTAGACAAATAATCAAAATTATGGCCTAAGAAAAGGACATTTAATCAACCCCACAAAAAGGGGAATAATCATTGGGTAAAACACAAAATATGATTTGTGGACCCTTTTCTTTAATTAAGTATTTTATCTTCTTGAGATTAGAGATATGGTTACACGTAATTGAAGATTGAATGTAATCCAAGTTGTAAAGAGTCGGTGACCCAGCTAGTGTAGTAATCATGTAACAATATACGTAGTTAATTTAAGATCAATGTTTAATTTTTATACTAGCAGAATTACGATATTTATCATCTATTTATAAAAAATCCTATATATGAAAACTCATTTCTATGTAAGTAAATCCTTTTATGTTATTGAATCAAGAAGAGATAAGAAGTTTATTTAAATTGACATGTTAAGTATCATAATATCAATCGTAATGTACAGCTCAAATTTTGAACAACTTGTTTTTTTAGATTGTAAAATATTTATCTTCAGAAAAGTAGATAAAATCTCGTTCATGGAATAAAAAAAAAAAAAAAAGTGGATAAGCAATAGATATTATTTTTAAATGATAAAAATAGAAAAGCGAGCCAAAAAAGGAGAATTAGGCGGTTGAAAAATGGCCCTACAAGATCTATATATTAATATAAAATCAGCTCATTTTTATTTTCATACACCCTCCCAAAAAAAAAACGCAAATTTCTTCTTCCGTTTTCTCTCTTTCGGTCTAAATATTTTTCTCTTTCTTTCGCCATGGATCCTTACAAGGTATTTTTTTTCAATTTTTATTGAAGAATTTTATTGATTTTATATGATTTTTTTGTGTGTGTTTTTTTAAAATTTGATCTGTGTTGTTGCAGTAGATTCCTTTTGATTTTCCAAAAAAAAGGAATTTTTTTTGTTTGTTGTTTAATTTGATTTTGTGGATTGTTATATTTTGTGAAACTTTTTTTTTATCGTTTTGATTGTGGTATGTGAAGGATATATGCGGGGAAATTGAGATTCCGTTTTTATTTTTAAGTTTTTTTGGTTTAATTTGGTGGTTGAAGCTCATTTTGCCCTAGTTTTATGGTTTTGTGGGTTGATTTTTAAGAGAGTGCGGGTTTATGTCTAGTTTGATCTAGAAAACCTCAGTTTTTTTTTTTTAGAAAAGGGTAACTAGAAAACCTCAGTTTTATCCCGTTATCGAATGATATTTTTTTATGTCAACTTTTTTTAATGGGACTTTATGATATAATAACTATTTATACGTGAATGTTGGTTTATCTTTTTGTTAGTGCAACTTTTTGGAAATTGATAGAGCTAGAATTATTAGCATGTCCAGAGGATTTTTGGTTGGTTTATATCATATTTGAACATATGAGGTTCATGATTATTGATTGTGAGATTTGATGCAGTATCGTCCTTCAAGTGCTGCCAATTCCCCCTTCATGACAACTAACTCTGGTGCTCCTGTGTATAACAACAATTCTTCCTTGACTGTTGGAACTAGAGGTACTCTTTAGCTTCTCTTATCTTTCTTCTGATGTGTAAAGTTCACGTTTTTATTCAATTTTTTGGTATAAGAACATATTCCTGATCTTGAAAAGGGAGAGAGTTGATAAATAAACAGCCAACAGTAGCGAGTTTGGGTATTTCAAGGCGTAGTTGATTGATAAGAGCAATTATTCCCTCTAGCTTGTGATTTTTTGTGCGCGTGGGAAACAAGATGCCAGTATGATATATCTTGTCGTTTTGGGGACATGCATTTGGTTAGCTACTTAAGTGAGTAAGATGATATAAGTTTAGACAATATAGCGTCTGTTATCTCTGGGTGTGCATATGTTCCCATTTGTATTTCTGGGTGTGCATATCTTTTGTTTGTGTAGATCATTATGAATACATATGTATGGAAACAAACAGGAACTACTGTTCTCCTGCATTGTTAGCCTGTTATTGGTCCTCCTTGATGCTCAATATCTAGATGGTCAGTTTGGTATAAGGTGCCTCACTGTTTTTATTCTTGGATATATTCCTTGATGTTCCACTCTTTTGAAGAATTATTTAACATGGTATGAGTAACGTTGGTCATAACGGTTTGCAGAATATAGTGTAATAAAATAGGAAAATGTAGATGGTTGAAAGGTGGAAACAATTCGTGATGGGAACTTCAAGATTATCACTTTTCACTATTTCTATGTCATTTGAATAATTTGACCGGCAAGGATTGATAGAATTTGCTTAAAAGGCTAAATAGCTCTTTGCATATTACAAATAATGCAATTTGTCCTGTGTAATAGAGGTGCTTTTCATGAGATCAGTACAAATAAAATTCTGTAGTTTTCTGTTTTAGAGATATCATAATAACATTTACAGAATTTTCCAGTTTTAGTGGATTTCACACCATGGATAAGAATATTGAAACTTGTTATTCTTTTTTCAGGGCCAATTCTTCTCGAGGATTATCATCTGCTGGAGAAGCTTGCCAATTTTGATCGTGAGAGAATCCCAGAGCGTGTTGTTCATGCCAGAGGTGCCAGTGCCAAGGGTTTCTTTGAGGTCACACATGATATATCCCATCTTACATGTGCTGATTTTCTTCGAGCTCCTGGGGTCCAGACACCTGTTATTGTGAGGTTCTCTACTGTTATCCACGAGCGTGGAAGCCCTGAAACCCTCAGGGACCCCAGAGGATTTGCTGTAAAATTTTACACCAGAGAGGTAATTTCTTATGCTAATTTTTTTATTGCAATGTCTTCATTGTTAGACTTTCATTTATCAGTACCCCAAAATTGTATGCCTGTCAAGCTGGTAAGAGACCATTGCTGAAACACAGACTTGTATTTCATCTCTCCCTGGCTTTGGAGTCAGCAATTGATTTTGTAGAACAGGTTGAAGAAAGGTATATTCTATGTGAGAAGTGTTTGGTTTAAGCCTTTAGTGATATGCCTAATTTGCAAAATTTTCCATTTGTTTGGTCCTTCTTAGTAATTTTAGACAGCGCTACAATTGCTCATATGAATTTGTTCAGATTAATAATCTCAATCTTGATGAAATCCAACGGCAACTGTTTATAAGCCTAAACACCACGCGGTGCTGTTTTGTGATGGTTTTGATCACTCATGGATTCTGAAAAATACGATGTTGAAGGGAGTATTCATTTGTAAAAGGGAGTGTTCAAAATCAATAAAATGTATCAAGTGTCTTTCGTTCCCTGGTTCTTGTTCTTATGAATTTTATCTGATGGAAATAACCATTTACTTGATAGCCATTTTCTGTTTCCTGATCAATGAAGGCACTGCACTTCTTTTGTGTTTGCTGTTCGTGGCTGAAGCTTGTGTAATTTACGGGTGTTTAACTTGTTTTGGAGGTAGGGAAACAAACCTTCCCTGTCGATCTATCGATCCGTGATGGAAGAAGTTCCCGGACATGGTGTTCATGCCTATTGAAAACCAAATCCAAAGTCCACATTCGGAGCAATCTGGGGATCCTTGATTTCTTCTCTCACCATCCAGAAAGTCTTCATATGTTCAGTTTTCTGTTTGATGATCTGGGCATTCCTCAAGATTACAGGCACATGGATGGTTTCGGTGTTAATACCTACATGCTGATCAACAAAGCTGGGAAAGCACATTATGTGAAATTCCATTGGAAGCCAACTTGTGGAGTCAAATGCTTGTTGGATGAAGAAGCTATTAAGGTCGGTGGATCAAATCATAGTCATGCCACCAAGGATCTCTATGATTCAATTGCTGCTGGGAACTATCCTGAGTGGAAACTGTTCATCCAAACTATTGATCCTGATCATGAAGACAGATTCGACTTTGACCCCCTAGATGTAACCAAGATCTGGCCTGAGGACATCTTGCCATTACAGCCAGTTGGTCGCTTGGTATTGAATAAGAACATCGATAACTTCTTTGCGGAGAATGAGCAGCTTGCTTTTTGCCCTGCCATTATTGTCCCTGGTGTTTACTATTCGGATGATAAGCTTCTCCAAACTAGGGTATTCTCATATGCTGATACCCAGAGACACCGCCTTGGTCCAAACTATCTGCAGCTCCCAGTTAATGCTCCCAAGTGTGCTCATCACAATAATCACCATGACGGTCTCATGAATTTCATGCACCGTGATGAAGAGGTATAGTACATCCTTGAGGTTGCTATTTTTAGTGGATTGTTTAGAGTAGAAATATTTATCCACTTCGCAAGGAAAGACAATCATATTAGCCTAGTTGTTCCCTTGTCTATGTGAACTTAGCAAGGCAAGAGAAGGTACTTTGGTCTGATGATGAAGCTTAGTTGCAAATTTTGGTTCTCACACTATTTTGGAAGTGCATGTATTGACAGTTTACTCTTTTGATGTGTTAACCTGATGTTGTATGCTGTTTCAGGTCAACTATTTCCCCTCAAGGCTGATCCTTGTCGTCATGCGGAGCAGTACCCTATTCCTCCTCGTGTCTTGACAGGAAAACGCGAAAAGGTGACACTATCTTATTTTTGGTGCAAAGTTAACTTTCATAAATATAAATATTCTCCTTTTTCCCTAGTCTTGTTTCCTCCATATGTCTTGATTCTAAACCATGATGAGTTATATTGCAGGTCATCATTGAGAAAGAGAACAACTTTAAGCAGCCAGGAGAACATTACAGATCTTGGGCACCGGACAGGTAGTCTAGTTCCTCTGTTATTTTCAGTCACCAAGTATCAGTTATGTACTTATCTGCCGGCCTTGTGATTGCAGGCAAGAAAGATTTTTGTGCAGATGGGTTGATGCTCTATCTGATCCTCGAGCCACTCATGAAATTCGCAGTATTTGGATCTCATACTGGTCACAGGTCAGAGTTGTTTCCTTTAATCCCGCATTTATCCTGAAGGACACAACGATAAGAATGTTTGTTTTGCATGTATATGGTGCAGGCTGACAAGTCTCTTGGTCAGAAGCTCGCGTCTCGTCTCAATATAAGGCCTACAATGTGAAGATGAAAATGTGTTGGTGTAGTGAAGAAGTAATCCAAGAAAAAAATGTTTGTAGTATGGTTGTGTACCAACAAACTTTCTTGTGTTAGTTCTGACGTTGCGTGGGATTTCACTTCTTGAAATAGATTGAGCGTTTTGTCTATACAAAGATGGGTGTTTCTATGAGTGATATACATTTACATAATACGAATATACGTGGATCTAAAGCCGTCGACCTAGAAAACTAAAAAGAATTTAGATCTTGTAAAGCAAAAAAAATAAAATTCTAAACTACTAACGGAGGGCTATTTATAAATACAACCAACAAATAAATATTATTTGTTTGTTTTATATTTATGTGACAAATATAATTTGGAATGTCATTTAGATTTTAATATGATAAATAAATATTATTTTATTTTCTCTGTTCTATTACTAATGGAGATTTGAGAAACGATTGGACTCTTAATATGTGTTAAAGAGTTTGTAAAGTTAAAGCAAGTTTAGCGGATAAGTTCAGAGCTTTTATATGTATTTATTTCATATATATATATATTATTTTTTTTTTCAATTTATATGAAACATATAAAATTTTAAAGTGATTTTGCATAGTAAAATAGTGATTAAAGTTTTTATAATTTTAACTAAAAAAATTATAACAAATAAAGGTGAACAAATGAAAGAGCCAAATTTTAATTGAAAATAATTAAAAGCAGTATGGATTTTTGGTCCACAATGAAGAACGTACATGCATAAAAAAGATAATAGTATAATAGAAAAGCATAATTTTTTTTAGGCCGCACCTATATTTAGAGAATTAAATAAATTGTGAGTACTATTTTAGAAAAACACACCATCAAAAAGAAATGCTACTTGACCTTCTTAACCCATTGCTCATTTTCTCTCTCTAATCTTAGTTGGTCTTTATCTATATATAATTTCGTATAAAAGTAAAATATTTATATAAATTTTATCTTGTTTAAATTTTTATATTTTGCGATTGAATTCATCGATAACTTTTTAAATTTATAAGTAAATTATATTTATATACTTGACTTATAATTTTGTACCAATTGAGAACATGAAAATATTACACTTTTAACTCATATGCTCTAGTTTTAGACATATATAAATAGATACTTAAATTTATATAAAGTCAAATATACTTACGTATCATATCTTATATGATATAATACACATAAAATCATTATATTAGGACATGAATAGTTACATATAACGCTAAGTAGGATATGAGTTATCGCGTAGTTTAGGGCACAGGTGGACTTATATGATTTTGGAATAATTAAAAGGAAATAGTCTATGGTACGTGCATAAACATTAGTAAAACTAAAGGAGTTAAAGTGTAATTTCTGAAACTATATCTGGAGTTAGACCTCATCTCCATCTCCCCGATCAATTAAATTCCCAATCTTTGTTACTATCAAGCCCTAATTCGGTCGGCAGCGGCGGCGGAAGAAGAAGAAATCAGAAATGGGAGCAAGCAGTGATCCGAACCAGCAAGATGGTTCCGACGAACAGCAGAGACGCTCCGAGATCTACACCTACGAGGCTCCATGGCACATATACGCTATGAATTGGAGTGTTCGTAAGGATAAGAAGTATCGTCTCGCCATTGCTAGCTTGCTTGAGCAGTACCAAAACCGAGTTGAGATTGTGCAGCTTGATGACTCTAATGGTGAGATTCGGTCCGACCCGAAACTCTCATTTGAGCACCCGTATCCGCCTACGAAAGTTATCTTCATACCCGATAAGGAGTGCCAGAAGCCGGACCTTATCGCTACCTCTAGTGATTATCTCAGGATTTGGCGAGTCGCCAATGATAATAGTCGGGTTGAAATGAAGAGTCTTCTTAATAACAACCGGATGTCAGTTGAGTTCACGGTCCGTTAACCCATTGACTGGAATGAAGGTGTGAGCCGAGCGAGGCGGATGAAGATTGGTACCGTGAGTCTGATACTACCTGTACTATATGGGATATTGAGAGGGAGACTGTCGATACCCAGTTAATTGCTCATGATAAGGAGGTTTATGATATTGCTTGGGGTGGGGTTGGAGTTTTTGCTTCTGTTTCAGCTGATGGGTCTGTTAGGGTTTTTGATCTTCGCGATAAGGAGCACTCTACGATAATCTATGAGAGTTCTGAGCCGGATACTCCTCTTGTACGCCTTGGATGGAACAAGCAGGATCCTAGGTATATGGCCACCATAATAATGGACAGTGCAAAGGTTGTAGTTTTGGACATCCGTTTCCCGACACTGCCGGTGGTGGAACTACAGAGGCACCAGGCTAGTGTGAATGCCATTGCCTGGGCTCCTCACAGCTCTTGCCATATTTGTACTGCTGGTGACGACTCACAGGCGCTTATCTGGGATCTCTCTTCAATGGGTCAGCCAATAGAAGGTGGATTGGATCCAATTCTGGCTTATACTGCAGGTGCAGAAATCGAGCAGCTTCAGTGGTCCTCATCCCAGCCTGATTGGGTTGCCATTGCATTCTCCAACAAGCTTCAGATTCTAAGGGTGTGAATTAGCTATTCTCGCTCGCACTTCAAGCAGCTGCTGAAGTATCATCTTATTCAGTCTTCCTGCTAGCGACATTTCTCCAAGTAAAAATTTTCCTTTTTTTGGCATTTTATTCCCAAAATGAAAAGAGAGGCTTATTACTGACAGTAGTTAAACCTGAATAGCTTTTGCTATCTTTGCACCTAGGGCTCTATTATCATAGAAGTAACTGGAATCCACATTGTCTGTGGGATTCAGTTAGTCAGCATTATTGTGGTTGGTCTGCAACTTCTGTAGCTTGTATTATGTTTATTGAAAACCGCAATTGGAATAATCAAATCATATGTGTTTTGATGTTCCTGAGAGATTATTTCTACATTAAGGAACTATTTATACTTCAACATGCTGGGATTTCTGAATTGCTACTTGTAAGATAAATACGACTAGTTGCTTAAATTGCTTATTAACTGACAATGGGCGTTCAGAAGTCATTATATAATAACCATTTCTGAAAAATGGAAAAAGATTTTCCCTTGAAAGCATCTAATCTGAGAACATTTCAGAAATGGCGTCCAAAACGGAGTCTTTCCATTTCGTAATTGTATGTACACCATGAGTAATTTAACTGCAGCTGACCCTTCGCTTCTGTGCTCCTTGAATTACGCTGTGCTGAAATCTATGCGTTTTGTGTTGGCTATTTAAAGGTTTACATCTTCAGATCACTTAGATATTTGCCCCAAACCTAGATTTCATATTATTACCTCTGTCCGTTCACCGAGTAGGCTATCCAATCGTTTCTGACTCGTTAGTATATGATGTCATCCGCTACTTCCGCCAACAAAAAATTTGGTTAGTACGAAAGTATAGTTATTCATCCTTCAATTAGCGAAATCCTAATGCTATGTGTGTATAGGCACAGCAACTGCGCTGGAGTACTGTTGTGATCTCAAGATGAACCATTTTGATCCAGAGTTGTTTCCCAAGTTACTGAAGCAAAGTGGCATGTTTAATTACTCATCAGAAAATTTGCTCAACTCAATGAACGATGAGTTCTAATGGGCAGAAAGAGAATATTCCCCAAATGACACTGGTCATGTGTGGCATGCGCATCATACTCACTTGCCTTTAATTGAGCATTTGATAATCGAAACTAGTCTGACAACCCAACACTTTGATGCATGACAACAGTGTTAGAATGCAGATAGTGGGATGGTGCATAAGGGATTGGGGCCCTAAGGTGGCCTTATTAATTGGGATGAATTGTTTGTAATTTGTGGTTGAGGCAACATAGCACTTGGTTGATCATCTATCATGATGTAAGTACTATCTAATTTATTAAGAATGTAATTGGAGTTATAAATTGATCACTAAATATGGTTAAATAATATTGTTGATCACTACTACATATGGTTAAGTGTAATAGTTCACAACAAATTAGTAAATTGATCAGGACGAATACTATTATTGTGATGAAACTACTATCTAATTCATTTAAGACTAAGTGCTCGGAATTCGGGGGCGGGTGTCGATCAGGGGCGACGTAGAACTGGAGCATTCCATGGATCAATTTTTTTTTTAGATTCGTCTGAGTTACGGATTAATGTGTATGGATACGATTGTGGGGGTTTACTAAAAAATGATTAGAATGTCTAAAATCAAGTTATAAAACCTAAATTTGTTTATGCGAAAGGGGGGGTAATTCTGTAAAGAGAATCTCGGAATGAGATAAAGGAAAAGGCAGAAGAAAAGTGACAAGGAAAAAATAGTAGTGGAGTGAAACGAGAGGGTATATATAAAACGTCCTCAGACCCACTCAACCCACTTACACACCCACTCACTAAAATCCCCACCCGCCAACGCTCTCCAACCACGATCAACGTAACAAAGCAACCCGCAAACACAGACTAACCCTCTCCCTCTAAACACCCTCGCACCCCCCCAAGCTCCTCTTCCCCCACCCCCCCCCCGAATCCCTAAGCACTTCTTCCTTAACTTATACACTCCACATCCCGTTACGATATTTTCAACAATCACCCCATAATCACCCTCAACGCCACTACACCTCAATAACCAACTAACTCTCCCACCCCGCCACATCCCACCACCACCCTACGCACACGGATCCAAACCAACAAACCACACCCCCACACCAAAACCCCTCTTGACCACCAACCCGCCACCGCCTTCAAAAAAATAACTAAAACCTACTCCTATCGTCCAACAAAAACAAAGGCACCAGCAAAACTGAACCGCACCAAAACACCGTGTGACTGACCCTGACCCCCAACTTACTCTTAAAATCCACCCCATTACTTACAATCGAGCACAACGAACCAGCAAACAACCCCCAATACATCATCACCACATCCCTAATTTCCCTCCCAACTTCACCCCCTAAAAACCACCAAAAATCCGCCAATCCCAACCCAGGACCGAACAACCAACAACCCCACCCCCCGATAAGCCACATGCAGGGCCTCGCACAACAACCATGCACCCCTCACATGCCCAACTCACCACCCGCACCATCCAAACAATCCCCTCTACAAACCCCGATCCTCCCCCGCCCCCCCTCTCCCTCTACACGTCCAACCCCCAACCGAGACACACCTTTCCAACCGGCCCCACCCCCCCCAACCCCCCCACCCCGAACCCGGACACACATTTACCACAACATCAAACCCCACATTCCCACCCCCCCCATCCTTCCACAAGCTGACAACTTGAACGCAACCAACCCCGCACATTAACCCTCACCCCCAAGATAACACCCACCCAAAAACGGATTCACTAGTTTAACAGATCACGCATGAAATCAACTAACTGCACAACGACCCTCTACACCCTACTCCGACGAACACACAACCAAACAACAGAAAACCTCCTAACCCCCACCCGCATTCGCCTTCACCCCCCACCCTCCCGTCAGACGTACTTCGCCCATCTTCCAAGAGCTCCCCCGCGGTGCAAATCCATCACTCTTCAAGGCCTACCCGCACCCGCGCTCACACTCACCAGAGGAATCTCTCACCACCTGCGTACCGTAATCCAACAGAAAACCTAGACCCAATTCCAACGTCATAACACCGCAACGTCACGCATCACACTACCACTTCTCAGAACCATCCCCTCCCGACCTCACCACCCCTAATCCCCCCCCCCCTCCGCCAATCACTTCTCACCGCATCCCCAATCTCCATCTACCATCACTGACACGTCCACCCATCCCGATCTTCTTTCCCACCCCCCTCCCCATACCCCACTACCCCATCCCCCCCACCCCACACTCCCACTATCCTTCCATCCACCCTGCTCCCCATACACCCCGAGTAGACTCCCCCAGTTCCTCAGAACACACCCTTCGTGACGAGGACAAACAAAAACACCCCCCCCGCGAAGAGACCCTTGCACCACAGAGACTGGCATAGAAGAGCAGAATAGAAGAGGGTACCTAAGTGAACAAGGTCTTAAGATAAATAACAAAATGAAAATAAGTATTTTTTTACCTCTTGTGGAAATTATTCATTTCACGAAAGAAAGAATTTAGGAACCACGAACTTGAAACCCGACTCCACTAATTTTTAGTTGTGTTTTTTCTTTGTTGCGTGCGTTCTTCAGAAAACAAATGAAACGTTTTCTTTGTTAATTCTTCTCCTTTTTTTATTCTTGTTTCTTTCTTTTCTTTCGTTTTTTTCTTTCTTTTCCTCTTTCTTCCTTTCTCCTTTCTGATTCGTTCCGGTTCTCTCTTTTCTTTTTCTTTCTTCTTTCCCTTTCTGTTTTGATTTCTTTCGTTCCCCTTCTCCTCTTCCTTTTTTTTTTCATTTTAATTTTAATATAGTATGTTATATGTTATGTGTGTTATGAAAAGAGTGGGATTAGTGGAAGTGTGGAGCGGGGTGGGCGAACTCCACCCACCTAAACCCCGGCCCTACCGTACCTCTATACAGAGCGGGAAGCAAACACACCACACCCAATACACTCTGACACCTAAATCCCCTCTACCAAACACTAACAACCACCCCCACAACAACCCCATCCACACCCACCACCAAGCCAGTTACTCCATAGCACTTCCACTTCATCCCCAATCCCCCTCTACCTAACAACCCCACACCAATACCCGCACACCACGATTCAACACCACAAAACCACCCTCACACCCAACGACCCCATTGCCTACACGCACAACCTCTCAATCTCCATAAAAAACCCCATCCACCGCATCAAGCCCCCAATCCTCACTTCCCCTTCCCAAATGCCCCCCCCAAATCCACCCCATCCCGCACAACTCCGTTCCCCTTCCGTCACACAAATCACACAGCCAGACCCTTTATCACAAGCCACAACCCCATAACTCGCCCCCCTATCAATCTTGGTGCCACCGCTACAACCATTCACGTAATATCTCCACAGCCACCCCAACACGCCCCCAATCCACCACCCCCACACTTTCATGACGACCCTCGACGTCAATGCTACATCATCAACATCTCAACCGCTGCCACGTCTTCTCCAACTTACCCCCGGCAAACAGAGATACTAAATACACAACCACTCCACCCAAACCACCCCACCACCACACACGCCGACCCTCTTATGCCGCCCAACCCACCACCCGAACGACCCCAACCACCCCCACCCCCCCACCACCACCGAAACCTACCCCTACCCCCCAAACCGCACACCACCTATCCACGTGACTCCTCAACCAGTCCTCAAAAAAACCACACTCACCCCATCAAAGCCCGACAACCTCAGCCCCACCCCACGACAATCGACGTCAATACTCTACTCCCCATAACTCCCCCCTAGCCGATACTCACAACCCCCCCTACCCACCCCCACCGCCATCCACTACCCCACACCCCCGCCTGATCACACGAACTCCACATCCAATATCTCAACCGAACAAACTACACCCATCCACCACATCATCCACCCGCCCTACACACGGACCCTTAAACTCAACAACTCCAACTCTCCTCAGCACAAAAAACCCTCAACCCTCACTCCCCTCTTTACCCCTACCTTCACCCTTCTTTCCCATCTCTAACCCGCAGACCCCTTTCCCCCACCAAAAACTACACACATACACATATACACCTCCCTTATCGTTTGATCTTGTTCCGCCCCAACGTGAGTGACAGAGATTTATATATAAAAGGTATTCTATTTTTTTCAATTTCACCTTAGATTTTGCATTGATTATAGAAATGATTAAAACTATCCTGACTTTCCCCGTCGATTTTTGTCAAAGCACCCTAAATCGGTTGACCAAATTGGACACAGATCCCACACCCACACTCATGTCGTGTTGACATGGGTGCGGCATCATAAGTGAAGAGTCCAAGCAACTTAGTTAGGAGTGTAATTGGAGTTAATTAATGACCACTAAATATAGTTATATAGCATTGTTTACCACTAAATATGGCTAAATGAAGTATTTCACATCTAATTAGTCAATTGATCACTCCATTTAGGACAAATACACTTAGTTATCGGGATGATTGCTTATGCTTGCTAATTGGTGAAGGGTGAACTTTTCATTGCTGAAAACTCAATTTTGTATGATATGTGGGGAATCTGTATTATTCCATGATATTGGTAGTGTGTATTTTTTTGCATTTAGAGACTTTAAGTTTTGATTGACTTTCTAAAAAGAAAAAAAAATGTTGGATTGAGTACAGTGAATTAGAACATGCCATACAATGGAATAAAGCAGATTCAAATTGTTTGGTATCTGATGATGTGCTGGATTAATGTGGGAGGTAATGTTAGGCAGAAGAAGTGGAAACCCCAGCATGCAATGCAAGGTGTTTCGAAGATTGAAGCAGTCCCACCCAGAGAATGAAAATGAATTGTATTTTGTTACTTTTAACTTTAATGTGAAGAAAATCATGGAGAGGAAGCTAAAGCTCTTATTAGAATTATTAGGATCCTTGTAAGAGAACAAGGTCACTCTTCTACTTTCGTTTGTAATTGTAAATATGACTGCAACGCGCAGCCTTTGTGCTGATGATTAGTGTACTGTTATCTTTCTCAAAAAAGAAATTGTTTGGTGTGGTAGCAGAATCTTCTTTGACTATTTAACATGCAACTTGTCCAAGGATATTTTCATACTCTGCCTCGAGCCAAACTATCTGCAGCCCCCAGTCAATGCTCCGACATGTGGTTGTCGCTATAATCACCATGAAGGTTTCATGAATTTCATGCATCCTAATGAGGAGGTATAGTGCATGCTTCCCTGCAAGTTGTTCGCACTGTAATTTTTCAGTTAATTGCTCAAGTAAACATGTTTTATCTATTTCACAAGGAAAAAGAGTTTCAAGTATGTTATTACACTAGTTGTTGTGGTATGTATGTATATGTTTAGAAAGGCAGGAGTAGGTACTTCGATCTGATTATGACACTATGTTGTGAAGAAAAGTGACCTTTATTTCCCACAGTACTTTAATGGAGAATATGTGGATTGTTTTAACCCTTTTGATGTTTTGACTGGATGCTGCACTATCTCATGTCAAGGCTTGGTCCTTGTATGCAGAGAATTAAACTGTTGCTCCTTGTCTTGATAACGAAGCATGACAAGGTGATGCACTCGTTACTTCTATTAATCATGTTGAGAATCTTGAATTTTTGGTGTAAAGGGGATTTTCATAAATCAGGTGTGAGTTGTGACCAACCAATTTGAACTTCATCTAGTCTACTGTTGAATATAGATATTGCCCACTCCTCCTAGTGCTGTTTTTCTCATCGTCTGTTGACAGTGGAGCATGAAGGTGACAATTCATTTATTTATTCTTCACCCTGGAAATCACGAGCCTCTGTTATCAAGTTGGGTTCATAATTTGGATTTTGGCCGAATAATCTTGGACCTCTTCTAGTTCACTTAAAAATATTTTTTTTTTATCGTTCACTTTGATTGCACACCCAATTGAGCTCCAGCTGTAGTAAACTTAAGTTATTGATTCTTTCGGCACGTGCCTGGCTAGGATGGCACTAGTGATAACTCCGTTAATGTGAAGAGCTTTAATGATGAATGATCAACAAGCTTCACTTAGATAAAGTTACATTATTCTCTTCACATATGTTAATGTAGTTAATGAGAGTAGTCTCCCATGTCTTCCAACCGTAATATTTTTTGCTTTGTCCTGTTCATGTCTTCTTTTTTGCTTTGTCTTGTAGCATCTCTATTTTGTTACCTGCTGTTCCCTATTATATGGATGTAAATGGTTCAGTCTTTGGCAAGTTTGGCTTGCTGGTACTTGGAAATGATGTTTAGGTTGAGTTTTCACTTTGAGTTATGCAACTCATATTAATATATTTTCTCCCCAATATGGTTGTTTTTTCAGTGGATCTTTGAGAAAGAGGACAAACTCAAACAGCCAGGAGAGAGATACAGCTAGTTTGGTACATCGGCTATCTGCTGGTTTTGTTATTGCAGGCAAGAAAGAAAGATCTTCCTGCTGTTGGGTTGAGGTCTCTATCCGATTCTCAAGTCACTCATGAAATACACACAGATCTGAGCTCTTTCCCTTTCATGTTCATTTAGTCCGCGTCCCATGTAGATCCAAAGAGAGATAAATATTGCAATGTTTTGCATGAACTGTGCTTCTGGCTGGTATGTCTCTTACTCAAGAAAATCGCATCTCGTCTCAATGTGAAGGCGATAACTCAAATATGCTGTGTCCTATTAAGGATTAATCCAAGAAAACATTGTTTCTTATGGTAGAGTATGTATTCTCTGTGGTGATTGGGTTGTATGCTAATTCTCAATCCGCCGGGCTTAACTGAAGGAATGGGGATTTATATTAGCCTACACTCAAACTTGTTCGGGACTGAGGCGAAGTAGTCCCAAACAAGTTGATCATTTTATTTTATTCTACCTTGTAAAGCACATCCAGTTTACATTGTTAAAAACTTAACCATATATTTTAATTTATTACTTTTGCATATATCAAAATTGAAACAATGGATTAAAATATCAAAGCAATGGGAAAGACATCCTATCACTCACAGGAGTTGTGATAATATATAGACCGACCTTAACTGTGATAATATATTGATACATTTTATCGTTTTTTGTGTAAAAATCTGTGTGTACATTGAGGAGGGAGTAGTCATTGCCAGATCAGTTATATATGTTTATTGTTGTCACGATACCTATGCTTAGTGGGTTAAATTATTTTTCGTTGAAAAACTAAAATTTGAATCGATATATGATACGATGGAATAAAGTAGGATCACAAATTTGCTTTGGTATCTTTAGTAGAATCCTTATGGACCAATTAGAAGGTACCATCTGTCCACTTAATCATTAATATAGTCTTAATAATCAACTTTTATAATAATTAGGTACACAAATATCATAAGATATAGTCAAAAGATGAAGAAGATAAGCGTTGAAGAGTGCAAAGCAAACACTTAATTAGTATTATTGGTTGGGGATAAAACTAATAGCATAGGTAATCACGATTGCGCAACTAAGTACAACTATAAATATTGTCAACTTACTACGTGGGGCTAACTTTTTTTTAATGATAATAATATTAGATGGTTTCGGTTCAAATGAAAATATTATGTATCTAACTGTATATAGATAAGTAAATCACTTAAAATTGTTTCAGGTGTTAAAAGAACATGCACAGAAGCTCTTACAAAATTGAATTAAAAAGTATTGAATTTGAGGAAATTTTCATTTGTATTTTGCCTTCATTTTTTAAAGGTAGTTTAATATTTAGAATTCTTGTACATGAAGTACAAATGAAATGCTTTGGATTGTTTTTTTTTCTTGGATTGAGACTTTATCGAAAATAATCTTTTTATCTTAAAAAAAATACGGTATATATACATTTTACGCTCCTAAATCCCTCCTCACATGAATAGAAATAGAAAATCGAATAGAAGTTGGATTTATTTGGAATGTGGTATTAAAATGCATTTAAATTCTCAAAATTTGTAAAAACTATATAAGATAATACTCATTATAATATGTTGATGTCATTTGATTGTGTATGGAGTATAGGATATTAATTTGACTTTTGCATTCTATGAATAATATATACTCATGCAAATTAAGGAAATATTAAGATAATAATTTAAAAATTAGTTAAGCAAAAGTCAAATGAAAAAAAAAAGAAAAAAAACTCAAGGTCAAATACACAATATAAATGAATTTTCAGATCAAATAGTAGTATTATAATTTATTAATTTGATGGTTGAACTTCTCAAGTTTGACAACCAAAAACAAAATAAGAAAACCTTTAAGGTAGTTTTTTTTTTACTTGTAGAGAAATATATATATATATATAATAATATATATATATATATAATATATATTATATATATTGATATAATATATATGAAGTATCGCTAATTAATAGTGTGATGCTCAATATCAATCAACAACCCACAGTTACAGTTGCTATAATATTTATTTCGGAATCTCTAAATTCTACTTTAACAAATATGTTTTTATAGACAAGATATCATGTCATAGTTGATATTATAACTACTACAAATAATATCTTCTTCATTCTTTTAATTGTACTTTTAAATCTTATCATATTTACGGATTAAATTATTTTTGTTTAAAATATATTCATTCGATTGATCTGAATCGTATTTAACGATCTAATCTTTCTTTTTACTACATGCCAAAAACATCTCTTGCTTAATTTCTATATCTCATCTAGCATCATCATATAATATACTATATCCTCTTTATTTCATTTTAGAAATCTTAACAAAAGCGATACATATTTTCTTAAGTCAATTAAAAATAAAATTAATGAGATAAAATTGAAAACGAAAACGAAAAGATGAAAGTACACAAATTATTGGCCGTTAGGGTAGGGGCCATTTTGCGTTTGTCCGATTGGGACATGCCAGATTTGGTCGATTGCGTAATGAAGCATTATACAAGTTAAATTGCTATAAGTTTAGATTTATGCACTTTAAAAAGAGGTTTTGTTTTTGTTTTTATTTTTATTTTTTTTGGATTGTGAGAGTCATAATTATTATTTTTATTTATATACTTTGGATCAAATCTAGAGTTTTTTAAATTAATTGTTTAGGTCATATATTGATTACGTATGATCCCAAATACTTTTTTTAAAACAGTAGCCGTATATATAATTTAAAAGATAGTGGTCATCATGTTGACTTGAAGCCAAAAAGAAAACAAACTTTATATTAAAATGTTTTGTGTGGATGGAATTCCATTATCGGCCAGAGTAGGAATTAATACTTTTAATCTCAACCAAAAAAAATATGAATTTAATACATTTATACTAATATAAATAATTTTTACATTATTAGTTTAGATCGTTATGAAGTAATATGAAAAATAAAACAGATTACTTCTCGCTATAAATTAAAACCAATTTTAGTGGGTGATTACCCATCAAGTATTGTTTGAAATAAGTAAACTATATTTCAAACTAATCCATTAAGTAAACTCTAGATCAATGTTTTATTTATTATATTTTGAACACATATGACTTATCACTAATAATCAATTATTAACTCTTACAAATTTATATTGGAGTTATGTTTGTTCACTCGTTACGTTTTAAACACAACTTCTTGGTTACAAATAATATAACACCTTACCATTGAAACTATAGTGTCACAAGTTTGGAATTGGTAGTGTTAAACCTTTAATATGTCTTTGTTAATTATGTTTTAAAGAAAGCTTAATCTTTGTTAATTAGAGGATTAGCATGTGAAGGACCCTTTAATTTGGACAGTGATGATTCCAAAGTGAGTTTGATGGAACAACTTGCTTATTTCTTTACATTATTCTTTGGTTCCATTTCTTTAATTACATTAGTTAATACTAAATAATAGCAAGTGGAGTCCCTTTTTGGTTAATTTTAGAATATTTGACATAATAATAACAACAACAACAATAATTGTAATCAAGGAAAGAAAGGGTTTTATAATTTATAATCCAAAGTAACATGAAAGAAGAACACTAAAAGCAGATTAATATGGTAATTAGTAAAAAAAAGAAAAACTTAAAAATGTTTATTTCTTTATTTATATATAAAAAAAATTGGAAAATTAATAAGAAGATGGGTTATCAATTCAATGGAGTTTCACATGTTTCTATATTTTTTTTTATCTCTTTTTGAGTATGATATTTGATTGTGATCCGGTGTTTTTTCTAACCAAAAATTTAAAGACTAGTTATTCATTGTCATGCCAGTGCGATTCGATATAAAACAACTAAACGAACCAAAAGTACCAATTAATCATATTTTAAATCTTAATCTAGATCAATTAACTTTAATGGCGTATGCAGAATTTTTTAAAAGCAATCTCAACTTTTTGAAGGTTTTATTTAATAAAGAAGTCTCAAGTAGTATCGCGAAAATAAGGTGCATCCATCTTGATTTAATACCACTTGTATAAATATACATGTCTTAATAAATTTCTCTCGTATTTTTAAATGTAAATTAAAAGAGAATTGTTTGCTTTTATTTCTCAGATTGAATTTGCTTACACATAGTTATCTTTTAATTAATATAAATGGTTAATACCAACTTGCAATTAAAATAGAGTTCCAAAATGTGGTCCAAATGTGTTGGTTGTGGAGTTGAGATTTGTATTTAACATAACACTACCTAAAACTACACAAAAATGTTGTCATAAATCTGATTACCCATAATGTTTAAAACATTAATCTCTCACGCGCTCTAATTATGACTTATAAACACGCCCCAATTACGTTCTCTTATTTTATGCATGAAGTTTCTTACGTCACTTTTATCAACTTTCAACACGCGCCATCACCAGCGCGTGTGAATAAAGTTGTTTTCCTTTTAGCAAGTGGATTGTTATTTTAACATTTTCTTGAATTACGTCACAAAGCATCTAAATATAGTAATGGGGTAAATAGGAAAGTGGCAAACACACAATTCTCTACTCACAAAGCCACCAAAAAAAGAAAAA
Source organism: Solanum habrochaites (assembly GCA_027704765.1). Classification (NCBI taxonomy): domain Eukaryota; kingdom Viridiplantae; phylum Streptophyta; class Magnoliopsida; order Solanales; family Solanaceae; genus Solanum; species Solanum habrochaites. The sequence continues at coordinate 67,708,244 of JAKWJA010002492.1, forward strand.
AAAAAGAACTTTTTTCCAATTTTGTGTTTTCTTGAGCTAATAAAGAGTCTATAAAAATCAAATCTTTTTCCCATTTAGAGTATTCTTGAGCTAATAAAGAGTGTAAAATCAAATTATTTTACCTTAACAAATGATTTTTGCTTCCTTTTTTTGAGCTTTGGATTAAATGGGGTTGTTTTCTTGATTTGTAGGTTGACTTTATAAATGGGAATCCCCAGAGTTTGAGGGGGGGGAGCTAGGTGGTGGGGTCAGTACTTGGTAAGTGGAATCTTCTCTTGTAGGCAGACTTTGCTTGAAGGGAATCATATTCAAGAGAGCTAATGACAGATAATAATAATAATAATAATAACCAGACAAATAGATAGAAAGAGAGAGAATAAGGGGATTTAATTTTTGATTGTGGGTTGTGGAGGGGATTTCAAGAGGGAGATATAAGAGGGACATTTAGTCCCTACATATGTTTTTGTTTTGTTGCTGATGTTGTTGTTGCTTCTTAGACAACCACAAGAAAAATTGTTACTCCGAACAAAGTTACATTTTGAAAGCCATGATAAGAAACAGAAAAGTGTGAAGGAGTTGGCAAATTTGGAATATCCAAGAATCTTTTTTTCATAGTGAGTTACTCCTCCTCTTCTTCTTCTCATTCCTATTTTGTCTGTGTTTACAACTTGGATCAAATCATCTTTGTACACACTTCCCTATGGCTAGAAAAACAGTTTGCAGCTTTTAGGTCTCTACATCTACCTAGCTTATGCTTGATGAAGCCTTAGTTATGGTCATAGGAATCACTTGTTTATGTTCATATAAGTAGTGGTATGCAGTTTCATTTTCACTCTTTTTGGGGTCTCATTTCGTGTCAACTTCTTTTGTTTGAGGCACGGTTGTTATTGTATAGATCTAATAATGGTGGTAGCTGGTTTATTTCTTCTTTCACTTTTTTTGACTTGGGAAAAAAAAAGATATGTTATACCAAGAAGATTACAGAAAACCCAACTTGGTGAAAATTTATGTTGATTTCTTCATATATTGATTCTGGAGGAGCTAAATATGTTCTATCTTTTTGTTGTTGTTGTAGTATATTTCTGTTGTCCCTCGATCCTTTGCTTCACTGCTGGATTCTGCAGTATAGATACATTGAAATTTGGCAGATTTGGTGGAGTTATTTTAGGATAGATTGTATGATTAGTGATTATCATAAATTTGGATCAAGTACAATACTTATCTTTGGAATTTGAAGACAGATTGATGCAATGGATGAACGCGTTATTCCTTCGAATCCTTTGTTGACAACCCCATCTGATTATCTCATGGATTTGGATTACATGGATGGACTATTTTTAGAGGGATGTTGGTTGGAGACCACTGATGGTAATGAATTCTTGCAACATAGTCCAGGCATCTTCAATGCGCCATTCGACTATTGCTTTATGGGCCGTATGAAAATTACCCTAAGCCCGACCAAAACCAAACCACCACCAAACCCCCCTAAAACCAGAGACAACCGACTAAATCCTAAAACTCCCCAACCTAAAAGCTCAAATTTTGCCACCCACAAAAACCTTACCGGCGAACCCCCATACCAAAAAGTACAACACCATACCAAATAACCAAGTCAGCCCACGACACTAACTATCTTACCAGCCCTGGAACCACCAAAAGTACGCACCCCTTAGTAAACACACCCCCGGAACACACCATAACCACCCCACTTGGCAACAGCCCCTCACCAACCATCCCCCAACACACAAACAACCCATCCAGCAAAGCAAGCAGACACCAAACCAAAAAAATACTACACACCCCCCAACCCAACATCCAGCCCCTCCCCCCCTAATCCCACCAACGAGCCCCCTCCCATACATCAAACAACAACTAAACCACCCCAACTATCCCCAACAGCCCCACATATGAACTCCTTAAAGCCACACCCACACAACACTGCATTCCACAATAGCCCGGCCCACACCAAAAGAGCATGCGCCGGAAAGCCGACCACCCACCCCACTATAAGCAACAATATCACTAAACCTGCCCCCGGGCCCTTAGCCAACTCTAACCCAGCCCCACCACTACCCCAAACCATAACACCCTCCCTCCATCCCCTACCCACAACAACAACCACCAACCACCTAACCACACCATCAACCCAACAACCAAAACCATCCCACACCCACCCCAACCCACATGCAACCCACCCCCCAACCCAACCCATCTACATCAACACGCACCCACACCGCACCAACTCAACACCTCCCCACACACGAAAAATAACAACTACGCAACATTACCTCCACACCCTTAATACCAACAAACACGACCGTACCACAGAAAGCCAACTGGCAAAAGGACAGCACTCCCAGAAAACAACCACCCCACCCCTCTGAGCACACCACCGCCTAGAATAAACAGACTACCGACACTCAAGACAAAGACGCAAAACCTTATACAACCCATTCACTGGAACGGCCCCGTATATCAATAAAAACACGCGGTTAAAGGCCGCATTCCCGGACCACAAAACTCTCGAAGAGCACCTACAATTGGCCGCACACACAATCCGACACATCCACCTCAAACTAGAACACACACCAACAGGCGAATCCAACCTGCCCACCAACCCCATAACACACCCACTTTACAACAAATCACCGTAACAATACCCTACTCTGGAGATTCTATTCCCGCAGCAACACGCGCACTCTACCCACCAATCTGAAACCCATGATTCACCCCATAACCTCCGCATACTCAATCCCCCACATCCCAGACACGCGCTACCCGGACCACACACCCCCCATGAAGCAACGAGAAGAACAACAACAGTACTAACCCACCCTCCCCCTATAACGCAAACCTCACACAGACGGTTCTAGCCCCCAACAACTACACGAGACTAACGACCTTCACTTTCCCACCACCCACTAAACAGACACACCACACTCCCAAGCTATCTCCCCCTTTCTGCTACGCGAATCTCACAAGCTAAAGCCATACCCAGAAACTTACCTGCGGACCTCCACCCCCGCCGCCCTTCCGGCTCCCCTAACTCAATAACCATGACCTTCCTTAACACATCGCTCTCAGAACCCCAAAACCAATTACCAGACCCCACACTGCATTGCGAACAACAATATTCCAGCAGACCAGACCTCTAACCTAATGGGATGAACCAAAATGTTCAGTGCGTCTTATAGATGCAAACAATGTAGAATTAATCTGGAATCTTCATTCAAAGGATGCCCAACACGAAAAGCAAAGGCCTCTTTGAACGAATTGGTCGATGAACCCATTGCCAAGAGCTAAATTATGCTAAAGTTCAGTCTTTTGGTTGAGGAAATATGAACAACTGCGTGTGCACTCAAAGTCTACTTCTGAAAAATCATTCGTTGGAAGTCATGAGTTGACCCTACAGGTGGTGGCTTGGAGCCCCACGCTTCCTCGTCTGTAGAGGAGCAGCTTATGATTTGGGCACTTGGGTACATAAGGGATTGCTCTAGGGATAAGGATATCCTGCTTCAACTGTGGGTACCGATAAACAGGGATGGCAGGCGTGTGCTCAGCACAACTAATCAACCTTTCTTACTAGACCTCAATTGCCCTCAGCTTGCTAATTACCGTGAAGTCTCTGTAAACTATCAATTTCCTGCAAATGAGGATTCCAAGGAGATTGTTGGATTGCCAGGGCGAGTGTTTGCTGATAAAGTTCCTGAGTGGACGCCGGATGTTAGATTCTTCCGAAGTGAAGAGTACCCGCGTGTTGAACATGCACAGCAGTATGATGTACGTGGCACTCTTGCTGTGCCTGTATTTGAACAAGGTAGTCGTAACTGCTTGGGTGTTATTGAAGTTGTAATGACCACACAGAAGATCAAGTATCGCTCAGAGCTTGAAAGTGTGTGCAAAGCTCTTGAGGTTTGTATATTTTATCTCTCAGGAACTATCAATTCCCTCTAATTTGTTTTCGCTACCCTACTTAGCTAAGTAATGGAACTATATATATGCAGTTGTTTATTCAGTGTTATGTATTATAAGATGTTCATATTTGTTTTTAAAACTGCTATATCTTTATGTTTTTTATGTATAAAAACATATTTCACAAAGACTCAAGATGAATCATCAATCTCCAAATGAATGAATATTAGATGAAAAAAGTTTCCGAGATTGAGATGATATTATGATAATAATAAAGTTCCTTTTCTTTTAGAATGAAACTATAATATTACTCCTGTAGTCATATTATTACTTTTGTAGTTTCTTGTCCTTCGATCTCTGTTGCTATCTATTGTTTCATGTCCTTCGACTATAGTATTATTTTGTTGTAGACTAGTACTATGATGCTACTATTTGTTGTTTATTGTATTTGGGGTCAGACTGTACGTAAGCTGCACTCTATTGATCATGATCTTTTGCTGCGAGTGTTGAGTGTGCATGAGTCTTGCTTTTGTTCTCCATATGGAACTGCTTTGTTTGTCCACATTTTGGTAAATTTAGTGAGGGTCCAGTTTTCTGAAATTCTTCCAAACTTCTTACTTCTTAATAGGCTGTTGATCTCTCGACTTCTGAAGTTTCAACCACTCAAGATGCCAAGGTAATTGGTCTGAACTTGCAAAAAAATGCATTTTTGAAGTCCATACACTTTTTCAGCATGATATATGAACTATTTTTTATCAGGTATGTGATTTGAGCTACCAAGCCGCATTACCTGAAGTTCTAGAGGTTCTGAAGTCTGCATGTGAGACACATGGATTGCCGTTAGCTCAGACATGGGTTCCGTGCATTCAACAAGGCAAAGGGGGTTGCCGCCATTCTCAGGAAAACCTTATTCATTGTGTTTCCACGGAGGATTCTGCTTGCTATGTAGCTGACCCCCGCGTTCAGGGATTTCATGATGCTTGCTCTGAGCACCATTTGCTGAAAGGGCAGGGTGTTGTTGGGAGAGCATTCAATACTAATCAACCATGCTTTTCAGCTGATCTTACCTCTTATAGCAAGTCAGAGTATCCACTTTCTCATTATGCAAAAATGTTTGGACTGCAAGCTGCAGTAGCTATACGTCTACGTAGTATCTCAACTGGTTCATCTGATTTTGTTTTGGAGTTCTTTCTACCCTCAGACTGCAGAAATCCTGAAGACCATAGAAAAATGCTTACTTCATTATCCATCATCATACAAAATGTTTGCCGGACATTGAGGGTTGTGACAGACAAAGAGTTGCAGGAAGAAACTATATCTATGGGAGAAATGGCAAACCACACAGTTGAACAACATAAAGAGCACACTGAAACCTCTCAAGAAAGGACATCGTGGACCTCTTGTGACGCAGAGTTCCAGGAGAGTTCTGTTATGTCTACATTCCAGGATGAAAAAACAGATGAAATGCTAAGGAAAGATTCGGTGGAGTTTAGGCACCGTAAGAATTCTGCTTATGAGGAAGGTGTCTCTCGTAATCTGGGTAAAACGGGAGACAGGAGACGTGCGAAGGCTGAGAAGACTATTACCTTGCAAGTTCTTCAGCAGTATTTTGCTGGTAGCCTAAAAGATGCTGCAAAGAGCATTGGTGGTAAGTAAATACCCCTTCCATTTTAATTTGTTTTAGCCTTAGTCTTACTTCTCTTTTTTGTCCGTTTCAAAAAGAAGGTTTCTTTCCTTTTTCAACCACTCTTTAATTTCAACTTTCCAAATGACATATTTAAGACCACGAGATTAAAAAGGATATTTTGGTGCATTTCATCTTCAGTTTAAGACCACAAAATTTTAAAAAAAAATACTTTCTTGAACTTTGTTCCTAGTCAAAACTGGACATACATATTAAAACAGAGGGAGTTATTTTCATGGATAAGATCCAAAATTTCACTCTGTGCACTTATAACTTACTTTCTCATGTATTTTTTATTTTTTACGCTGATCATATTGGTTGCTTTACTTTCTTGGACACTTTACGTATGAGGATTTTAACTTTGTTTTTTGCTATTTCTTCCTTCCCCACCTTACCTATGCTCTCTTGAAATACAGTTTGTCCGACCACTCTGAAGAGGATATGCAGGCAGCACGGAATTAAACGCTGGCCTTCTCGAAAGATCAAGAAGGTTGGTCACTCCTTACAAAAGATCCAACGTGTTATTGATTCAGTTCAGGGTGCCTCTGGCACTTTACAAATTGAATCCTTCTATTCAAACTTCCCAGAGTTGGCGTCTCCAAATGCATCAAGAATGAGCCCTTTTGCAGACTCAAAGTCAAATGAACATCCAACAGCCTTGAACACACAACAAGAGGGATGCATTACGAGCCCCAATCCTGATGCATCTAAGTCACCCTCTTCTTCCAGCAGTCGAAGTTCAAGTTCAAGTCAATGTTGTTCATCCGGGACAAAGCCTCAATCGCCTCAATCTCACCCTTTGAATATTGTTGGCGATGAAGATCTAATCGTACAGGAAGAGTCTGTAGATAATGCAGTGAAAAGGGTTAAAAGTGAACCAGAGCTTCATTTATCAAGTGAAGCACTGAAGACTATACCAAGATCTCAGAGCCATTTATGTGTTGCTGAGAATCCTATATCAGATAACCTTGTATTGAAGAGGAGTCCATCAACATCTCAAGAAGAAGCTCCACGAGTAAAAGTAACACACGGAGAAGAAAAGATTAGGTTCCGAATGCAAAACAGTTGGAGATACAATGATCTTCTGAGAGAAATTACACGGCGTTTTGGCATAGATGATCCTAGTGGACTTCAACTCAAGTACTTGGATGATGACTCCGAGTGGGTTCTATTAACATGCGATGCAGACTTGGAAGAATGCATCGATGTTTGTATGTCTTCCCAAATCCAAATGATCAAGCTCATCTTAGTTCAAGATTCTCAGCATCATTTTGGAAGCTCTTTCGGTAGCAGCAGTCCTATATTAGTACAGTAACCAACTGGTATACCCCCTAGTTGCAAGTAGTTGCCAAAATGAATATAGTTTCCTTTTAGGATTAGATTTGGTATGAGACTTGAAGAAATGTTGCTTGCTTAATTGTAAATTCATTCTGTTTGAGTCTTCATGTAAGTCAATCCTTTTGACTGATATGAACTAGTATTCAGCCGTAAGGCTATTATTGTTTCATCTAGAGTACTCAAAACTCATTATAATTTCAAAGTTTAATAATTTGTTGAAATTTTAGTTATTTCTCGTGTATATGTATGTGCTCTGTATCAAAAAAAAAAAAACGATGAACCTATTTCCCAGAAGCTGCATGCGTATCTTGTTTAATACTGACTTCAGAATTTGACCTTGATCTCTTGCTTATTAGAAGTTTTAATGTAATAAATTTGAGCATAATGGGCAAATGTTAAGAGGGTTTTCATCTGACTTGTGCATAATAAAATAAGGACAGTGAGCCTCTGTAAACAAATTTCCATGCGTATCAAGTGTTAGATTTGGAAAAGAAATATATGCACAAAAGAACTTGTGAGGATATGAAATAACTGACATGTTTTCTCTTCATATAAACATTGCAAGAGATAAACTTCCATATATAACCAGGCAGTGCAGAATGTAAAGAGACACAAAATTGAGGACTGAGAAACAAAAGATATGTATATATACCTTTCTTTTTTTACTTCTTTTACAGAGAAAAATAATTGTATTAATTTACAATTAACAAAACTATTCTGATGTGTTCTTCAGAAGGTTATACATGCAGCCATGAATATTCAAGGGCTCCCTCTACTACCCACAAAATCTAGAGAAAAAGAAAAGATTATGTATCACTACAAAGGACAGCTCTTTTTAATGCACTAGCTTGTATCAGAATTGTGCTGTAGGTAGACCACCAATTATCCTGCTTGTTATCTCATGGATCAAACATCAAAGTCGTGGCTTCTGAACAAAAAGAATATATTTCCTACCGAGGAGACTCTTTTAACACCTGATTAGATTAGAATTGGGAAGATGTAGATGGACGATCCTCTTGCTTCTCTACAAGCACACATCTTGATGGCGGACCAAAAATGCTTAATAGTACCTGAAATGGAGGTGGTACAAGTGGGGTACTTAGAAGTCGTAGCCAAGTTTACTTCATGTTTCAAAAATCTCCTTGAATTATTTCCAAACACAGTTGTACATTTCTCAGGGATCTGGCATTGCTACCAATATAACCGTCAACTTAAGAATTTTTAAGTGAAACTAAGGAAAATTGTTTGTACTCATATGGTAATTTTACATTTTCATTTGCTACTTGAAAGAAAAACGATGGAAATATTTAGATAACGATGAAGAAAAAGACTGTTCTAAGTCGAAACTCTCACCACAGAAGACTTTTCACATATATTCAATATAAGATTAAAGATTTTGGGTAACAACGAAAAGCGCTTATAATTTGTTATGAAGGCTGTGAAGGAGAATTTTCTCAACGGAAGAAAAGAGGATGCTATTACTTTAAGTCACTTACAGGTAAAAATATGAGCCCATGTAGAAAACCAAGAAGAACCAAAGCCAGGTACATTTGAAAGTAGTAAACCTGCAAAATGTAGGTTAAGATGAATCAACCAAAACAAGTAGCTCACTCCATTTATGACTTTGTATGCAAGTAGACGTACCACAAAAACTTCTGTCCTTGAGAAACAAAGAACAATGACACCGACAAGCTTTGTAAGCGTGATACCACTGCAAAAGATGGAATAGTAGAAAAGTGAGAATTCTCTTGACAGATGTATTTTCTTCAATATCTACCATTATTTCAAAGATGGATATTTGTTGTTTTCCTCTGTTGCATTAACAGATTCAAATTCATCATGCTCTTTTAGGTCCATTAGCTATTCAATGTGCCAGTAGGCATAGGTTGAATGGAATTAGATTCTTTTCTAGTTTGTTATGGCAAGCTCATTACAGGTCCATATAATTCCTATTTTCAAATCTGTTTTGACATGACTGACGAGCCATTCCTGATAGTTCCTCATATATATGATATAATGTCCTAAAATTTGAACATTCATGGAGATGTACTCGTATCATGTTACAATCCTGCTAGTGCTTAATGACTGCTCTAGAAAGGACACGTAGTGACATCTGTTTTTAAACAGGCTGACACACTATTATTTATCCAATTGATAAGGGTCAAAAAGGTAGACTTGACCATTGAAGGTAGATTTACTTGATTAATAAAATGGAACAGTAAAATCAATTTTTTTTCACCCTAACATAAGGAGAGATCAGAAAACATAATCCATAGTAGCTTCTTCAATAGTAGAGAATGCCAGACCTGAATACAGAAGCGCCCATAGTAGTCAGTGCCTCCTTCATGCGTTGGTTTCTATCTCCACTGCTAACCTGCATAAAGTGCAGAAGAATGTTAAAGAGAGAACTATAGGATGAATGCCTCTAAGAAAGGATAACAAATGATGAAACCTTGCTCAAAGGGAATTAGAGCCAACTAAAATGTTTTGACTTCTTATTACATGAGTGGGGTCATAATTTGTATTATTATTTTTTTTTTGAGAAAGAGTGGGGTCATAATTGACACCCCAAGCTAAGGTTTGATGCACATGTATAATTCGCTGCAGATGGTTCATTGCTGATAATGACAGATATTATTCAAACAGTTAACTTCAGGGGCATAAAGATTTACTTGAACCTATTAGTCATTCATTCTACTCACTCAGACAAGGATTCCCTTCTCAATTATTTGCAGACAATTATATTTGTTTAACATACAGTATTCTCTTACTTAACCTACTCAAGTTGATCTTCATTCTCTCATTATTTTAAACAAGAAAAGTAGACCAGATAGATCACTCTGATAGAAGACTAACCAAGAAGGCATGTGTTATATGGACACAGAATTCAACGGCAATACCAACGGCCATCACAAGGTTAACAACTGATACAGCATTGAGCTGGATTTTTAGAATTGCCATTACTCCCTGCAAAATGATGTAAGATGTCACTGCTAGAGAGAGAAAATCAGGTGTAATGATATGAACTCAAACAATTGTTCAAAGAGGAAAACATACCATAAGATCCAGAACAATCATAGTCAGCACGAGCAAGATAATTGCTGAAGTCCAAAAACTAGATGTAGCAAAGGTCAAACAAAACAGAGTTATATCTTAGAGATACAAAAAATAAAGGTGTTTTGTTCAAGAAAGCAAGAAAGGATAGGAATGGGATAGCATTCCAAGAGATAATATACTAACCTACAAGTGATAACTAAGCATACAATAAATACGGCACCTGTTGAAAATGAAAAAAGAAATACATAGTTAATGTCTCTCAATGGTCTTAGTCGTTTTAAAACTACCTAATGCTTCCAAATAGAAATGATAACCAGCAGACAAAAAGAGAATTTTTTTTTAAAAAATATCCACATAATTAAAGTTATGTCATGCATCAGCTGAAAGGTGCATTAAATTAAGTACAGAGAGATGACACTGACCAATAGCAATCGCTAAGTTAATTAGGGCCGTCCTCCATATGCTTAAATATTGCTCAAAGAACATATAAAACACTGCATACGGGAAGACCTCCATCTGCAGAAACGAAAGAGGTAAGTCGTGGCTAATACACAGAACTTATGGAAATGCATGCCAAGTGTGTAACTGCCAGAAGAAGATGATGGGACAAATCACAGATCAGAAGCAGCTTATTATGGGGTATAAATTGTAGGGTGTAAAACTCTCTTTCACTTGGGCACAATTTCCATTTATGCCACTATGTTAATTCGTTCTTCCTTTTTACCTGGAATCTTATAAGTACAGATGAGTATTTTCTAGTTAGATAAAATCTACAAGACACGATATACAAATATCTAACCACCAGAATCTCCTGAAAGTACCACAATGATTTTTTTTCACCTAAACTTTCTAAAACCTTAATATTACAACTATAACATGCCTTTTGATTTTTGGATCATATAATCACTACTCCAGATTATCTTCCTTCTGTTCTGGTACAATCAGATTTGGCATAAATGGAAGTAAGAGTACTCTCTAAAGAAGACCTTATTGCTGCTATACTTATCAAATTACCATATTTCACATTCATGACACAGCAACAATCTTGATATAAACGTCTTAATATTCTTAAATAAACTGTAATTATCAGTACACAAATAAAGGAGTTGAATATACTAATGACAATGTTCTGCAAGCTATAATGGAAAATCAGAACTTGCTTGCGGACAGTACCATTAGTTTATCATCAGAATGTATAAACTGATAGATGAACAAATTAAAAGAAAAGAGAGAATCTCAGTAGTTGTCATTAAAAAAAATCGGTAGAGACAACAAAAACAGGCCAAACAGTTAAGCTCCTGAGAGTGACAGCAATACTTCATTATGCTGCATTCAGAAATTACCTTTAGAGAATCAGAAACCCTTGAACTGAATTCTCGTGCAGCCCTCATAGAATTGACATAGTCAACCTGAAGAAGACGGGTTAAGATCAAACACATGGACCTCTAGACAAAAATTAGTGAACTATAAGGTAAAGGGTTGTGAATGATTATATACCTGTTTGTTAAGAGGTGTGTGATATGTACGAAAGGCTGATGCTTTAATTATACCATCCTCATAGCCTGATGAACAAAACAAATAGAACAAAGATATAATTAATGAGAGCTGATTCAGTGGAACAAATGATATTGACTGCAAGGATCAACGTCACGTTCAAAAGAAACAACCAAATATACATATAATTGATCAACCTTCAAGTTCCACATTAGTGGTGTAAGCCCCATTGCCTCCTTTAGCACAATCACTGGAAGGTAACGCATTCAGGAACCATGGAAGCTTCTCTCGAAATTGTTCAGTTGTAGGGCGACCATTTGCTAAATCTGAATGACGGAAACACTGAAGGATACAAAATGTTAGTCAACAGTTTTCTGTTGGCTTAATGATTTTCATGAAACTGAGTGTTCACCACATGATTCTAGCTTGATGTGAAAAATGTCCAAGTACCCCCCAAAAGCCAAAGTAAAAAATATATTTGAAACTGAAGAACACATTTTGCTTATTGGCATTTTGTAATATAAAGCATACATAACAAAGTATATCAGATGAGAGTTATTTGGATTACCGTTGTGCAATCCTTACATACTCCATTCGAGCTACAGGAGCCACTACTGGGTGAACAACAAGGGGGCTGAAAGGAAACAGATACTTATATTGAGAAATTAATACTATTATTTTGAAGTATTAATAAGTAACTATTATATTTAATGATATTATATTAAGAAAACTATTGTTTGTAATTATTTGGAGATGCTTCTTAAGAAAGAAAGCAAATGAACCTGATCATCAGGGGGACAAAAACTACTATTTGTAAATTTTCTGCAGCACCCAAATGCTTCTGGAGATATCCAAACAAGAAAATCATCAAGCCATGAAGCAGCCGGTTTAGCGATGTAACTTGATTCTGGGACTAAAGATGCTCTGGAAATCTGCAGAAATACAAAGTTAACCTAAAGTAACACAGAACAAGCTGAGGAAAACTGTATACACAAACCATAGATTGGCATCAATGAAGAACATATGCAATAAACTTTAGAAAGCACATGATCTCTAAGTGGGATGAGTTAACGAGTTAGGGGTCAGCTATAAACCAAATGCTATCCCTTCCCAAACCATGCAGCTGAAAAACTTATGCAGCTTAATTACAGGAAGACTCCACTTCACAAGACTCAAGAGCATGTCAATCACATGATTCATCAAAAGGAATAAGAGTGTTACCTCATTCAATAGAGAATCGGAGTCGCATTGGCTGATAGAACATAGCTGGTTTGTTTGTTTTGATTCAGAACTGAGAAAATAAAATAACATTCTCAATCATTAGAACTATTGCGTTCAAGATTCACATTTTCCACCTAATAGCTCAAAGTTCTGACATTTAATTCATGCAAAGGCCAGTTAACCAAACAATCTGTTCATAGAGTTTTGTCATAGGTATGCAAAATCATTCTAATAACAATCTCTTATTTAAGGAAAGGTAATAACAACACACAAGTGGGCATATTTGAGAAGCATGTTGCATAATAAAAGGAGTATGTTATCCATAGTACCTAAAGTTATAGTTCTTGACAACAAAGTACAGAGGTGGTCCAATCCTGAGATATTCTGAGATATTATTGAAGTAACCCTGCACAAACATAAATCATACTTAGCAACTCTATGAAAACCAGATCTGTAAATGCACATTACTTAAGGTACTAAACCTGAAGGTATGAATCGCGAGGAAGAACAATTTGTTGTTCCAAACCAGGTTCAATCCTTGTACATAATGCCTTGAAGAATATAAGCAGAAGGTGATCAAACTTCCCTACCAGGTTGCTCAATATAATAAAAACAGCAGAAAGAGATGAAGATTACATAGTAAAAAGGTGGTGCAACTTACAATACTCGCCAATGCAAAAGCAGCAAAAACACATATGACAACAAGTTTTACTCCCCAGAGACTCAAGATGGGGGCATGAATATCCTAAAAGTGAAAAAAATGAACGTAAATCAAATCGGTTATCGGTTAACAAATACAAAATAACAGCTCCAGTTATCAAAGATCACCAAGTAGTGCAAGACATAACATGTCGAGAACTCTACAATTTCAGCAGCATAAAGCTACCAATATGTACAGAACTCCCATAAAGCTACCAAGATCTCTACCATCGCAAGGTCAAGATGTTAATGCACGAGTTGAATAATCGATTAAGATAATAGGAGGCATTACTTTGGTGCTGGAAGAAAAAAGGAAGCAAGAGCAGAAATATGGCTTCGGAAGTAACTAACTTTAGACAAAGAAACAAAAGGCTTTTCAGGGACAAGGAACACATCTCTGTATCTGATGCAGATGATGGTGATATTTTCCCCTTACAATGTATGTTACTCGGACTCTTCAAAAATGTCAGCAGGTGCATGTTGGATTCTCCAAAAGTTAGTATATATTTGGAGAATCTGACACTGTACGGCATCGAAAGAGAAGATTCTGCGCAACTTAGCTTACAATACTCAGCCATGTCCAGATGACAATACAGATCTGGTAGAATGGAACTCCTCTTAATAAGAATTTCTAACTCCCCCGTAATAATGACATTTTACTTATCAAGAAGAAGAGAAAAATAACAATGGAAATCATAAACAATATCCCGTCCTTCAAGATCTGTATGGCTTATATGTAAAATAAGTACTTCATAGATATCCCCTCCTGATAGTCATATCTTTATATTTTGCATGGTCAAACTAAGAAGTTTATGACTTTGAATTGTAAACTAGTAGCAGGATCAAACATCTATTGTAATAGTAAAGTAAAACAATAATAGATGTTATCATTGATCGATGTGAAAAGACATGAAGTATATAAGTTTACATGAGAATGCAATCTTTTCATTTAGATTTTAAACAAACCTTGTACTAGATAAAGAAAACAAACATTAAAGACATTCAGAGATCATAAGCTGATGTTCAGAGAGCACAAAGATGAAATTTCAGAAAAACATTTAAAACTATCCATTACCTTCATATACCGTACCAGCAATCCAGGTTTTCTCTGCTGATTACCTACAAAATCATTTAATATAAGGGCTTCATTCAATAGGAAGAAAATTTGACAGCTTTGATGAAATTCTCCCAGATTTACCTTTTTCAGAATCAGCATTTGAACCAAACACTTTAATACATGGGAAACAATCAATTCTGTTATCTTCAGCTCTCAAAAAATCAAAACAAATCAAGGCAACAAATGCAGTAACTTGCAGAAGAAAGTCCAACAAAACGGCCAACGCTGCAGGGTTAAAAAAAGAAAAGGGATAAGAACGGAAACCAGAGACAGGGATGTTACATATACAAATAATATTAGCAACTCTCTAAACCTAGTATCAGGCTGTTCCTAACCTGCAAACATGGAAAAAACACGGCATGCTGGCATTGGAATGAAACTTCCAACTGCAAATGCTAAAACCTCTGAAAGACTAGCTAGTGTAATCGATGGTCCCACTTCAACAAGAGCATTGCTTACTCGTCCCTCTAAAGGCAGTTCCATTGGCTGTCTCTTAACAGCATTCACCAGAATGCACATGTTATCAACGCCAACCTGAGAAAATATGGTGATTGAAAATGACCATAAAGCAAAAGGAAGGTTAATAAGTAATTTTTTTTAAGAAAAAGGATCAACACATAAAGACATACAAAGTCAAAGAAAAGGAGGCTGTCGAAATTCAACTTACAGCCAAGACAAGGAAAGGGATGACTTCCATTATAATGAGGGTAGATTTTACGCCTACGGCACTGAAGAAACCAACTGATCCAAGAACAGAGAGCATGACAAGTATAACTCCTGAAAGACCAAGCAATACCTGGAAAACAACATTCCATCAAATTAAGAACAAATGACGAAAAGGCAAACAGGACTAATATAAACACCAACTTTCTAGTGAAAATGAGAAAGGCAAAGAAACTATTGAGTACATCGATGTTGATTCTCATTGTATGTTCTTTTGCAAAATCTAAGATGTGTTGACTAAACAGTAAAAGTTGCAACAGACATGAATCTGTATTACTAATGGTTGATGGCATGCAAGGCCAAAAGCACTGTACCTTAGAGGAAATGTAACAAGAGGAGAAACGGGGAGTATCGCCCAACGTCAAGGATATATAGGCAAACATCACAAGATAGCTTATCTGGAATAAAGCAGGTACAAAAAGAAACAGAAGAGCAAGAGTAAGAGGATGATATAATACTCATTAAGGAGAGTCAAGAACACATGTCAAAATAAATATGAAACTCTAGGGGTTCACTCCCTTACCAATATAGTAATAGCATCTGCTGTGCTCTCCCTTTTCAACTCTTCCTCAACAGAACTTTCTGATGAAAAGGCGAGGGTCAAATTCTTTGCTTCCACCATTGGTAAGATCTCATCCTGGCCATAGTATCAGAACTGATTAGACCACATAGTCAAGGCAATTTAAGATTAGAAAAGGATGTTCATACTTTAGGATCTCTCAATGACTCCTCATGTTATCAAGCTTCTTTTTTTTCATAAAGATTTTTAGAGTTCTTAGACGACACATTGTAGCATGAATCATTAGTGAAGGAACACAGTTCAACATGCAGACCTTCACTAACTGAATGAAAGCCTTCTCCCAGGCCACTGCCTTCTTAGAATAGTTGCCTTCTTTATCAATTGCATTATTCACAGGATATGTCACAACAAAAGCAGAAGCCTGTCAGAAACATTATATCATCAGGTTACAACTTACACCAACATTGTGATCAGATATTTGAATCACCAATTTAATGCACAAAGAGGAAAAAAGAGGTACCTCAGAGTAATTGTTACCAGAGAAACCACCAAGAGCAGTATTTGGATCAAGTGGAGCTTTAAAAGCACTCAAACAGCTCTCTGCTGAAGTATAATGCTGAAGGAAAAAAGCAAAAGAAGATTGATGATGAGCTTTAACATTGTTGCTTTAGGTTGTGAAGAAGTATGAATGAAAGTGGATGTCAAAGATTGAGACACAAATTATAAGGAAAACTAAGAATATTGACTTATTTCTGATACTTTAAACTCCAGTGCGAAAGTTTCATAGTTGTTCACTTCTTAATATTCTTCAGAAGACATAAGACTTGACCAACTTTACAAACTTAAGCTGTTTGAATATCCAGTTCCTTGGTGGAGAGATATCGTAAGAACTGCGAGTAGACACAAGTTGAAGGACCTATATCTTTTTTGCTCATCCAATCAATTTGAAGTAACATACTCCTCTCCTGAGCTCAGGATGGATATGTAAAACGAAACAAGGTCATTACTTATTCTATGGCGCTAAGTTAGTGATACCATGAATATTTGGATATGCTTTGTTTAGAGTTAGTGTATTAGGTTGGTCCTGGGTATCATCTGCTGATTTAAAGAATAAGCTGTCAATCTGATAAAATTTGTTTTTGTTCAAACATGTCACATGTTCAAATCCCAGAATTTCTGCAGTTAATTAATTTGGCCATGGATATCTCGACTTGATGTGTGCATGAGGAATATCTTTATCCATGCTTAAGCAACACAATATAACTCCAGACAGCAGTAGCAACTCTTAATGTTAGTCTGCTATGATATGGAGTTGAATGAATGCAGCAAACAACAATGAGGACCAGAAAAGCAAGTTACGGGTAAAGTCAGGTAAATTATAAAGGAAGAAGAACATTATAACAGTGACCACAAACAAAAGGAAAGCAGAAGTAAATCAGTACGGCATTACAAAGTTAGATCAGAGCATACCTGAAAACAGTACTCAACATGTTCAATACCTCCAAGATTATCAAAGTTGCTGCGATCCATTTTGAAATACTGCACATTACAATGGCGGGGATCAGTTGCAAGTACATTTTAAGGGGAACTCAGAGATGTCTACAAGACAACAACAGACATCTGTAATAGCTGCCATCATGGACAATTAACAGAGGCAGCCAAATCACTAGAGATTAGATAAACAGATAACATTTTGACAATGAAATAAGGAACAGGAAGTTAACTGAAAATATACAGAAGGCAACATCTAAGTAATGGCATGTTCAAAATCAAAGAGTCATTACACACAATCATAGAGCAGAGAGAATAAAGAGATCATTCACAGCCCAAGGAACTGAACTTATATTTCTACCATAATTACTCAATGTGTGTTGCAATCTTCAGATCATGACATTTTTCAGTAAGAGATCAGCGACAAATTTGAGAACTTGTCTCAAAATATTAATAGCGACAAGAAATTTCAGTTAATGTTTGCTTTACTATGAGATACATTATAGAAAACTGCAGGATGATTAACTTATATAATTGTACCTGAAGAATACTTTGAGTAGCACATTCTGTGCCAAGTGGCTTCATACAAATGTCAGGCAGAGATACCATTGCGCCAGAATAGTTTGCTTGAATTGCATCTATCTATTCAACATGGAGCAAACTTAGTTTCCAGGAATACTAAGAATATAGAGTAATTTTCAATTCCTTACATCATGTGATGCACAAAACCATAAAGCGGAAGTTAAAAGATGTTCACTCATCTAGTAGGTAATTAAAGGAAGCATGATTCCTCCGAATATAAGACAAATTTCAAGAAGATGACTTACCTTTTTTTGTATGTCAAAGAGTAACTTCATGTTGTCTTCAGTAACAATAGGAGGTGCCTTTCCATTATCTGCGTCCGAGATTGTACCAATTATGAGCTGCAAATTTTATAAGGTGATAGTAACTTCCATGAGATTCAAAGGTCATTAGTCCACCCCCACCTCAAAAAAAGGAAAGAAAATGAGAGAGACAATATAGCTCCCTTAACCCTGATAAATGGGAAAAGTGGGACTAAGCTACTTGAGTTTTAAGGATACTAATTTAGTAAAAACGGCAGACATGAGAAACATAGTTTGAAGTACATCTGAACTATAACAGGATCCAAAGGCAAACCATTGGATACTACAATCATGAATATTTTACCAAGTTTGACTTAACAACATAGAGGCACTGGAAAAAGTATCTAGCAGAAAGCAAAATGAAGCAGAACCTGCTCAATTCTATAAAATGGTGCAAGGTGGCTGTCAAAAAATAGTTTCTCCTCTGCAGCTCTACTCCCATGGCCGACCCATAGCTGAAAGTATCAATGTGGAATTTAGGACATGTATAATGCAAAAAATTAAAAAATATAAAAAAACAGTGGTATATACAAGCAAATACAATTTTGTTAAGTGGATGAAATGATATAATAGGAAATTGAGACAGCTAAGCCACATCATACCTTCTCAGGCCTGGTCTCAACTTTAAAACGGAAAAGGCCTAAGCAGAGCACCAGGACGATGAACAAAGATGAACACAACACAAGGATTGGATTTCTAGCCACCCATGTTCCATATCTCCTGGAAAAGAGGGGTTGTTTGCACAAACATTTCATTTCTGGAAGAACAATACTAAATCAATCACTGGTCATAAATGATTAAAAGCATACTGAATCACCTGTAGAACTTTGACATATATCCTTGTACAATTGAGAGTTGAACACCACTTGAAATTTGAGGGACGTCTTCAAGCATCTGAAATTTTCAAATGGAGTTATTATTACAGATGATAATATGGAGTAAAAAACGAGAAAAAAATGGTGGAGCCTAGTCCCTTCTTGCATATGGTGGTTCAGTCTGAAGGAAAGAAACAATAGATGTTTTGAAATATTCTAATCCATGCAGAAAGAAAGAAACGCATTAATAACTTATATCTTTTGTGTAAAAGAAGAGGGTATAGATGAGGTAGAACATCCATTAGACTTCTAGACCTAGCTGTAATTGGTGATTACTTGTCACTGTAATTTTTTTGAATAGTTTGACAGGCATACCCACATTGCTGAGGAATATAACTTTACCTTGCTCAAAAAAAAAATTCAAATGAATTATAAACATGAGGAGATGATATAGAGATATCTCGTGGTGAAAATACCCCTTATCAGGCGAGCTATGACCCGAAAATCAACTAATAAACTATTACAACAAATAGAACATAATTTTTTTAAATTTTTTAAGGAAATAACCATATAGAACCCAGCCACCTTTTACAGTATTAAAAGTACAGCTTTTGGCCTATGCTCAATAGTGTTAGGTAGCAGACTCTTTACTCCATGTAACTGGAGAAGTATTGAAGATGGGAATTCAAAAGGAAAAACAAATTTTATAGACATGCATGATTCACCAAACTCACATTTTGACAGACTGTAAAGAAAAGTAGCTCTTAAATGGAAAGTAAGAAAGGAGACAAGCAAACAAATCACTGAGAGATTGCAAATAGGCATTCACCTGCATGGGAATATTCTCATCCTTTTGCCTGCTGCTTTGGCGGATGACACCATTTCCAGTGGCACTGATCAATGGCTTTGTTCTTGAAACCGGAGTTTCTTTTCTTCTTTTATGGAGAAAACCCCATCCAAGAAAAACCGAAACTAATACAACATACAGAATTGTGACAGCAACTTCAATACACTTCACCTGCACCAATCAGGAGTTGGAACTGCATAAAACTTGTTTCAATGCAACAAAGCCAGATTTTACAAGTTATTCTCAGCGCTGAAATACAATCTGAGTCATCATGTGTATAAACTATAGAAGCAAATATATCATGTGACCCAATATAATGGGCCTCTATTCACCTTGAGAGACCCAAATCTCACTGAACAAGAACCTTCTGTCTGAGCAGGAGGAGGAGCTGAACTTGAGCAAACAGAAGCTGAAGGGCAATCACCACATGAACAGCCGAGTGATGTATCACTGCATGAATACGTAGACACGTTCATAGGTTTCATTCCAGATGACTCAGGAGCGGTTGAATTAAAATTAATTGCATATGGAGATCCAGGGACTCCAGGTGGTGCTAGTCTTCCAATAAATGCATACCACTCTGCCAAATTAAGTGTCAGCACAGTATGCAGAGTACAAACTAGATAAAAGATATCAGATTGTTATCGACGTCACCCCAATTCTCTCTCTCTCTCTATCTCTATCTCTATCTCTATCTCTCTCTCACTCTCTTAACAAAAACAAAAAGAGCAACTTCGAGTTATAATATGTGTGTGCTTGCGTATAACCTCTTCAGCCCAATGCAACAGGCCTTCCTGAAAATGGTAACAGAAAGCCAAAAACTACAAATACTGAGGCATGGCAGGATCAAGACATGCAGACCTTTTTTTACATGTGTGCGTAAATTCAAAGTCAGGAACCAGGGAATAGACAATTTACCTCTGAAATTTTTAGCACCTGCACCAATAAACTCTATTGCTCTGGTATTCATAGTACCAAATTTTACATCCTTGCAAGATTCGAACAACCCCTCGCCAAAAGTGTCAGTTATAAAAAAATCAATTCCATTGACAGTAGAATTCTTTTTGACCTGAAAACAAGAAAATCATGAATTACCTATTCAAAACAATTTCAGACAATTGGTGCCGCGTACCAAACATGATATTTTAAATTAAATCATCTTTCCTTGTAGTGTTTAGAACAACTGGTACACAGTGTGGACGAAATTAAAATAATAAAAATGGCCACTTAGGTAGAATTTACCTTGGAAATAGATGTGACATTGATGAACTGGCTCTGGTTCGGGGAGCATGTAAGTTCGCAAAATAAATTCAAAAAATTTCTCAAGCATGCTGGACAGCCCACAAGAAAGGGAATTGCCTACAAAAGAAGTTAATTGGACGAAGAGGATTTCAAAATGAGAAAGAATTGGAGAAGAGAACTGTCACTATTTACACATAACTCAAAATGGAAAAAGTCTCAAACACCCCAAACTACCAAAAAAGACATACATACATTATATGTACACTCGCATATAAGAGGATTAAGATGCTTATGTGTAAGATTACTCTGAAACCTATAGCAATTTTTCTACACATTTTACGCTTATAGCCACCCTACTAGCCAGAAAAAGAAGCGATTGAAGAGCCATTATATTGTATGCATAGATATTTCCTGCAATTCCTTTCTTCCACCTTCTATTCCCACTATCCTTTGCTATTATTTTCTCTCAACTTTCATTTATTCGTCATTGACTTCTGACAATTGAAATTACACACAGTGCGAAGGCTAGAGTTATCTCCAACTCAGCACCTGTCCCACAAAAACACAGGACCCTGTTACTCGACAACCATCAAATGTGAGAGCTGATTACTAAAGCACCAATCCTTAAGCCTCCTAAAGATCCCCCATGCCAAAGGAAAAAGACGCTCTGGCATACTACCTTAGATTGTTTAAAATCACTTCCCTACAAAGCCCCTCAGATCTATCAAAAATCCAAAATTATACTCCTGATTATCTATACTGTTGAGCATTCTCAACATTAGGAGCTGGCGAGAGTAAACAAGAGCCAAAATAAAATAACTAATATGGAAAAGTCTTACAGCATAAAAATCTTACTTGCTGCACTTGTGATCGCAAGGTGTCAAATTGAGTCTCCGTACAACAGACATTTCCAGTTATTGTTGGGCACAAACTTTGAATTTTTGATGAAAGCAGCTCACCGGGCTGCAAAGCACAAGATATTGTACATAGTAACATTAAATTAACAGGTGAACAAAATTTGAAAATCCAAACAGTTTTGGAGTAATACAATCAAAAGAACCACATATAAGCAAGTGCGGTTTCCTATATTCCTTTTGGTTGGAAGGGAAGTCGCGTCAGCAACAAAGAGATGATAGGAATGAGGGGGACCAGGTCTGTCTAGGCCAACAATTATGAATGGCCAGCTCAGGATAGCCACCACACCTCCATTAATATGATGAAGCAAATAAAAATATTTACCTTCACGGAAGGGGAACCAAAGGGACAGTTCAGAACCTTCCCATCACTGCGTGCTCCACAAATGTCATACATAGAGCAATATCCTTCAGCATGCCTTTCTCTAAGCAAGTTAAAAAAAATAAAAATTGAAAAGTTCAATCTTTAATGGTTTGCACTTCATAAAATTCATGAAAAATGAGACGGATTAAATTTGAGAGTTTCAACCTTCTACTTCATCTACTCAAGATATTGTATAACTAATAAAGACGAAAACTGATTTAGCTTTTACCGAGATGCTCTATTAACTTACAGTTCTGCATGATTATAATAAAGAGAAGAACTAGTTTAACTTGACCTACATTGATTGTCAGTCACGCGAATTGAAATTAGTCAACCAGATGAAAGTTAACCAGTAGGAACATCAGAAAATTGGAAAAGCATAACAATCATTTGGTTGTGTAAATGAAAAGTATTATCTGGAACAACCGAAACCAAGACTAGGATTTATTACAAACTAAATCAAGAATCATCATCCTTTCATTTTGATATAAGAAGTAAAGATTTTTCAACACCCCTTCTTCTTTTCTTTCAAGTATGAGTACACTATTTTAGTAAACCTCACTTCATGAAGTCATGTTTAGTTCTAGTTGAGGTTATTCCGTCAAAAACAGAAATCAGGATATCCATTCTTCTTTTTCTTTATAGTACAAGATCCAATTAGGCAGCTGACTACCTTGAGATCCAATGTACATCTATTCTCTTACAACAGAAAAAAAAATATCAGTACAAAAAATCACTCAAAGATAGAAAAATGCATGAAACTTACATTGCAGAGGAATTTGTTTTTTGTGCAGTCACTGTATAACCAATAAACAAGACCTGCAGAGGTAAATATTCTAGTAACTTAGCTCTGTTCAAATTCCAAAACTACTCAAATCATATAAATTATTTTCATTTATTGCACCAGAAAACTCCTATGCTTAAGCATTCACTATCTAGACATCTCTCAGTATGCAGAAACCTGATATATTTCTGTAACGAGATAATGCACAATTCAGTACAAGTAACAACTAGTTAACCAACTTAACCAACAAGGTTATAGCAATATGTAATCCATATTAAAAAATTCTCCATATTGTCGAACAATTTTGCAAGGGAATCTAGTGAAAACAGCTAATTTCCTTAACAAAATTCAAATATTTCAATTGAAAAGCGAAATCAAAGTCAATGAGTGAAAATCGCAACTTCTCAGTCGTGATACACAATGTGCTGCTACTGAAATAGGTTTCAGTTAACGGCGAAATCGTTCTTATTCAAGGATGATGAGCCAAACCTGAAAGAGCGAAATAGTGAAGGAAATCCTGAGAAACTGAAGCATTATTGCTCTTGAAGAAAATTCCTCCATCGCCGGAGCTCAACTCCTCCGGTTGTTGTATTTGAAGATTTTGTTCTCCTGTTAAACTTGTCTCGTTGTATTGTAGTACAGATACAAATTTCCGTCTCTTTTCTGTACAGAAGATAGAAATAGAAAGATGGAGAGTCAAAGGATGATTATTTTGCAATCGCACGATTTTATAGAAGAAAAAAACAGCATAATTCCATTTATACTGCTACTAGTATTAAATTCTAATTGCTCTACTGGGTGTGCATTTCGTTTATTCGGTTTAATTTTTTATTTTGTAATAATTGTAATTTAATTTGATTTGAAGTAAATTTGATTGCTTCTATTTTATTCTATTCGTATTTCACATAATCAAAATAATTATATTGAATCTCTTAAATATATTTTTAATATAAATTATAATCGATATTTATAAGTATACCTATTATAGGTGTTCAAACATTAAATCATCACGAAAGATAATAATCAAAAATGATTAACTCTTAACTTAATTCTCAACTTAATATTTATATAATTCAATTTTTTGGTTTTTATTTTTTAAATTCGAAATCAAATAAAATAATTTATTAATCCAAAACCAATTCAAAAAATCGATCTAAATAAAAATTCAATTTTGAGGTACAGTTAAAAAATTATCTACGGTCCGTGATAAGACACCAGTTGTATAGTATTCTAAAGAAAAGTTATATTTATTTGTAGTGATTAATTAATGTTGATTTACGGAAATAGCCTTGCTTTCGGTTATGTATTGTTTTAATAATGTTTGCTCAAGGCTTGCGTAATTGAAACCGTATGATTTCTTCTTTTATTCAATTTTAGTAATCATCACGTAAAACCGCATTCATAGTTTTTACCGTTTATATTCAAATTATTAATAATTAAAAAATAACACTCCTTTTGGATTATTCATACATGTTATTTTATTATATAAGGTATTATATTTTATCGTTTTTATTTAAAATTATATGAAATATTGTATTTTGTCTATTATTATATTTTAAATAAAATAGATATATACAAATCATGGTGTGGAGTGTGAGGATGATTAAAGTCATCTTATTTCTAAAATTGGAAATTTAACAACACTACTTTAAAAGTGTCAAGTCAAATTTGTAGTTTTATTGCTCATGTAAATCAATAGTTAGTTCACCAAATTTACTTGCGTCACGTATTTTATCTAAGCAACAAATGTTTAAAAAATTACGTTCGAAATTAGGCTATTAAACACTTATTCTTCGTACTTTTACTTGTTTATTATAGTAAATTTAAATATACATTTTATTTATCTTGTTTTTACAAAATTAAAAGATAATTTATCAATTAAATTTTTAATTTATTCTTACTATTAAGATAGTCATTCACGAAACGCTGAATTTATCACCACAATCAAAATTTGAAATAAAAGAAAAGAAAACAAAAGGAAATTAAAAATGCCCAGGTATAGCCAGGTGAATAGATGAAACATTGGTTAAAAAGTTACTAATTCGATACTTTGAAGCAAGTAATTAAGGATAAGATTCACATTAACTTTAATCCAATACTACATTTCTTGTAGTTCTCTCCAAACTGACAGTCACTTTAATACTTTTTGAGTTACTATATTATAAAACATTAAGTATAAATATTTATGGAATTAATGTTTGTTTCCTAACTCCTGAATATTAAAGATTGGTCACACGTGTCTTGACGTAAGCTAAAAGGATAAATATATATAAAATTTAATTCTTATGTTTAGATATACGTTAACAAATCCCAGAATATCTAATTCTTTAGATATTGTATTATAACATAATGTGTTGTATATAGACTATACATCTTCAGTCTACACAATATATTAACAAATCATTGAATATATATATATATATATATGTCGTCTTCATTATATATATGTCATATCTTCAGTTTACATTAATATATTAATGTAGATAATTTTAAAAATAGAATCAGAATTATATTAATAAATCAAATTAATAATGTTTCATTCCAAATTATAATCGTTAAAATATATTATAGATATGATTATTATTATTATCATAAATGAAAATTTTAATATATCTTATGATTCACAGAGATTTTTAAAATTTGGACTTCCTTAAACTCGTAATTTGAGAATTTTTCTAATTGAGGGTTTTTGAAAAAAAATAGTTGGGGCATTTGGTAGCTGATTTGGAGGTTGATGGGGTAAATATTAAATTTTATACGAGTAACATTATGTTTAATAGTTGATTTAAAGGTAAGTTATTGTTGTATAAAATTAATATAATATTTGATTTTCAATTTTAATTCTGATTAATAATGCTTGCATAAATAGTACATAAATTTATTCATATTTATTAATACATTACTAACAACTATATGACTCTAATAAGCTACCAAACGACTTCAATATAATTAATGTTTTATGTTACATTACATCATGTTAAAACACGATAGATTTTTCTTCTATCTTTATTTACAGTCATTTTTACTAAATAGTTTATGTATAATATAGAACTATCAGTTTGTTTTATTAGTATAGGATAATAAATATTTCGTAAAAATTAATCGAGATATGTATAAATTGACCCATATATTACGTATGACATATGTTCTTAATTGTACTCCTACACCTAAAGTTAGTTTAGTACCAAGTTTCCAGCAAATCATGGAATGACTCAAATGTGATTAACAGTTAAGAGACAATCATGAGGAATACTAGGAGAATGCTTTTCTTTAATTATTTGATTTTCTGCTGTAAGCCACTAAACCTTTTTAATTAATTAATTAAGTGTTTAAGGTACTCTAGGAAAATAATTTAGTTTCCTATCATTTTTTCTATTTTTTCTTTTTCTTTTTTTGGGAAAAAAAGTTTAGTATATATCTTTTTTCTTATCCCATTACGTCAAGTCACCTGACATTTATATCAGCAACTTTAACGAAATTGAATTTCTACATACCTACGTAAATATAATTAATTGAATAAAATCAATTATTGTCACAAAAGAATATGTCGTATTATCTGACTTAATTAAAATTTATTGTCATTTATGTTGCAGCTAAAAGATGCCCATTCCTCTATTCAGACTTACAACATGTTTTTTTATATAAAAAAACTCTTCTTTTTATACTTGCACGAAATTTATCTATTTTCGATTATCATCACTATATTTTAAAAGTGAATCAAATTTTATAAATATAATATCTATATAGTGTAATCGATAGAATATATGATGGAAAATTTTTTATCTTAAATTTATTTAAAATGAATATAATAAAGCCAAATTTAAGTGGTTAATGTAATCGGGGTAATGAATGATTTACTGAATATTGTTGATTTTTTTTTCTCTGTCGTCCATAACAGTTAGTTAATTGTTATTGTGGACAAAATTGACAAAAGCACTTAGTTTGGCTGATAAGAAATTTGGAATTTCAACACTTAGTTTCATATACCAAACATAAACCACTAAAGAATCGTGTTTTTTAATTAAAAATTTCGAATTCAAATTTTGAAAATAATAAATATTTTTCTTTTAATAGTATTATTATATGTCTTTAATCAAATTAATTATGACTTTTAAAAGATATTATGAAATATCGAATGAAAAATTAATCAACCGACAACTGTAACAAATAGATGGGTGAATGAGTGCATTGTCAATTCTAGAGTCACCAAAGGGTTCAGACACTTTGGAGTATTTTAATTTTTTGGGTGTTCAACCACCACACTCACTTTGTGGGATTGTTTTATTTTTCTCTAATAATATCATAATAGTATGTGTTTAATTAACATGACAAAATTAATTCATCATCATGAAAATGTTTTTTTTTTCTCAGAAACAATTTTGCTCGTACGAAGGGAGGGGTAAAATGGGTACTAAATTGGGGAGATTGATAGTGGGATTAATGATGATAGATGTAACTTTATAAATATGTGGGACATGACCTTATTCCAATTAAAATATTCACAATTTCTTTATTTGTTATGCCATATTTTTAGCACATCCATCGATAAGATTTTTGCTTCAAATAAACATATCAGTATAGATTTTACTCGTATATTGAGCCATCATAAACCATAAAAGGAAAAAGAAAATTGTATGATTACTTTGGTTAAAAATTAATCAAGTTGGGCTGAAGTCAAAGAGGTCTAATTGGTTGATCTATATTCAATGTCAATAAGTATTTAATGTCATTTTGTAAGTAGAGTCATGTCAATTTTCGAAATTAATTGATGTCTCATTCCAAAGCAGTGGATCTAGAGTTTGCTACTTCAAAATTGCAATACTAAAATTATGTTAGATGATTAAAATGGAAATTTGGATAAAAATATATATTTCTTAAAAGGCGCTAGTGTTTGGTCAAATTGAAGAAGATCTGCATATTCATTTCATTTGAAAAAAAAGAAGAGTAATTTAAGTAGGAACTATTTTGTTGATTTTTTTTTTAATTTTACGTTGATTAAATAATTAAAAATATTAATTATATTTATCACTTTTTTCGTATTCCATTTTTAAAAATTCATCAAATATTATTATTATTGTACGTTAGTAATTATTGGCGTCTTTATTCATTGAGGTAGAAACTCAACAGTGTCATCTTTTGACACTTATCCCTAAAAAAAATGGAACTTTGACTTGTCGACACATAAGAAAAATATCACAAGACAAAACATGTTAGTCACTTATGATTCATTAATGTTGAGGGAATTGGTCCTTGTGAAATGCTTTAGTAAGAATCTTTCAAATGTGTGAGCATGATAGACAAAATAATGTTATCTCCTATATATTCTAGTATTGAAAATTTTGATTCCGTGATTGAAATTTCGAAAAAAATAAATAAGAGGAGCTTGCATGTAGTGAGATGGAAAGGGGGGTAAAAAGAAGAGAAATGATTGACACTCATATGATGTTAATCATCATGTTTATTCCTTTTGTTTAGGTCTCACCCGCCCACGCCTCGGATCATGCAGCTACTAACCCTACTAAAGTCTATACACCGTTTCGTCCGACTCATTTGCGAGACGATTATAATTAATAATAGATAATTCTTTTAATATGATTATTTAAAATATTCTGATATTTTATTTATGAATTGTGATTTTATATATTTGATAGCGATTATATAAGTATTAAAAGACTATTGATAATTTTCTTAGCTTACTTAAGAAATAAATGCATATTTAAATAGACTTAATTAACTCACTTGTTATTTTATTTTTTTTTTGGCTCAAAAAGTCCTTTGTATTAGTATTTCATTGTTTTGTTTATCGAAAAGGTCAAAAAGTGAATATCCAGGTAGATTTTTTGTACTTCTTTGTGCCGCGCGATTTCGATTTCTTTTCCTTTTTCTTTGTTTTTAAAACTTCTATATGTACTGATAAAGGAAGATATAAAGTTGTAGTTCATCCTTTTTCATTTTTATATGTGATGTTTTATATTCATTTTAACAAGTAAAGTTAATTTAATTTTTTTTATTGAAAAGTTTTATTTCGAATGGTAATGTGTTTTATATCTAAATATTAGATGGGATGATTGTTTTTTTAGGGGCATTTAAAAATTAAAGTACCCTTATAAATGTAATTGAAAAATAGTTCTTTATTAAATTGTACTCAAAAGTAAAATTTGTGTGGAAAATATCCCTTGACAATTAAATAAGATGATTTATAGAGTTCAAACATTTACAAAGTCAAATTTCAAAATTGATTCAGAATATCACAATCTAAAAGGGGGAACTTGTCGAAGTTTTAAGGTATATAAACAATCCACATATCTTTATGTTTATTTTTATTGAGTTTTATTATTTTGGTTACAATTTAATGTCTGTATTAAAAAAAATTACATAATTAGACAGTTTTTTCTATTATATATACTACTATTATTTCAATTTTCAAAATATTACGTATATTATCATCAATTAAGAGTTTTCTACGTATCTTACACTTAGAGACATGTACTTTTACTACCATATACATAAAAATAAGGAGAGAGACGCAGTAGTGGAGCCAAAATTTTTGATAATGGATTCAAAATCTGGAAAAAAAAAATAGACACGCGGAGTAGTCGAAGTGGGTTCAACAGCTACTATATATACCTAAAAAATTACTTTAACCATGTAAATATAATACAATTTTTCCACAAAAAGGGTTCGCATGAACCCCCTAATGATAAGGTGGCTCTTGAGAGACGAAAGAATGAGATTTGTATATATCCAAATACACATAAATCACACAAAATACATGAGTACGGAGCCTAATAGGTATAAAATTTTAACAAAAATTCTAAAATGGTATATAAATTTTCAGTTTAATCAAAAAAGCAAAAACGCTGATAGAGCAGCGATTTTGTACGCCGAAAAAAGCAAAATCGCTGCAATAGCAGCGATTTGCTAATTTTAAATATTTTTTTAAAAAAAAATCAAGAAATTTAAAAATATATATATTTAAAGCAAATCGTTGCCTAGGCAGCGATTTGTAACAATTTTTTTTATTTTTGTAAATTAAATCGCTGCTAAAGTAGCGATTTAAATAAATAAAATTAATTTTTTTTAGTAAATCGCTGCTACTGCAGCTTTTTTTCATTTTGTAAATTTAAAAAAAAAAAATTTTGGTAAATCGCTACTACTGCAGCAATTTTACCTTTTGTATTTTTTTTTAGGAAATTGCTGCAAGAGCATCGATTAATTATTTTTTTAAAAAATGGTACAAATCGTTGCATCAACAGCGATTTAATTAAATTTTATAAAAAATTACAAAAGGTAAAATTGTTGTTGTAGGAAGCGATTTATTAAAAAAAATTATATTAGAAATCGCTGCCATTGCAGCGATTTCTTGAAAAAAAAATTTAAAAAAAATATTTAAAATTAGCAAATCGCTGATCGTTGGTATCTGCTCTACCAGCGATATTGTCATTTTGATTAAAATGAAAATTTATATATTGTTTTTGGACTTTTATTTAAAAATTTATATCCTTTAAGCTCTACACTCCAAAATATATAAAAAATATGTGTATTTATATGTATCTAAAGTGATTCAAATGTATCAGATGTCACCAGATACACGAGAGAGTGACGAGGAAGGCAAGCCAAAAGAATGACTAAACATTGAGAAAGTATGAATTTTGGCAAAGAAGTAACTATTTGTCTATTTGATTGGTATAAAAAAAACATTAGTAAAAATAAAAAATCAACAGTAATTTTTTCTTTTTATATCGATAATCTATCAAAATAATTTATCCATATATCAAAAATAAAATTTGCATAACATTCTACCTTCTCCGAAGGTGGACCATATTGTTGTTGGAAAATGAGTAGCAAGTAGGAACCGCACATCAATATCCAAACATGGACTAAGCATAAAAAGCTAAATTAATACAACTGCATCATTAAATAAGTTCATTAATGAAAATGGATTCCATATCTAATTTGTGGAACTCTGCAAAATACTGGACCTTCCTAACTTCTAAAATAAATTCACTACTACAATAAATGCATTCAATTTTCAACAGACTATTCCAACACATCTCAATTAAATCATCCACAACTATACAATATAGTTTATGATAATAATTATTAACATATATACACCTAATAATAATATGTGATATAATATTTATGCAATGCATTTGAAAGTGATAATTCTTTCTCTAATTAAATTACATGTTCATATCACATAATATATTTCGTATTAATTGTTATACGTGAACATTGTATTCTACATAATTGAGAAATAATTTTCACAGCTAGGTGGTCCTTGAGTCTTCGAAGATTCTACGTAATAAGGGATCTCCTCCACCCTACCGACCAATTGCGTTCCCGGTTTGTCTCCCCAACAGTTTTATTATCTCCAAAACGAACCCCCCGCCCCTACAATTCATTACACTCCCACCACAGGGTCTAAACACCCCCTAATCGGTATGTAATGAAGTGGGTACCTCAATAAGCGCCTACGATCTGCTCATACATACTTCTCCAGAGTCTTTACTCTGCCCGAGCCCCCTCTCAAGATCCAAACACGGAGCCGCGAGCGTTATTAACACACCCCTTTAAATAAACCCGACGGTTTTCAAGAAGCAGGCGGGAGTTAAAGGGTGATCAGACTGCGGGGATTTAGTCGTTGAACTTAACAGTTGTTCGTATGTGATGCCGCAAAGTGGTGGGGTTTGTGCGGAGATTAAATATGCGTGCGGATTAGTGGAGTGACAGTCATGAGAGTTAAGCCAAAACCCCCTTTCTTAAAAAAAAAGGTTGTATTTCTTCTTTTTGTGATGAACTATTAATAGTGTATATTTTATTGTCATTAATGAAATAAGTTTTTATCACATGCTTCGAAGCCCTTTCCAGTCTATCTTTTTGATTTTTCGTCGATATATATATTATAGTTCGATTAAATTTTGATTTATATGAAAAAATTTTATATGTATAGGTAAAACATTTTTTAGTAACTTCGTATTCTAAAAGACTCGAATCCAAAATCGCTCTTAACTTATCACTCTATCACAGAAGTTATTGTTTCTTTTGGTCATCTATGATGTCACGAATAAATGTCCAAATAACATTTATAAGTTAGGTCTAAAATTCTAGAAAAAAACAAATCAAGCCATTTATGACATTTCTTTTGAAGATCGATGTTTCTCGAAGAACTATTTCTTGAAAAAAGTTTCAAGTTTCATGCATTGTTTGTCTTAAGAAATCCAATCTAGGATTTGTCATGAATTTTCTAATGTAATATTCTTTAATATTTATATTTTATTTTGAATTTCTTTTTTATACTCTATCATATCTATAATTTTATCGAAGATAAAAGTTTGAAATTCTATATCAAAAAAATTATTTTTTTATTATATCGATACTCATAAATTTTTTCATTTCAAGAATATTATTTAGAAAATTAAATTATATTATTATTTGTTATCTGATTTAACTTTCACATATATAAACGCGTCATTATTTTGAAAATAATATTTTATTATTTCGATCCAAACGATGATGAGTTATTTATAAGGTAGAATATTATAATATCAATTATTTCAGCGGAAGAGGAGATATATATTATCCTTTTGTTCGAATAAAACCAAAAAATTCCACAGCTGTAATGATTTTGTAAGGATTCATTTTTCACAACCTGTCAAATTTAGTTTCAACAAAGTTCAGTTGCAAATTAAATAGTAAATAATAATAATATTAGTACCTATCTCACTTAAATTTGCTCCAAAGTATGTAGGCAAATCATACTTCTCTTAAGTAAAAAAAATGAGAAGAAAAAAGGCCCTTAAAAATCATATTACTATAAATAGAGTTGAAAAGTCGATATTTTTTTGTTTTATATTAGTTGACCTATATTATGTGTGATATGTGTCTTTAATTAAGCTTTAATTAGATGCGTATATGTATATATTATTAAATTAATTTTATTAATGATGTTCTCAAACTATTTTTATATAGTTATTTGTAAATAAGGACTATAGTCGTATGGAAAAAAAGGTAACAAAGCTCTCTTAATTTGTTGAATTGATACAGAGTTTGATTTAAATAAAAGGGATGAAATACTATGATTAAGATTCAATATGAACAAAGAGAAAAGTTTAAGCTACTACACAAGTGATACAAAAATTCAATTTGAACAAAGAAAAAACTATAGACCAAACCTTTTAGGTTCATTATTGAAACAAATAAAATCTAACATTTATCTCTTTTTAAAAATTACTAATCATATAGCCGGAATTATATCTTTTTTCACACTGAATAACTCAACCAATGAGGGTCCACATTAATTTTAACGGGTGAATTTGAATTTGCTTAATTTTATTTTGATTATATTTTGAGTCCGTTATTAATAAATTATCTCATATTCATAATAAATTTAATAGTTTTTATTATGAAAGAGTCAATTATATATGTCAAAATTTATTGATAAAAGTATTAGATTTTAGCTATTTAAACTCTATATCTTAAAAATTATCGTATGGGGAATATACTAGAACGAATATATATAATGATGAAGTGAGAAGTTGAACACTTTCAATTTTCAAGTATTGCAATAGAGTAAAATTGATGATTATATATGTGTGAGAAGATAAAATAGCATGTTAAATAGGTACTTTTGATCATGTTGAAACATGATGGGCTTTAATGTTTATTAATCCCTAAAGATTTATAAGAATACAACTTTACATCTATGGGCTCAATAGTTCAATGATTAAGCATGCAGGCCCTTTTTTTTTTTTTTTTAATTTTACTTTTTAAATACTTTTTAGGGTTGAATTTCAACTTATAGTTTAATAAGAGGTAATTAAATAGTACAAATTCAACTTTATTCTTAAAGGGACTGCACACACTTAGACGCATGTTTATGTAATTAGTAGACTTTAACTTTGGGATTTGAATAATAATTAAAATTAATTCTTTTCTTTGCCCTTTTAATTTGTCAATTCTATAAAATCTAATCATGTATATAATCTTCATTACACTTCCGGCTGCATTGTTTCAAGTTGACCAAATTAATATTTATAATACATGGTTGGTTAATATAAAATTACTAAATATGTATTCATAGATTTTGTCCTCAAACTTTCATTGATTTTTTTTTAGTAATTTTAACAAGAAGTTAACTAAGAGCTAAGCTTATTCCTCGGAAGGTTAGTGTTTCAGACTATTCATATTTTTTCGTATTAAATTATGTGTCTTACGTGATAATAATTATTTTAATTGACATGATATATATAATTAAGTTTATATTACTATCTAGAGTATATTTAATTATTTATTTTTCTTTCTTCATAAATTATGTATATTAAACGTAAATTTTGTGGTAGATTTTGGTTTTAGACGTGCTATATAAGAAGGCATGTGGAAATAATTAGAGGGGGGCTGCAAGTAATTGACTGATGAAAAGACCTTTGAGCTACCAGGCCCAAACATGATCAAATTAATCATTTCTTACTGCATTCAACATCATTTATAATATACACTTTTTGAGTATTTATCAAGCAACTGTATTTGGCCCCATTCTCTTTTATGACGGTATTTGTTTTGAAATCTGACTAATTAAATTCGTTTGAAAGTTTGATGTTAAGAGTATATTGTTTTTTATACATATAATTTGAAATTGATATTTTCGGTTAAGAGTAAAAGATGTATTTATCACTTAATCATAATTTCTAAAGTTGAAAAATATTTTCTTTCGTATTGAACGCACGTTAAGTGATTTATACATAGATACTTGTTAAAGTGAAAAAAAAAAGTTATCTTACAAAAATTTATATATAATCTAGACAAACACTACGAGAGGGCAGAGAGATAAGATATGAACATGAAGATGAAGAGTGTTGGAGGATAAGAAAGAAAAAATCAACGTGCTGTAATGCAATACATGAGAAAGTTAAAAAATATTTTCTTCGCGATTATAATACAAACAATATATACTTGCCCTTTCTTTGTAGGAGAGAGTGACCCAAGGAATAATAAAGACAAGAAAGTAATAAAGGGCAAATCAATATTGACCTTAAGAAAATGATACATGATCACTCTAGAAATGGATCCAAAAAATTAAAAATGTACACACAAAAGGTAATACAATCATATCTATTTAGAAAAAAAAAGTTTTTTTGAAAAAAAAGTTATTATATTGATAAGTGGAATTCCTTTTTTCTGTTGATGTTGACTATCTCCAGTCTGAATACAGACAAATGCCAGCTTTTCTCATGATTACACAAGACCATTTCAAACTACCAACAGAACTTACTGGGCCCCTTAATGGGCCTCACCTATTGGGCCTTTGTTGGACTGGGCCTATGATGTACACAAGCCCAAAAATTATAAAGATCTTCCGTAGCATTGATCGTATAACTAAAAGAACATTTGATTGATCCACCTTTCGAGTTTCAATAGCTACGGTTTTTTGGAGCATTATAGCCTTGGTTTCCGATCACATTACCGCTACCAGTTTTCTTAACGTGGAGAGGTGATCGATGACCTCGATGGTTGTGATTTCTCGTGGTATTTTTTGCTCGCGGTTTCATTTGGATCCTGTTACATTGTTCCAAACATTCCAAAATTTCTTCCATGGAAGGTCTACTTTTTGGATCAGGTTCAAGGCATTTTAATATAGTTTCAGCTATTTGAAATGCAGCCTTTGATGGGTATTGGGCCTCCAGTCTTGGGTCCATTAATTTCCTTAGCTTCTTTTTGTCAGGTAACATGGGCTTGGCCCAATCTACTAAATTATATTCTCCATTGGGCCTGTTAAGATCCAGTACTCTCCGGCCCGAAAGGATTTCGAGTAACGCGACTCCGAAACAGTATACGTCACTCTTTACGTATAAATGACCTGCCAAAAATGATGTGAAATTTTTGTAAGTTTTAATGCAAATATAGAAACGGGCAAACATTTAGGACCCAAGTCTATGTATTCGAAAAGAAACAATAGTAATAATGACTTTGAAACGGGGACATTTTACATCCAATAATCAAAAACATAAGGTGTAGGAATCAATTATTTTTATATGATTAATTTTTTTTATTAAGAATTAAAATATAAGGAACATAAAGACAAAAAGTAGTTGAACCAAATTATACTTAGCTTTGCCAGCTAATATTAATAAATAAATCATTTAAGAGTTCACATTTAGGTTGAAATTTTCTGCAAGGAAAAGGTCAAATTTCCAAATGTGTAAACATAGAAAAATTTGGGCCAAGAATATAATTCTTTTTCAAGAAGTCATCTTCCTTCCCTTCACCAACATCAATTTCGATATCTCTTTTAAATAAACTTAAATTTAATTGAATAAGCATTATAACTTACCAGTGGCCATGTACTCAGGTGCAGCATAGCCATAAGTACCAACTATTTTAGTGGTCACATGTGAGTCTCCATTTACTGGACCCATTTTTGCTAGTCCAAAATCTGAAAGCTTTGCATTATAGTCCTGTCACAATAATTGAAACCAACGTTTTATTAGTAAAACTAGTATTGTCAATAACATAAAACGTATATTCTATTTTAAGAAAAAAAGAAGAATTACCGAGTCCAGTAAAATATTGGCCGCTTTAAAATCGCGATAAATAACTTGTTTTTCTGTGGTGTGTAAGAAATCAAGTCCCTTTGCTGCTCCGATTGCTATTTTCAGCCTTGTATCCCATGACAATGCTTCAGCGCCTTCTGCTAATAAAATCGAATGTTTTTTGTTTTTATAATGTCAATGTACATAAATTAAATCGAGTTAACGAAGAATAGAATAATAAGGTGCTTACTTCTGAAAAGATGACTTTCTAAGCTTCCTTTTTGCATGTGTTCATAGACTAGAAGAAATGTTTTGTCTTCCCAACAATATCCAATTAGTTTTACCAAATTTGGGTGACTAAATTTTCCCAAAAACTTTACTTCAGCCTGCAAAAACAAATTTTACATAATCAATTTTCGATAGAAAACAATAATATATTTTTATTATTGATAGAAAAAAATAATTAAAATGTATATTTTTATTATTTTACTATTTCAAATTAGAAAGTTGACTCATACATAACGAATGAATGCAATTTCAATTAGAGAAAATAACTTAAGTCTTTGAGTTGAGGTGTTGACATCAGAAATAACTAATCCGCGATCAACAAGTTTTTCGAAAGCAAATTGATTTATTTAATTTTATCTTAAATTAGAGAAATATATATAATTTTTTTTTTACATAATTTTGTTTCTTGTGTTTGACTTAATAAAGTTACCCCTATTTTAAAGAATGTGAATTTGACTTCTATTTCGACAAGAAAATATATAAATAGCTATAGGTAATTATAGTAACATTAATTAACTAGAAAATGACATAAATATCATGCAATTACTTGTTAAATTACACTCATAATTTAAGTTAAATTGCACTGATAATATGAAGAAGTAATTTATACTTGCATGCAATATATTATAGTAATGGAATATATTTGTGTGAGTTGTGATATTTCTTTTTCACGATTAAAATTTTTCCACAAATTAATAGGTAGTATGGAAACCCACGTGGATACTTTGATAGAGTCAAACTATATTATCTTCTACATTTAATTAATTGATCTAATTATTAGACTCTCTTTTTTTTTGTCCTCAGAGAAGTGACTAGTCAAATATTAGCTATAAGAAAAGAAAAGAAAAACATTTTAAATATACTTAATATAAATTTCTTTTTATGTTATTATGTTTTTACTTAATAATTTATATATATTTAATCTTTACATTAAAATTATTAAATTTAATTAAATTCATAATATATATATATATATATGCTAGCTCCGCTTCTATATACAATATTTTATGATAATATATAAGAGTAATATAATAAATCTAACTAAATTTTGAAATCAAGCACAAGGTTGACTTTTGGAGGAGTCTATTTTGTTGGTTATAAAGTTTAATTAATAGCTCTAGTGTTTGGTCTTATGGCACTCAATTGTCAATTTATTATTCCCGGCTTTTAATGAACGTAAAAAATGAGAGAAAAATAAAAGAAATTATATTCTGATCAACATTATTGCTTCTGCATGAATAAAAAATTCATGGACCACCAATAGTGTAATGCGATGGGTTCGACTTCACATCAACTTTATCAAAAACACTTTTAAAATACAATTTAGCTATAAAAAGTATATTTTTATGCAAATAATTAAAAGTTCTAAATTTTGAAATGGACATCAAATATACTCGATCATATACAATATCGATATTTTGATAAAAACGACATCACATATCATACATGACCTTCACCTTCGCCCCCATCCACGCTTACCCACCACCAAACACATACAATCATTATCATTCTTGAAAAGCTCTTTACTCTATTTAGACGATCTACTCAACTGACTAATTTAGATTAATCGTGTCAGATATTATATATTTTTTAAAAATGATGAAAAGTCGAACAGGATATATATATTATAACTAACCTGCCATTCTTTAAGACCTTGTTCACTATCAGGATTTGATTTTTTAACAGCAACAGGCATACCAACTCCAACTTTAGAAGGTGCAAATGTTTTGTCATCGACCCATCCTTTAAATACTGTACCAAATCCTCCCTCACCTAGCACCGTATCGGGCCGAAAATTACGCGTTGCGCTCTTTAATTCCGCTAGCGTAAACATTTTTAAATTTGGCGTAATTATTTTTCCGCTAGCAGGAACTTCCACTTTCCTCGAATCTCCGCTAGGCTGCGCCACCACTCTCTTTGTGTTACTTCCCGGAGATGTATTAATTGGTTTCTTCATGATCACTAACAAGGGATGGAAAATTAGAA
The DNA here is from genome assembly GCA_027704765.1 of Solanum habrochaites. Classification (NCBI taxonomy): domain Eukaryota; kingdom Viridiplantae; phylum Streptophyta; class Magnoliopsida; order Solanales; family Solanaceae; genus Solanum; species Solanum habrochaites. The sequence goes on from JAKWJA010002492.1 coordinate 67,747,156, forward strand.
AAAGATACGTGAAATAATCGCGAGTTAGAATTTTTAGTGAGAGAAAAAAATAATAATTAGAAAATGAAACTTTTTTCTTTATGGCATAATCAAATTAGGAAACAAAAGGTAGTAGTACTCTTGAACCGTCATGAGTCACAATTTTAAATAAAATGACAGACTAAGAAATTAATAAGATTCAACTATACTCATAATACATAAGAAACCAATTTTGACCTTATATATGTATACTACAATATTAATTTCCAGTGAAGGGTTGTTTCATTTGGGTTTCAACCTTTATTTTTCTTTCGAAAATTTGATCAAGCACCGAGTTGAAGATAATGAATGTAAACTTTTGTTATATACATACTAGAAGTATATTTAAAGCTTTGTGATTTTAAATACTTGCAATAATACAAACAGTTTTGATTCTAATATAGAAAATAAAGATGTTCTTTCTGAAACGGACTAAAATACCTGGAGGAGTAGTATTAGAGGTGGGAGGAACAACATCCACAGGTTTTGGCCAACAATTTCCCATTATTTCTGTTGTAATAATATTTTTGGGAGAAGTAGTTTGTGTTGTTGCTTCTAAATATTAAATAAGAATAGGTGATAGTTTTCTTGTGGTTGTGGAGTGTGTTAATTTCTTAGGAAGACAGAAGGAAAGGAGGAGGAAAGATAGTTAGCCAAATGAAATTAGTTATTTGACTTCTAACAATTATGGCTAGACACAATAAAAATTGCTTGGCTGGCTTTGAATTTCTTTCTAGAAACTAATATATATTAAAAAATTGTTAGAAATGAAATAAAAGCAGGTTATAGGATCTTCAACAAGAAAATAATAAAAGATATGATTTAGGAGTTTTTTTTAAATATTATTATTTCTTAAAAGAGCTGCGTTTAACTTTTCTTTATAAATAAAATAATAAGAACAAGTCAACTATACCGCGTCACAGACGTAGTAAATATGTACTAGAAGCATATCTTATTGTACATTATATTATAATATTAAAAGAAAATATTGACTTTATACTACATTAAAATCCAGAAAGTAAAGTAAAAATTAGTCTACATTCTGACCAACTGCAGGGGTCATAAATATAAGTATAACCAGACATATATATAGATAATATTTAAGACCAGCACGAAAAAACGCAACTTTCAACGATATTAAATATTAATATTAATATAAAATGCAAAAATTTTTATCGACATTAATTAAATATCATTAAAATTAATATCGTTAAAGACTTTAAAAACATATGCAAAAAGTCACAATTATAATTAAAAATACATATTTAACGACAATTACATTCTAATTTTAGGAATGTGATTGCACTAATAACAGAACACAAGTTTCAAGTCCTTTTTCTGAAATATGATTTGTAAATTAAATTCCTAAAACCTCCTCTTCTAGATAATAGGTACTTATCTCGATGAACTTAGAACACTAAATCACATTTTACATTTTTTGTAATTTTCATGAAATTTATACACCGTACACTTTTATTTTTTTTAATTTGGAAATAATTCAACGTCCTTGAACAAATCAATTATTGACTATTTTTTTTTCCAACGAACAACCTCACTGTAAACCTTTGAATTCTTCCTGAAATAAAAATTAATTGTACAGTTTGACTCTTTTGTAGTAAGCATAACTTCTGTTTTTCTCTTTCAAAATAATTAGGGTGCACTCTGAAGGGAGAAAAATCTCAAATTCTTTTTATGTTCGATTAGTCAAAATTGTTGCTTTGAAGAAAAATAGGTTCGCAAAACAAATACTAAAAAAAATTACTTTAGGGGACAAAAGTAGAGTAAAAGGTTCCAATTGTACTAGGTGGTCAGTACCTCAGCGAGAACAGAAACGCAGCGGGACCGAACCCAAAAAACGTAACCACCAAGCGAAGCGGCGCGAGGAGGAGGGAGAGTAGAGTATATATAAATATATTTAAAATTATATTTTATATTTACATATTGTATTAAGAAAATAAAGAAAAAAATAACTTATTTTTTCCTAAAGGAACATTTTTCTTCCTATCCAACACACCCTTAGTTAATGTGTGGAGAAAAAAAAAGAGTCAACACCATTAATACTCTAAAATATAAAGGCAATGAAAGAGATAGTATATTAAGATGAGAATTGGTTTATCAGACTCAGTCTATATATTGGGAATTTTTTTAATTTTTATAATTAGTCTATTTGGGACTTAAGCTCATTTTCAGTGGTTATATTATTAATAATGTGGACCTACACATAAAGCACAAAGTCTACTTTTATTTTTGGCTTATATGTTGTCACTTACCCAAAATATGGGGCACATTTTGAAGATGTAATGAAACATGGAAAGTTACAATGAACATGCATGTAACACGGAGCGAGAAAGTCATATAAAAATTCGAAATATAAATTTTAAAGTTATTATTTGAAATATGATATCAATGTTAAAAGTTACAATGAACATGCATGTAACACATACATGTACAATAGGACGGAGCTAGAAAGATATAAAAATTCGAAATATGAATTTAGAACTTATTTATTTGAATATGATATCAATATTAAAAGTTAATAGGACGGAGCTAGAAAGTCACATAAAAATTCAAAATATACATTCGATCAGAACTTATTTATTTGAATATGATATCAATGTTAATATCTTAAAATTTAAATTTTAGGAAGTTTAATTCGTGTTTTCACTTCTATATGTGATGTCAATAGTTAATTAACTTAATAGGATTTGCATAAAGATGACAAATTTAATGAATAACACATCATTAGTTACACGTGTTATTAGGTAACAAAAGCTACCAAACATCTTTTATTTACTAATATTAAGGATTTATTACAAGTGCGATAATATGGGCAAAAATTCAAACTTGAATAATCCTTCAATTATTTTTCCTAATTTGTAGATTTTTAATAATTTAAAACTATACCTTTGACCTATTAAAAAGATTTAATCTATTTTGTCAACCAATTTTTGCCTCTTTCTTCGAGAAAAAGGTTGATTAATTACTTCTCAAATTATAGCTTTTAAAAAAAAATTAAAAGAAAATTCAAAACCAACACACAAAGAATAGCTAAAAATTAATCATCTTATTCTTAATCAAAAAATTCAAATTTATTTAGCTAGAAATTAATTTTACGGAAATACTTCTTTAATATAGTGATTTCGGGGTTAAAATTAGAATTAATGTGAAGAGATACACATCAATTCAACTCATTGATGATCTCCTTAGGGAGCTTGACAGTTTAAATTGAGAGCAGATTAGACGAAGAAAAAGGTTTGTATTAATTGTGAATTGGTTAAAATGAATACAATATGAGCATATATATAACCTTGATGAATAGAAAAACTAACTTCTAACTAACTATTAGAAACTAACAACTTGTAACTAACAACCTATAACTAACATCCTGTAACTTGTAACTAACTAAGGCTACTAACTTGTTACTAACAGAAAGTATATTCTCATCACCCCCCCCCCTCAAGTGGACGTGATGCAAACACGGACAACTTGTTGTACAAAGAATTGTGTTAACCTCCAGTTTAAAGCTTTGGTGAGGATGTCTGCTAATTGTGATCTGTGGATATGTGAGAGTGTGATCAACCCTTGATGAGCTTAGTTCTTACAAAAATGGCAAATCAATCTCAATATGTTTGTTCTTTCATGCAAAACTGGTTCTTGGCATGTGAAAATGCTGCTTGGCGTCACATGAAACATGTATGGAGAGAACATGCCACATTCACTACACTCGCAAACCTCTAAAACCATACGAGTCTCCCACCAACCTGTTTATTGCCCGTATTCAGCTTCAGCAGATGATGACAGTGATACTGTGCCTGCTTTCTTGGATTTCAGCTGATAGGACTGATCTCCATAAGAACGGAAGTAACCACTACAGACTCCTTGATTCAGGGCAAGAGCCCACTCAGAATACAGTATGACTCACAGTAAGATCAGCCTGGTTGTTGAAATAAAAATACCAATAGTTGGCTTTTGTTTCAAGTACCAAGTACATGTAGGATGCTTTCAAAGTGTACCATGGGTGATGCATGAAATGACTCAAATGTTGTACACTATAGGAATATGCCCCATTCTATGATTTGTTAGGAAGTTGAGTTTCCAATCAACTTCTATATTGGAAGGTTCAGTAAAATAAAACCCTCCATTTACAACCTAACCACCCGTACAACTAGCACCTTGTCCCTTGTTTCCCTCTTGCAATCTGCCCACTCAACTCCTCCTCCTATCCCGTCGCACCCCCTTTCCCTCTCACCATCTGTGGACCTTCAATTTTTCAGTGGACTCAAGTGGTGATGAAGAAGTTTGCAACTCAAATATCAAATCTTTTAGAAGACAGAAGTGAACTTCTCTCTGAGAAATAATAACAACATAATGGTTGTAACAAAATCTCCAGGCCTAAGAAGTAATGTTAGTTTTCCCCAAGTCCATTTATTTTGAATTGGGTCATGTAGGAAAACACTTTAAGGAATTGATTCATTCAACATTATTCCCAGTCATGATGATCTCATCCAGTATATAGCAACAAAGCTGGAACTACCCTCTTCTTGTTAAAACAAGGAATAGTCGAGAACTGTCTGAAGCTGATGTTCCCTTGGAACACAGTGTGACTTTTGTCTGCTAGCTTCTATCATACCATTGTCTACTTGCTGCTTTAAGCCCATATAAAGATTCCTTAATTTGCTACCCATTGTTATCACATCTTGTGCTAAGACATGGTGGTTGGTACATGAAACTTCCTCATGTAGATCACCATGCAAAAATGCATTATTTTTTATCAACATTCTAGTTGATTACAAGTTCCAGCCTTTCGAAAGCCAATGAGATCGTGTTCGCAACAGTAGTCCACGCACACATGTGAAAAATGTTTCAGTGTAATCTACTCCAGATGTGTGTGTATAGCCTTTTACTACCGCTGCTTTGTTGGAACCTTTCTATACTTCCATCAGCCTATGGCTTTATTTTGTAATATACCCATTTTACAGCCAAATCACTTTTCCCTTCAGGTAACATGACCCCATTCCCAATATCATTAGCATTGTAAGCTTAAATTCATGTGTCATGGCTTGCTGCCAAAGAAGGGTGCAGTATTGCCTCTTCAAGGTATTAGGTTCACATTCATATGACTAGCTTGTGACTAAGCTGCTGGCTATCGACAAAGATAGGTGAAGCTACATGGTATTGTGAGAGACAAAAGTATTGAGGGAATGTTAATTTCGGTAGAAGTATATGTATAATCCTTAGATAAAACTAGGGTATTTGATTGTTCTGGAGAGTTCTTTTAGGTTCTTGTGTTGTAGAATCAGCAGATGTTGTTTAATGTATGTTGTGATATTGGTCCTTGATTTTCAGTGACTTCATGTGTATAAGATTGTCCAGCATTCATCAGTAGTGCAAAGATGTTTCGTTGTATTCCAGGATACAAGGCTTGTTAGCAGGATGAGTAAAGCATCTTTAAGACGAATTGAAACTAGAGTCATTCTCAGGAGCATGAACAAAAAGGAAACATTTTCAGAAAAAACAACATCTCTGGATATATGAACTTTCTTTGTAGCTAGATTTAAGACTTGTTTGTATTTTGTATGAATGGATAACCAACAAAAATATGAGGGGAATGACTTTGGGGTTCAAATTTTCCTTGTGAGTTTTAAAACATGAAAACAAAGACAACCAAACATCTTTAAAATGAGAATAGGTAGGTGTTTAAGTATAATATCTCATATGGAGATTTGTTTTGAGAAGTTTTAGTTGGTTATAGTCGATTTATTAGGTAGTTGGCAGTCAAAACACCACTCTCCCCCAGATCCAAAGGCAGCTTGATTGAAACAATAAGTTGCTCTTGCTGTTTACAAGAAGTATTTATGTTTCCTTTCTACCACCCCATTTTGTGGGGTGTATATGGACAGTCTTTTGTGTATAATGCCTTGTTTGAAAGAAATGTACAGCTTCAGATGAGGTAAATTCTAAACCATTGTCTGATTCTTATGGTTTTCACTTGGTTGAAAAACTGTTTCTATGACGGGACACAAAACTTTTGATGGTTTGAAGGCCATACTTTTGCATCTTAGTAGTTGGGCGCCAGTGGGCTACTGAGTCATCAACATGTAGAAAAATAATGTAACCATCATGAGTAGGAATGTGAATGGTTCCCCATAAATAAACACATGTAGTAGTTCAAAAAATTTGGTAGTGGGATAGATGTACTTTCTGGAAATGGCATCTAGTTGCCAAGCCATAGCATATATTGCATTGTATAAAAGTTTTGTGTAGGAGAAAAAGTTTACAGGTAATGGATGTTATATTCTTCATCTTTACAAAAGGTATACCTGTCCTAAAATCTAGCATGCAATAGAAGTTCATCATCCATTGTATGTGGGAATAGAGACATCAGCAAATGAAAGACATTTATCATTAGACTGAGAAGAGACATAGTCTTACATCTTGCTTATTTGCAGTAGAAATTTGAGATTGTCTACAGACAAGAGACATTGTGAACTTTGAGACAAGATGACAGTTTAGAGTGAGATGACTTTTCTCCGCAGAATGCAGCAATTGTGACACTTTGACACAAAAATATAGACATCTGGCCTTACCAAGCTCAGAGGGCTCTTCAGAGAAGGGCCCTGCAATAAGCAAGACATTTATCAAAACTGATGGATTCCATTAAGTTGTATGCTAACAATGAACAGAAATGAGATTAAACTTGAAACTGGGTACACACTAAAACACTTGCTTAGCGTTAACACTGGATTTAAACAGCCTCACCAAATTGAGGTCACTTTAACCTTGTACCATTTGGACAGTGATATTAGAAAGGAAGGACGTGTCCATATTTGTGAGGAGTGGTTATTCATAGTCATATGATATGATTGTCCGGAATCTATTATCAAGAGCCAGCCAGTTAGCTTAACACATTTCACAAGAAAAGATCACCTATATCTTTTATAGAGATAACCAAGCAAGTATAACTGCCAAAAATTCACAGCCCCATTCATCATGTTGTTTGAATCCTCCGAATTGGAAACCCAATTTTCCAGTTTGTATATTTCCCAAGAGTGAGTAAGTGTAATAATGATCTTGGGACCGTTGTATTGCATTCTGCTTTCCCATTGAGGCTCTTCCTCAGATTGTTGTCATTCATATCAGAAGAAAGAACACATGTTTGCTGCAGGACTGGTTCTTTTTTCCTTTTGAAAAACTTTGGATTGGATGGATATCCATGAGTTTATAAAATCTATCTCTCGTGTGTTCCTGATGTCTTGCCAATAGTCACATACTAGGTAGACTTTGATACTGAGTTAACCCCTAAGACATATTGTACCAGAAGGGATCCAGCCCTTTAGATGAACTATAATTGTTAGGACTCTTTGTAACCTGCATTATATTGTACTGTACATAAGCATTGACAGAAGTAGAATCCAAGGCTGTATGATTATGAGGCTTTACCTCTTTGCTTTCTTCTTGGCACCAGATAGCAAAAAAGCTTGAAGCCATGCTAGGAAGAGTGTTCATCATGAGAATACTACCTCTAACTAGAGTATACATTTCATTTAACCCCATCAAAAATTGTATCAATCTTCGGTCTGTTTCAAGCCTTTTGCATCTTTGTTTTACCTCCACAAGAACACACACATGTGCATTGAGAATTAATGTCAACATGTGTCATTTACTCCCACAGCTTTCATGTTGGGTATACTTGGTGATGTAGAGGTTACCGTGAACAGGTCATGTATCTACTTCTGTAACTGAACAATTTGCATCCATTTTTTGATCATATCTTCCTCTAATTCTTGCCCATACTCCTTGGCCATTATTCACATATTGCAGGCTATCGCGCAACTCTGGAGACAAGAATTCAAGATCCAAGATGTGACCATATCATCACACTTTCCCACTCATGATGAAGTTAGGATCGTAGATATAGGCTTCACAATTGCCTCAATTAATAAAACCTGTTTCTTACTTTAACTTAGTGCTCTGTGGAGGATGCTTTCTCCAAAGACTGTAACCAGTACCATCGAAAACTCCAGGCAATAAAGATGATCCTGCATTCTCTGAAGGATGCAGATAAAAGGGACTGGAAAAATCCAAACGAGATGTGGTTGAACTAGAAGCAACATCTCCAACTTGAGGGCCAGTCATTGTGTATGAATATCTATGATAGATCTAACACAAAAAAACAATCTAGAACTTGCTAGATTCCAGCTATGACTATGTTTCTTCGATCAGAAACAAAGAAAAAGAAACCAAAAAAAAAAAATCACAATACAACCTCTCAATCAATCAATCGAATCAGTTGATAACAACAAAAAAATGGCTCACTATTCGACTTCGAAACAGGACCAATTAGACACCAATGCTCTGATACCATGAAGAGATTATCACCATCAATTCAACTCCATTGATGATCTCCTTCGTGAGCTTGAAAGCTTTAACTTGAGAGCAGATTGAGAGAAGAAAAGTGTTTTGTATTAATTGTGAATTAGTTAAAATGAATACAATATGAGCATATATATATAACCTTGATGAATAGCAAAACTAACTTCTAACTAACTATTAGAAACTAACAACTTGTAACTAACAACCTATAATCAACATCTTGTAACTTGTAACTAACTAAGGCTACTAATTTGTTACTAACAGAAAGTATATTCTCATCAAATAGCACCTTATTAAACTAAATTTTTTCACATGGTTGCGCCAAATTTGACAACTTTTAGAATGAGACATGCTGAAGATTTTCCACGTTAACAAACAAATTAATGTTTGTTTCTTTCTGGGATAAATTGGAGTACTATTTTCAAAACATTATTGGAATTTCATGTGTAATCAATGACGCAAACATTTGATGATCAATTTCATATTATTCAACAACAACAACAAAAAAAACAAGAAACGTTAAATCATTATTTTTAAAAAAGTTTTTCTCTTTTTACTATTTTATCTTGTTTTAATTATAATAGACATGTCTCACAATAGGCTTATTTTTCCAACGTTTTGACTTTTATGGCTAAAGAAATATTTTCTCAGTCCCTATTTAGTTATTTATTTTAGAAATAATACATATATTAAGATAACAATAATTTGCATAGTAAAATTATAATTTTATCTTTATTAATTATAGTTTAAAAATGATGAATTAAAACTTGAAAATTTTCAAGAAATTTGAATGAAGGTATAATATGAATTTTTTTTTAACCTTTTTTAATTTGTCAAAATGAACAAGTAAATAGGAACAAGTAAAAGAGAAAATATGAACGAGTAAATAGGGACAGAGGGAGGACTAATTACACAGAATATTTTCTTTATTAGTTACCTAATCATGTCTTTACACTTTTGTATCTTTTTATTTCAGACTTCTTTATATTTTTCATTTTTATTTCAAGTATGTATCATTTTTCAGGCCTTGTAATTATATACAACCATCCACTAATTATGTTGTTATTGTTATTGGTTAAAAGAATGCAAATAAATCAGCGTGACACACTTTATAAACATAACAAGGAAGACTAGAAAAGATAGTACTATTTTATATAAATATTATTTATTTCAATTAATGGGAATTGAATGACTCAAACAAAGATATACATTTGAGAAAAATAAATATATATTAAAAAAAAGTAGAGAAAGATGGAAAATTGTGAAATATAAATTTCATATTTAAAAGTCGGCAAGTAGAGGAACTTTCTTAGAAAAAAGAGAATAATGTGAATAGGTTGACTCTATAAAACTATAGACTAAATTAGATGTATCACTTTTTAATCTTTGATATATGAGCTGTATTTAACTCAAATCAATATGAAAATAATAATGAGTAGATGATTTTTCTCTTTTAACTAGTCCTTATAAATTATATTGAATTTTTTGTTGTTATTATTATTATTGTAATAATCTTTATGCGAATAAATATAAATATTTCTAGACCATCACTAGTATATCATGTGAATTATAATATTGAACTCTTTCATACTACAAGAGTAGTTCAACAATTTAACTTAGTTTAATTAACATTAGCTTCCTTATATCGTTGGTTTCACACCTAGATTTCCTTTTTTATCTAATCAATTTCAAATTTTCTCGCCCAATATTTATCGTAAATTGATGTTGATTATGGTTTCAGCGATTAGAATGGATCTAATTAATTTGTAGTATATAATTACAATTAATTGTGCCAAGGGGCAGAGCCAGATAGGGTCACGAGGTAGGTTCACCCCCTTAAGAAAAAATACATATTCTATATTTGGCTTTGTTTACTTTTCATACTTTCAATCCGCTTAGTGAAAATTTCAACTTTCGCCACTGGCCCTAAACATAAACTTGTGTTTAAAAGATATCAAAATAATGTGAAACAAGACTCAATCTTGACCAATGTTACAGCCAAAAATACAGGAAGAGGGAAGTCTGCATTTTTCTTGCTTCATTGACTCAAGGAAACATCATCTGCAACGCCAAAAAGTTTGTAACAAATTTTTTTATGATAGCAAAAGAAGAAAATTAGACATGTGTGGATAAAGTCAAGTGAGAAAACAAACAGCCACTTTATCTCTCCATCTGCTACAACTTGCATCTGTTCAAATAAGTGTATAATTAGCCATATGTAAGTTAGGTACCTCGTAGAATTAGTCTGCAGTTGTTAAAAAAGGAAAAAAGAGTAATATTTCCTTGACTTGAAGAGTAAAACAGAACAAGATAACCCCCAACAAAAGGAAGACAGAGAACTAGTTGGACAACACATAGAAGGTTGTTGTACAACTTTCTGCCCCCATCAAGAGAAGATGTGTGCAGGATAAAACTAGTCTTTCCATTACAATCTCCGGTCCACAATCGCGTTTCGTATTTCAAGGCATATGAATTACAGGTTAAAATGGTCATCCTGAAGACATCTTCACATATATATTCACATATCAACTACACAGTTTGTATAAGAAATGGGAACTTCCTCGATCCACACCAACCAAACAGGAGAAGTAAGGAAATATGTAGACAAGAGACACGTAAAAGAATGTTTCTAAACTATCTCCATCAACCTACCTTTGGCAAATCCAACACACTTAAAGGGTCAGGTATATATATATATATATTTAACTTACTTTTGCTAGAAACAAAATCCTAACACCAATATTTTGTTAACAATTTGTGCAACCTTCTTTACAGTTCATCATAATCAGCGGACGCGCATTGGATGTGAGATGTCTTCTTACCTCAATACTCCTCAGCAGTTCTCATCGTGACCTTTAGAAATTTGATGTGGACAAGCTTTAACACGGAACAGAATTTGTTTTCTTGAACTGACGTTCAATTATCCTTGTGATCATGTGTTTGCTTTACAGTTTGTGAACCACCTCCTTGCGAATCAGAGCCTTCTGCTTGTGAGACAAGATAGTCAAGTGCGACAACAATATCACTGATGATGGGGCGAAAACTGGCTTGCTCCTGGATACACATTGCAGTAATTGCAACTGCATGGTGCAAAGAGCGCACGGAAAACTGACCATTCAACAAAGGATCAACCATATGAACAAACTTTCTCCGGTCCTTGAGGAAAGGACGAGACTGAAACCAAGAGAAGAATTTCTCAGATCAAGAATCCTAGATGGATCAGATAAAGATAAAAACATCTTTTACTTTAAAATTTTAGTAAGATCAAAAGTTTCATCAACGAGCTATTATTTCAGTTGAGATGACGGCTAAACTCTTTAAGCAGCTTACTTTGCTTAAATTCTTATGAAATTGACCAAAATCCAACAACCACCTTACCCTTATCCGGGAGGTGGAGTGCTTGTTTCCAATAGACCCTCGGCTCGATGAAACACATATAAAAGCAGTTTGGAAAAGGATGCACAGTAACTAAAACAAAAAAAGTACAACAATTGAAGTACAAAAAGCAGTAAATAATCTACTGGAATCAGGTTGTGATCCAATCTACTGACAAGCTCAACATGCAAGTTAGGAAGAGAATTAACAAGATTGGTTAGTGAAATGTGCAACAGCATAGTTCAAATAGACGAAACACGGCAATGAACCAGCAATAACGGTTATCGATTGATTATTGATAGATTGTAAAATCTGAAAACCATAGGGCAAAATATTTGAGCAGGAACTATAAGTAGACAGAAATAAATATGCAGGCACAGTAGATAATATAAACTCACCCAAACAACTAGGTTCTGCTCTCCAGCCTCTTTAGAGTTGTCATAAGCCTTTCGCCCTGTTATTAACTCCAACAGCACAACACCTAAACTATAGATGTCAGATTTCAGAGTCAATTTTCCACTCATGGCATACTCAGGGGCACAGTATCCATAGGTTCCCATCACTCGCGTCGATACATGGGTGTTTTCGCCGACAGGTCCCAACTTTGCAAGTCCAAAATCTGACAGTTTTGGGTTGAAATCATTGTCCAACAATATGTTTGAAGATTTCAAATCACGGTAAATAACAGGGGGATTCGCTTTGCAATGAAGATATTCAAGTCCATGAGCTGCACCAGAAGCAATTTTAAGTCTTGTGCTCCAACTCAGTGGCTTCTTTCCTGGTTCTACATCTACAATATCAATAGTAACATACTGTTCAGAGAAATGTGTTATCAAGCAGTATAAATACAAAATTATAACAAAATACTATTTGATTATAAGTAAATTATATAAAAATTATTCATCGCTCATAACAAAATACTAATACAAGCACACAGATAGGACATGAGCTTGTCCAGCACTTCCACTACAGTAACCAATGAGAGCAATCCTGAAGATATAATACAGGTAATCTCAATTTCACATTTGACATCTTGTGAAAGCAAAAGCTAATGTCATGTAATATAGCCATAATAGTACTAGAATGCAGTTGAAAATATGAAAAAATCTTCCACAGACGTAGGATCATGACTCATGATTCAACATCTTTGAAGCAAGTGGAAGAAAAACAGCTTGGCTAACAAAACTTGGATAAACAAAGCAGTGAAATCAAACCGGTATATTACTTGTGAAAGAAATTAAATTACCAAAAAGATGATTCTCCAGGCTTCCCATTGGCATGAACTCATAAATCAAGAGCCTTTGGTCACCATCAGTGCAGTATCCGGTCAAGTTGACAAGATTTTTGTGATGTAATAAACTCAACATGAGGACCTCCACAATGAACTCCTGGTGTCCTTGAAGGCCGTCAAGATTAAGTTGTTTGATTGCAACAACCTGTTTACAAGATCAGAACACATGAGGAACAATAAACGGCCATCAAGTGCAGCCTATCATAGAATTTTTTCATCTTTTTAGGACATAGCATTCAAATTTCCACCTATGCAACACATTCTCCTACACTGTTTCTTTTGGACAGGTAGAATGACAAACAATAAACCTTTTGAGGGAATAGAAAGTTAGCAAGCTATGAAAATCAAAAGCCAAAATGCTTGCAGAAGTAGAAAACTTGCCAGGCCTGATTCAAGGCGGCCCTTGTACACACTTCCAAAACCACCTTCGCCAATAAGATTAGCTTCTCTGAAATTCTGGGTTGCTAAGGCAAGTTCTTTGAATGTGAAACTGCGCGCGACATTACCCTTCTGGTTGTTGCTTTCCCCGCCTTTCCCTCCAAAAGAACGTCCTTTTATACCTTTCCCTAAACATGAACAAAAACCCATAATTCAATACAATGAACTAAAGCATCACATGATCAAACTCCCCATCTCTCAAATGCAACTCAAATCTCAGACATTACTAACAACAAAGTATCTAACAACCCTTACAGTTCTAGAATCGAAAGAACAGATTTTAATATACATACACAACATTGTGTGACAGCCAAAAAAAGTACTTTCTTCGTTTCAATTTGTTTGTCTTACCTTACTTTCTAGGCCATTTCAAGAAAAATGTCTCTTTCCTTTTCTTTTCAACAATTTTTTAATTTCAATTTTTTCAGTCAAAAACAGACAAACAAATTAAAACGGAGTAATGATAAACAAAAACTACACAACAACAGTAGTTCCTACATTGTATCAAAAGCTAAAAATTGAATCTTTTATCAAAGTAGATAACAACAAAGGAAAATCTAAGAAGCAAACCTGAAGATTTGATGGATCTTGAACCCATATCTTCATCAAAATCTCTTACATCTTTTCGATTAAACCTCATGCAAGAAAAGCAACCCATTTTTTCTTCAAAAGCTTTTTTTAGCCAATTTTACTTCTTAACCAAGCACAGATTTTTCAAAAACCACAAAACCCCACCTCAAATTCCTGCTAAAATTACTATATAGGAGCTTCAAAATGAACAAAACAGTTAAAACTTAAAAGGACCAAATAAACAAGAAAAAAAATGATTTTTGAAGCTCAGAAGAAAGAAGAACTAAAAGGGTCGATTCCTTTTCCTTCTAGAAATGTAAAAACCTAATTATTCTATCAAGAAAAAGAAATATTAGAGAAAAAAGATTGAAGCTTTCACATTCATAGATCTGCAAATACAATAAAGACAACCAAACAAATATAAATAAAGTCAAAAAAATTAAAAATATTATTATGAAATTACATTGAACCAAAAATGGGTCCTAAATAGTATTTGGTAGTATCTTCTAGGACTAAAAAGTCAGTTCAAAACACAGTAGAAAAAGGGGAAAATCTTAACTTTTTCAACAATCCTAATTTAATTTAAGTTGCCAAAAACTAAACCAAGCTAAAAAAAACAACACTAAACCAAAAATAGGTCCTAAATATTTGTCATCTTCAAGAATCTACCAACAAATAAAGTAAAAAAAATCCTAAATTCAGACAAAATTCTTCCAGCTCCTCATTCAACGCCAGCTTTAACGGCAATCCTTCTTTACCACCCACCCACCAAAAAAAAATTCAATTTTTTTTTAAAAAAAAATCTTTTTTATCTGGGGCTTTTGGGTATGAATTTAAAGTGGGAAAAATTTAATTAAAGCAAAAGATGAAAAATTGGGGCATTAAAGCTCACTCTTTGATTATAGTTGCAGGTCGTTTTCAATGGCAAAGCTTTTAAACGTTTGGGTGAGGGAAATGAAAATGAAATGACGGATTTACCCTCATTCATTGGTCTATTTTTTCCTCAATTACCGACAACTGTTGCGACAAATCGATTTTATTTGTCTAAAAATTTTGATAAGATTCAAGAAAACATGTTATATATCAAAATTTAATTAAAAATTTGTTTGAAAAAATAAAAAGATATTATTTGCAAAAGGAGTTATTTACGAAAGAATATTGTGTTTTTTAAATATAGTTTAGAAATCATATTCGGAAAGAACTGGAAATATTATTTAAAACACTTAATAGAAATCTTAGTGTAATAATAAATTTTATGAAGGACATTTGTTCTTAATTTAATAGTATATTTTAAAGGTTATATATTGTTTACGCAACATCATAAATACAATATAATTTTAAATTATAATATATTCACATTTATATTTTAAAATACACTTTTTTTAAAAAAATAATTATTTAATAAAATTTAATACTATAAAATAATTTCAATTAAAATTAAAATATTTTTCGAATCATTTTATAATATATATGATATAGAAACGCGTTAGCGCCGTTATAGATTCTGCATGGAATTTTGGGTCCCTAGTATTTCGGTGGAGATGGGACCATACTTTATATTTTATTCAATTGGGATATATGACCTTTAAATTTTATTTTGATGCTTCTGATATATTTAAATTTTGAAAGGTTTTACTTGTTTTGGAGTGAATGTCATCTTTTCATTTGTACAAGATAAGGTTAAATTTGTATCCATTTTCTAATATATTATATAGGTAACTTAAGATTTTGTCTTATTTTAAAAGTATAATGGGGTAGAACATATTTTGAATAAAATACTAACTAGAATATGGATGAAAAATAAAATTAGAAGAATGAGTTTTAAAAAATATTTTCTTTAATTTTAGTATGAGATGGTCACAATTTTGCTTAATAATTGCATGAGAGTGCAATCATCATCATGTATAAGAAAATATTAACTATAGCGATATCGCCCTTCAGAAAAGTCAAAAGAAAAGAAAAAGGTCATTTAAAAATAAGAATTTCATGTTGGACCATACTTGGACATCACTATTGAATGTATATATGTCCATTTCTCGAAGTCGATAAGATTTGTAAATTTTACGTGGTAATAATATATCTTAAATGATGATCTCAAAATCGGATATATGTACACTTTGGCCCATGTAATTGTTTAGAGGTGATATGGTGCAAAGTTGGGCTGCACACTAACTGTTAAGATGATTGAAAGTAAGCCCAAATCTAATTTGGTTTGATCTTTGACCCTTAATGTACAAAGGAGTGAGTTAATTGGGCCTCTAGATATTGGTCTAGTACAGCATGGAAAGGGCCCATGTAAAAGAGTTAACAAATCAACACATGGCCCAATTTTAAGATTTTTTTTTATATTGTTATAATTCACTTCATTCAAATTAACACTTTGAGTTATACTTGCTTGATTTAGCATAACAATACGACAAACAATATCATGTTCAGTGTAATTTTGTATTTAGCGTCTGAAGAGGATAAGATATACGAATGTACATAGATTAGGTTATCGAATTTTTTTCAAATATCAAACCAAATCAATCTGGTACTTGTAATGTTGGGATGATTTGTTTTGTTTGACTTTATTTTTTTGTAACACTAGACCTAATCAATTATGACTGAATCAAATCATTAATAATAATAATAAAAAAAACAAATTATCGAGTTGATTATTTTTGTAGTAGAATTACATTGAAAAACCAAAAGTGGGACCAAACTTTTTGCACAATCAAAGGATAAGATCCACTTTTGAGAGAGTGAAGTGAAGTAATAAAAGAGAGCTAAAAAGTGTAAAATGAACTCCTACAAGTTAGCATAAAGTTTGTAGGAATTTGCAACTTTATGTACAATTGAAGTACCTCCCCATAATGCATGCTATTGTTCTTGACTTCTTTCTATCACTAAACAATATTCTTTGCATCCATCACATGGTACATCAAATACTCCCTCCCATATCAAATTATTTTTTCCTACTAGTTATCTTAAATTATGCATAGGCTATGTTAGAGACTAATTGACATTACTATATCCATTATTTCATGTTTCATGTCCTTAATATTAAAGAAGACATTACTTATAATATTTATCAACACCATATTAATTAACTTTAGGGTCTAATTGAGTAGTAGTAGAGAGCCAATTCAATAATGGGAATCACTATAGTTTAAAGTTAAACTATAGGCTTAATTATAATAAAAGCAGCGCAACTACATCAACTTACTCTAAAGAATCAAAGGAAAGTTACTATGTTGAATCCTATCAATGAAAAATTCTAATGTCACAATTAGTAAAACATGTTATAACAACTCTACTTCCCACCTCCAAGAAGCCTCTGGCCCGCAACTCATTAATTGGGTTGTTTTTTGTTGCCCCCCCCCCCGACTTCGGTGATGGACGACACAGCGTGTTTCTAGACTAAAGGAGATCTGTACCCAGTGGACACGCCGACTTCGACGCAGGAGACGCCGCGTCGTAGAAGATGGGGGACCAGGGGCCTATCTCGGCTGGAGCAACAAACTCGCTTTACTAAGCCAATGTATTGTGTCACAAATCTTTCTAAACCGACAGATTATCTAACTATAACTCACAAAAATATGCATATTCCATACGCCTATCGCTCAATGGGGTCATGTACCCAATACTGGATGTCCGGTTCATTCGAACCCAAAGGGAATCAGATCGGTTTAGTCCAATCAACAACATAAGTTGACACCCTCCTCCTAAACTTAGCCTTAAACTCAGGCCAAGCTTGAAACTTGTAATGATTCACCACCATTTCAAAAACATTCAATTTCTTCACATCGGTAACCCGTCGTCAAGTTAAAGTGAATCAGTGAGCAAAGAAAAAAAAAGTCTCCACGGCAGGACGATAACACTATGACTCGTGGCGATTCTCTTTGGCATCCTACAGTTGTATCCTTGTATCACTCCTGTCGTTGGATGTTCCTTTTGATTCGACGGGCCGAATTCATAACAAGGGATGGTAATTTGTGCAATGTCGTCCCCTTCTTCTAAATTTGGTAACATAGAAGGTAACAATGATGTGGATGGTTGAGTTAAATTAGACCATGATGGAGAATATACAAATTCATCAATATCAATGTATATCATCCATGAACATGAATCCTTTGCAAAAATAACACTATGGGAAAAACCACCTTCTTGAGTTTTAGGCCATACCCAAAAATGAGTTTTCACATCATAGCCTTCTTCAACTAACTCATTAACAATTGTGGCTAAATTATCATCACTTCCATTATCATATAGTATGAATTTTTCAACTCCAATTCTTGAGTGATACAAAATCCATTCTCTTAAGAATTTAGCCACATTATACACCATTGTACAAGCACATAACTTGGCCTTTTTTTGGCTAGAAATTAAACGTGGCGGCGTATAATAAGCTATGCTAGGGACAACTTCCGGAGTGGGCCCTGCAATTTCAATTGAAACTTTGATCGGTTCTTTCCCGGCTAAATTATCCGGCGGTTTGCACCGGAAAACTTCTTGAACTGAGCTTGTCACGGCGGTTCTCACGGCGTCGCCGAAAATGCAAGTGAGTTCTGCCGGTTTACGGTTGTTGCCTCGGCGTTTATTCAACCCTTTAACGAATAAAACGACGTCGTTATCAGTTGTAAGAGAATCATAAACGAGAAAAGTCCACTGTAACAGCTCCGGCGAAGGTGCATTCCGGTAATAACCATTTACAGAAGAACCCCTTAACCTGGGTTGCTTAAAAGGCGAAATCCGGCGAGCCATTTTTGGGAAATCACACTTGAGCACCGACCTCGGCGGAAATGGCAGCTCTGCTACAGGAACCGCCGGAGTTTCCTCTCCGGTATCAAAAACACAGTAAAAATCAGATTGGTGAAAATAGGGGTAGTCAATGATGACATAGATTTCCCAATCAGGCATGAGAATTGAAACAGATGGAATAGGAAACGATGAAAAGGGGAAATTTTCATGAAGAACTAAATTGGCTATGGAGGAAGTTATAGTGGTGGGATAAAATTGATCGGAGAAAACAACAGAGAAATCATTTCGAAGAAAATGGAGATAGAGAGTAACGAAGAAGATGAAGAAAGTAAAGATGTAAAGAAAATTGCAACGAATTAATTTTCCAGCCATTAAAATGGTGGAATTTCAATTGAAGAAGAAAGGAGGAGATTTAGCCTTTTTATAATTGAAGAATTTAATTTCAGTATCTAACTAAGTTACCAACATTCTGTTTTACTATAAAAGTTGATATAAAAAGGATTGTGGCTGCTTTAAGTAGTAATTTGTTATTGCTAATCTTGATTTAGAATAGTAGTAATTGAATGTTTAAGCATTAGGATTCAAATTATGGTCTATGTAATATTTATTAGTGCAATTCTTAAATTAAAACTGAAAATTAAGTTGGTCAAGGAATGAAACATAATAAATGCTGAAATTTAATTGTTTTTCTCTCTTTATAGCTTGAGGGGTGTTTTATCATCTGAGCAACTTCTCATTAGAAACTCCGGACTTTTAGCGCCCCTTGGTGCATCCAAGCAACTTCATCGAATGCTTCCACCTTTCTGCTTTTTTGGTGCGTCGTAGGATGTTTATCATCTTAGTAATATTATTTTGCAAACAAAAAGTCAGAATTTTGAGTTTGCAAAAATAATGATAAGGTCTACCTGCATTCCATTGAAATCACACTACGAGAACTATTATTTTGAGTAACATGATTCAAGAAATGAGAACGAAAAATGAAAAGGTTCATCTTTCAATTTAGGAACAAATTTGATGTGAAAAGCAAATAATGTATGCCTGATGGAAAGAAGATAATTGCTGTCACAAATTACAGAATATTCTGCAGTTGGATAAACCAGTCAATGATCACTTGTTCTATTTTGGATCATGGGTTCAAAATTTCAAATCTTACATAAGAAAATCCCATCTTTACTCTAAAAATTTGAAAACATAATTTGAACACATTTTTCTCCTTAAGCTCCTAATACAATGAAGCCTTGAATTTTAGGTAACTGTCAATCATAGAAACATGTGTTCTATCTCGTTCGAGAACAGTGCTTAGTAAAAATTATAGTTGTAATGGTAAATCTGGCTGTTGCGAGGATCCAATCTATAAACTAGCACTAGGAGAGCCGGATGTCTGGACTTGTACATTCAGGTCAGGTGGAATCGACACTCTACTCCTCTGCTGAATCGAAGATGCAGACCCTGATTCACCAAGAAGCCTCACATTCTGTTCTTTACAAAAATCAGGATTCTTACCTTGTGATGATGAATTTCCAGAATACAATGTTGCCCAGCTTTCTAATAGCTTGTTTTCTGCTGAAGCAACATTGTTTGGATGAAATGGATTCTCTCTTCCACAAAGCATACCTCCAAGTACCTGATTAGGCCTCGATGCCTCTTGTAGGCCTGACTGTCCATTAGATGCAGAAAACCTTGACAACTCCACTTGCCCAAACATGCCATTGAAATCCTTTCTTGGTTGAAGGAAAGCTTGATGTGGAGCTGGGGTAGACACGAGATTTAACCATGAAAAACCTCCATCACCAGAATCTTGTCTGGTAAGTTCATGTTGACCATTCAGTCTCTTGAAAGCTTCAAAGATTTCAGCAGAAGGCTTGCACATTACAGCAGAACTTGATCCAAGAGGTGTTAGTGTAACTGGTCTATTAGAATGGGGATCAGCTATCGAATTATCTAATAACTTTTGGATCTCTGTTGGACAAGCAGACGACTCTATTGGCCCTCCATCTTCTCCCACCCATCCAGGACCAAACTTTACTCCGGGAGGCAAAATATTTTCTAACTTTTTAGAAGCCACTTCCCAAACAACAGGCCCAAGATTTGCAGCAAATCTTGCAAGGCTTCTCGCATAAGCATGCTGCTCCACGTGAACACCTACCTGTAATAGAGTCAAATGACATTTTCAGTCTGGGTAAAAAAACTAATGTAACATCTCTGTAAGCACATAAAAAAGTTTGTGTGGCAGACACTTTTAAGGGGGTGTGAGAAGGACGGAGATGACGACAAACTAAAGAACGATACAAGATCTGGTAGAAAACCAGTCATCTCTAGATGTTTGACTTATCCACACATGTTCTATGTGGTAAACTAAATATGGAAATGTAAATTATATAAAAGTCCATGTAAAATTGGACAAAGAAAGTGGGACAGTATGTATAAGATAAAATTGGACACACTCATTTAAATTTTTCTAAATTATCAATTAATAATAACAGATAGAAATGTGTAATTCAATGAAAGACCAAAGCCAAGTATTCCCTATTCTTTGACTGTCAAGAAAACATAAAAATAGAAAAGTAGTAGTGTAAGTTTTTAGCACATACAGTCATTAACTGCTTCATGCCACGATCAGTATTCCATAGGACAGATGACTCCTTATAAGAAGCTGAAGGATTGAACTGTTGGTATGTGTCACGCCTGTTCTCATTAATAGAAAAATGTTTCTTTCCATACTTCATGTCAGCCTTCAAGATATTAGCTGTAAGCAACAAGGTAATTAGTCGTTTTTATCTTTAAAAAAGTTGAAGAGAATTGAACATGCTGTTAGATTCAAACCTGGAAACTCATTATTCCAATCAGTTGACCAATCGAAGTAGTTTTCACCATTACGCGAGCGATGGGCAAAAGATGCATCAGTAGTAGAGAGCATAGGTCCCCTTCTTAGATTATAAGAACTAGATCCAATAGCTTTGTCATCTCCACTAGCAAGAGTAGCACCTGAAGAATGCTCAGGGACAACACTATCTATAGGAGAATTTTCAACAGACTTTTTGAGGTTTTTGCTTGGAGGACGGCCTCTACGAACTACCTTAGGCTGTGGCGCACCATCCTCTCCTTCATGCCTCAAGTTTTCAAAATCTCTTCTCGCCAGATCTTGAATGGATCGTGCCTACAGCAGAAAGTATTAAGTCGGAAACAATGAAAGACAAGAAAAGGAGTAGAGAGATGCTAAACAAACCTGTCGATAGTAAACTGTATCTGCGGCATTATACTGCATTGCATTTGAACATATCAAGAAAACATCAGCCTGCATAAATCATAATAGTGTCAGTCATATCAACATTATATTCAATTGTTTATACTCCAACAATAATTTTTGAGAGGTGGGAACATGAACCAATTCCCCTTCTACTGACCAATATCACACCCAAATAATATACAGAAGAGATGACAAATCACAAATGAACATATGAAGCAAGAATATGAAAAGATCTCGGCATAAATTCAACAAACTTTACTTTATCTAGTGCATTCATTTGTAAAACAACATAACTTTTCAAATCCTTCAAACTCTCAATGTCGAGACATGTGTATATTATGCCATCTTCTCTTGGCCTTCATTATAATTCTCTCTTTTGATAAGGGTACAGTTTAATTGATGTGTAGCATTAAGAATGTGCTGGTGTATTTTTACATCTTAGGATTACCTTTTTTGCTTTGCTTTTTATTCCACTAGGTAGCTCTTTATCTATTCTAGCACACTGATATCAACAAATTGGCCACCTTAAGGAGCCATCAAAGAGAAGAATATTTGCTGACATCATAGAGTATACACATTCACCAGCAAGCAAGTACCAAATGTAGACGGCAAAATATTAGATACAGTTTGACTTCTTCAGCAAGAACCAACTCACGAGGCTAAAGACGAAAATACATGAATTTCAAATAATGAAAGAGATCAATAAGAATTGGACTCCCAAAGATTAAGTCAAATGATTTTACATAAAAAGCTGATCACACCAAGAAAGAAGACAAACTAAACAAAGAGAGAAAAAGAAACAAGTCCATTGAGCTTCAGAATGAGGAGGACGACAGACCCGCTCACGACAATAAGGAGAAGAAGTGGTTCGAAACCACATCGTGAGCTTTAGTGCAGAAGTCGCCGTCCCTTAATTTGGGGGAGGAGTCTTGACGACAAGTCATGCCTGCAGTTGTTCATGCACATCTTAAGAAGGGTGCTAATATTGTAATTTCCTACTGTAACAGAATACTGTTAAACACTAGACTTGACCATCGAAATCCAAAAAGAAGTATCTTTAGGAAAATTCACCTAGCTTTTCATCTTTTCCTATTACAAATGTTAAACATGCCAACTATTTTCACTATTCTCTAAACTCAAACATTTCAGATATTTTTCTTTAGCTTTTTTTATTATTTATTTTTTTAACAAATTCTCCAACCATTTGTAACCAAATCAAATTATACTAACAGGAAAGTTGAGGGAGATGCTCTCAACTCAAACTGCAAATGTAGGTACTTCAAATCAATCGATAATGAAAGGTGTCACCCAAACTGAATCCATAACAATCCAAATACAAGCAATAGCGCTACAAAGTTCAGCTTGGCAAATCTTTAACTGACCTCCAACTCTTCCAGGTTTGAGTAGAGCCCTCCATCAAGTTTCTTTCTTAAGGTTCCAAAATCCATCGGATGCTTTATAATCTCATGATAATCAGGTAGCTGCAAGGAAATTATTTCAACATCTACTGAGGATATAGTTACATTTCAACACGACTCAACACCTTTAGAAATGTACCTCGTTCGAATCAACGGGATCAGAGAATACACCATAAGTGTCCTTCCTGCATTTGTATTGAAGAAAAAAATAATAGTACATAAGTACACAATATGAAACCAAAAGAAAGAGCCCAAGTACATGAAATAAATAGTAATATCCATAGAGAAAAGGAAAAAACATACTTTTGAAGTCTGTCAAGAATGAACACCAATATTTTTTTGTCTGGCAAAGGTGTTGTGGGTCCAGACACCAATGGGGATTCTGTCCACGAATAAACATCAACAAATTAAATTCATAAAAAAATATTTTTTTCTTTTTCTGTCAATTTCGAGAATGTTGAAAGGGATTAGATTGTAACCATGTTGAACGTCTGTCACTGTCAAAGGTCTTTCTTCCTGTAAATTTAACACAACATACATATTCTTAGCACAATTATTATAAAGTAGGTACCTAAAAGATACATCAAAACTGAAAGTTACAGTAAAGGGGTGTCTTTGAAATTGATACTAGAGCAAAATGTCTCCACAAAAAGACACATCAAGTACAACTAAAACTAACTGAAAAAAGAAAAAGAAGACCAATCTTTCAACTCTCTCAACAAGTGATGGTGATGAAGAAGAAGTATTTATATACAAAAGAAAGTACCCAAATCCATTTTTTTAGAAAATAAGTAAAAATCAAGTCTTTATATAAAAATGTAGACAGAATAAAGAAAACACAGGGAGATCTCAATAAAAAAGAAGAACCATCTTTTTTTTCCCATAAATAGAAATACATTCAATTAGCTTGTTATAATTATAATTTTGAATAAATTAAAATTCCCCTTCAAAAAAAAAAGGATTAAAATTGGGCACCTGCTCAGGAAGAGCGTCGCCGGAGCTGATTTTCATTGTTTCCATCGACGCCTGGTGATTATCGCCTAATTCAGATTCTGATTCGGCAGCAGAAGATGAATTCTCCAAATGTTGGGTCTGATTCTGATTTGATTGTTGAGGTAAACGGACAAAGAGCTTCACTTTCTTTTGTTTCCTTTCATCTTCATCTTCGTCTTCTTTTTCCGACTCAAAATTAGAATTCCGGCGACAAGAATGACGACCAACACAAGGCTCGTTATTACTAATGATTTCCCTTTTTCTGAGATCTGCTAAAGATGGTCTTCCTTTCTTCTTCTTCCCCTTCGTTTCCATGGCTATGGCTATGGCTACTGTTTCCCTTCTTGTTTTTGTTACTTTACCCATAAAACAATTTTTTCTTACTACTTTTTTCTCTCTCTATACTAACTTTTGTTTGTTTTGTTATTTAAAATTAATTTATTTTATTTTTTTTTGAAGGTAACGCGTGAATCGGGCGTTACATTAATATGACAAAACAATTGTTTTGTTTTATGTTACTGTATTTAAAAATTTTAATACTATATTTTTAGTATTTCATATGTAAAATATTATATTATTATCATAGTATATTAGTTCAGTATTATTTAGTATATTTAATTTCAATTTTGATATTTTACAATGTGATATTTGTTATATATCATATCATTTACACTTACTCACGAGTTACGCGTGTTATAACTCGTGACTCCTCATAGTGTCTTGTTTGTTTGTTTATCAATTTAGTTTTTAAAATGACAAGTAATTTTGTATGTGAGGTCGGAAGATAGAGTGTACATAAATTTTATTTTTATTTTGGATATAAAAACGTTAATTTTAAGATTGTAGAATTAAAAAATGCTATATATTTTTAAAGTAATTGAAGAAAAAAGAAGAAATTGTGACAAAATAGAAATCATGTTAATATATAAAAGTACATCTCAATTATGCATTAACAAAAATTATAGATATTTAAAGATAAAAAACATACATTATCAATATCACGATTACTAATATATTGCTTATAATAATCTATATTTGATTTGGAAGAAACAAAATAAAAAATTAGAAATTTTAGGATATTCCTATTAATTATGTTAAACATTCATTTGCTCATAGGAATGAAAAGCATAATTTTGATACTGTAATTTTTATATCCGATATATAAAATATTATATCATTATCATATTATATTAGTATTTTACGATGTAGTATCTAATAATCATAATTTGTTTGATTTTGCAAAATGATATTCGGTATATATCATACTATGCTCACCCCTACTCACGAGTCATGCGTGTTATTTTTATTTATTTTTTCTTTTTACCAACTCAATTTCAAAAAAAAAAAATGCATTATCTTGTATGTGGAGCCGGAATATAGAGTGTACATAAATTTACTTTTGTTTTGAATATAAAAATGTTGTTTTTGATAGATAATTTATTTAAAAAATATTATAACTCTTACAGAAAGTTGGAAAAAAATGAAAATGAAGAAATTGTGACAAAATAGAAATCATGTAAATATATAAAAGTACCATCTCGACTACACATTAATAAAAATTATAGATCTTTAAGACATTTAAAGAATAAGAATTAACCTAGATAAAATACTACCATTATGCTATAGTATTATTATAAGAATTTATATTTGATTCTGAAGAAACAAAACAAAAAATTGGAAATTTTGGGATATTCCTATTGATTATGTCATATGCTTATAGGAGTGAAAAGTATATACTTATAAATATAGATATGTAGTACATATTTTTTAGAAGTAGAAAATGAAATCACATTAGCTAAACGAGGGTAATGTTTTTAATGTGTATATTAGATAAATATGATAATTTATTTCTATATTATGATTTAAAGTGTGTGTTTTGAAGTTGAAATGAGTGTTGTAGAGATGTGAATGGATTAGATGAATGTGTGGTTATAAAAATAAAATTAAAAATAATCACATTAATTAGGAAAAGATGACTTCTGGGCCATTTTCATTCATAACACTTTCAAATTAGTATTGGGCTGAAAATCATCTGAGCCCAAACAAAAATGATACTACTTGTAAGTGGGTTTTTCTAAGAGAATTATCGATAGGCCCATTACACTATTCAGTTTGGCTGATTTATCGAAAAATGATTTTAAATTTGGAAAAATTAGCAGTCAAAATCAATAACTAAATTAGTAAAAAATTCAATATTTTAAAAATATTAGTTAAAATGTCATTATTTTGAAAAAGATTATGTATTTATTAAATTTATTTAATTTCAACTTTTAACTTTGAAGATTTGTCTATAAGACAGGTAGAGGTAAAAAGTTGTACGTTTGGTGACATTTGTAATGTGATAGAAGCTGTAAATATGAAAATAAGTGAAAATAATACTATAAGTTACGATAAATATCAATCTGAAAAGTATAAAAATATCTTAGTAGAATTTGATTTGATTTTAAATTAGAAAATCTTTCCAATTTTTATGCCAGATTAATGAATAGCTGACAAGTTGGTTGAAATTAAAATGATTGATTACCAAACTTTAGTAATTGTCACACATGGGATGTTTAAGTTGTCTAGCTCCTAATTATACAGTAGATTTTATAGGTTAAATAGGATCAATTTCATAATTTTTCCAAATTTTATTAATTAAGATTTATTAAATTTTAAAACACATTCAAATCACAATACCACCTTGAACTAGAAACCAATCGTGGTATTGTGATCTTTTTGGCCATATATGTAAAACAAGGTGCACAAAATAATTAATAAATTCTATTCATTTTATTAGATTATGATCGAGATTCTTTTACTTTATATAAAAGTTTAAAATTTAAATTTTGAATATGAAAAATATTATATTGAAAGCACATCAAAAAAAATGATTAATAAATTTTACTCGTATAACTTAATCACATAAAATAACTTTATCGTTGATTTAAATTTGCCAACAATAAAATATTGAATAGTATTATCTAGTAGACAAAATAAGCAGTTTAAAACTTATCCAAATTGCTCTATAGACAAACTCATTATTTTTCTAATTAAATTCATATATATCCAGTGGGAAGAAAAAAGGTCAAATACAATTTTAAGAAATAACAATTGTTAATAATTTTGCGCACAAATTATTTGGTAAAAAGTAAATCAACAAGAACAAAACTCAAGTTATTTTAAATATACTTTAGAATTAATTATTGTGCCGTCCTATTCTTAGAATACTCAAGTAATTTAACGTAGTGGCGAAAACTTGATAAATTAATTATATAGTAATTATTTTTGTCTCGGTGACATATTTAATTGGATATGTAGTTTAAGAAATAATAAAAACTTTAAAATATTTATAAATTACTTTTCGAAAAAGTGAATTCAATTTTTTTTCTCCTCATAAATATATTAGAGTACTATCTTTAAAATTAAGTGGGACTAACAAAGGATAAAAAATAAATTATACCTTTAAATATTTACGATATAAGGAAATGGGACATTCTTTTTGAGACTGACTAAAATAAAAAATAATATCATTGATATAACATGAGGCGAAAAAAGTAAATATTAATTTAAAATTTAAAACTTTACGATAATAGCTACTTTGAATTACCTAGATTTCAATAAAATTGCAACATAATAAACATACTAATTACAATTTTTAAAATAATATGACTAAAAGTTATATTATTCTAAAAAACAATCTATACCGCCGTCACCTAATTACTTTAATTTGTGTAGCTTCTAGTACATACATTTTTAAATTTATCTGAATTTAATATTTAATTATATTAAACATTTATTAAAATTTATAAAATTTAAATTGACGTAATAGAATGAAGAGAGACTAGCTAGTTGTACTATATAAACCATGTGACTATAACATGATCTTCATTTTATTCTTGTTTTTATTTATAGAAACAATAAAATATTTATAATCAATCATCATGTGTATAGTAGTGTTTATTTGGGAAGCAGATAGTAGATATTCATTAGTGTTATTATTGAATAGAGATGAATATCATAATAGGCCAACAAAGGAAGTTCATTGGTGGGAAGATGGAGAAATTGTTGGTGGCAAAGATGAAGTTGGTGGTGGCACTTGGTTGGCTTCTTCAACTAATGGTAAATTGGCTTTTCTTACTAATGTTTTGGAACTTCATACACTTCCTCATGCCAAAACTAGAGGTGACCTACCTCTTCGATTTTTCCAGGTACGATTATAAATTTTTATATTGTTAATGTATAAAAAGTATGTTTGATCTTTCATTTTCGTTTTGTAATACGAAGGAAGAGACCTAGAGGTCTTTAAGACAAAACATAAAATATTGTTAATCTATCTTTGTATAAAGTAAGAAAGAGCGAAAGACAATAGAAAACTGGATAGAGAAATATTTATATTTTGTGTAATTATAAGTGTATATGACGAAAATATACGTAATTGTCTTTTTATGTATAATTTTCTCTCGCTTTATGCAAACACAAACACAATTTATACATTTGTTTTTGTGTAAAGTGAGAGTGGCGAGCGAGATTTTATAGAGAGAGAACCAAATGAAAATATATGTATTATATGCAGTTTTCTGTAGCTTTATACAAATATAAATACAATTTATACATTTATTTTTGTGTAAAGTGAGAGAGGCGAGTGAGATTCTCTGGGGAGGAAAATATATGTATATATACAGTTTTGTCTCGCTTTAAACAAACCAAACACATTTTATACATTTGTATTTGCATAAAATGAGAGAGACGAGGGAGAAACTGCTCAACGAGAAATTCAGAAGAAGAGAGGCGAATGACAACTAATTTGTTAAGAGTTGCAACTAAGTCAAACTGCGGTTATAACATTTAATTTGAATTATTAATTTGTTATTTTAAATGATTTTTTGTAAAATTTATATTTATTTGTTATATATATGCAGAGCAATAAAAGCCCAATGGAGTTTGCAAAAGAGTTGGTGAATGAAGGGAATGAATACAATGGGTTTAATTTAATTTTGGCAGATATTGAAACTAAAAAAATGGTATATGTAACAAATAGGCCCAAAGGAGAGCCCATAACAATACAAGAAGTCCAACCAGGTATTCATGTGCTGTCCAATGCAAAACTGGACTCTCCTTGGCCCAAGGTAAGACTTCTAATGGGCTTTTTTCGATCGATATACCTAAATTATACACATGATATGCTTTTGGTTGTTAATTTCAGGCTCAAAGACTGAAGTTAAATTTTAAGAAAATGTTGGATGTTTACGAAGTGAATGACGAGAAAATCTGCGTCAAAGATATGATAGAAAAATTGATGAGAGATACCACTAAAGCTGATAAAAGTAAATTGCCATGTATTTGTTCTACGGACTGGGAGTTGGAACTTAGCTCTATTTTCGTGGAAGTTGACACTACACTGGTAATTCATACAGCGTTATGACTAATATGTTTGTTTGATTTTAACGTACTCAAACGATGATAAAGGTTAAAGTAGATATACAAATATTCTAAAAATAATTGACTCGTGATAAATAGTTCAATAGTAGAAGTGTACATATCGATTAACTAAGTTTGATGTTTGTTTTCTAATCTGAAAAACAATATTAACTCTTTTTTTTTTGGTGGTGTAAATATGTAGGGGTGTTATGGTACTAGAAGTACAACAGCATTGACAATTGAAGTGGGAGGAGAAGTAAGCTTTTATGAGTTGTACCTTGAGAACAACATGTGGAAAGAGCAAATTGTCAACTATCGGATTGAAAAACTCCAAATACAATAAATGTTTTTCATATGTTGACATATCTAATGTTTTCATGTTTTTTTTTTTAAAAAAAAAAATTCAAATAAGATTTACTTTTTTTAAAAAAAAAGAAAAAACTTTTTGTCTTTGAATGGAAATTATTATTCATAGTACTTGTAAAATGTACTACACTACTTGGAAGACATAATGTATGTTAGGGGCTCCTTTATTTTAGACTTTCAAATTTGAGGGGGTCTCATTTATTTTAGCAATAATAAATACAAGTTTGTCATAGGAAGAATATTAAATATGATTTGCAAAAAAAGGAATTATATTAGGAAAAAAAAGTTATTAGAAGAAATTTGATATACTTAGAGTAGTACGTCGCAAGAAAGAATAAATATATTAGTTAGGTAAATTATTGATTGAAAAAGCCTTACTAAAAGAATCTGAATATAAAAATATACAGTTTTATACTTTTGAATATTTTTTTTTTCACGGAAATGGCCCGGGTGGGGGTGGAACGTAAAAAATGAAAAAAATATATATATTGACGGGTTGGCGGGGAGGGGGACCTTGTTGGAGAGGGGGGGGGGGGGAGCGGAGTTGCGTGTAAAAATTTTAAAAATAAATTGAATATTTTAAAAGCATTTTTGTTATAGTACGGGGGTGAGTGGTGGAGGTAGGGGTACTAAGGATTGAGTGAGGTAAAATAAATATGAAAATTTTAAATATTTTCCAAAATAAAAAAAAAATTATCTTTTATTGCTTGAACTTTGAAGGGGGTTGGTTTGGTGGTAGATAAAAATGTATTTAAAATTTTAAAAATAAAAAAATATTAATTATTTTTTTGAATGAAGAAGGTCAAATAGAATAAGAAAAACAAAATAAAGGATTGAAGTAATTTTGAAAGAAAAGTCATTTTCTTCCCCCATCGAACCGCCTATAATCTAAATTGATTTCCTACCCATCAAATCGCCTGGTAGGAGACAATAATAGAAATATAGATGTAGCATTCAACAAAATGCATCTTGTAAATCATATAGGAGTATATAGATAGGAAATCTAAACTTATAAATTGCATCAAAAATAGAATTTATAATAAATCACATTCAATTGTAACATGCATGTTCCAATTGTGACCTCTTGATCACTAAACAGTTTAATGTAAACTATATATTATATTAAAAACATCTAAATAAGTTTCTATTGCTCAAAATTAAGCCACTAGACCTAACAAAAACTCCATAACTTCCTTTGGCTCACGTAAAGAGTACAACGCGTTGGTGTCTTTTGGAGCAGCAGTAACAACAATTGGAAAACCTTGTCCTCTTTTCAGCAATACCTACAAATTTAAAAATACGTATATTTTATTTTCTTAATAATAACACTTAGAAATTTAAATATTTTTATGCAAAATCGAAGATAGAATTTACTTTGAAAGCGTCTTCATCAGTTCGATCATCCCCAATGTATATCGGAAAAACATCATCAGAATTTCCAAATCCAAGATTCTCTAAGAAATATTCCAATGCATGACCTTTGTTCCACACAATATTTGGTCCTATCTCAAACACCTATATTGATTAAAAAAAAAAATGTTTTGTTTATTCTTGTTAATTTAACATAAAGTTTGATTAAACAGGAAAAAGTCACATAAATATGTTTGAAAATATTTACCTTTATTCCTGTTGATACACGAAAGTTTGGATGTTCTTTTAAAACATCAGAAATAATATTTTCAACAGTACCAAAGTCCTGAAAATTATTTAGAGTTTATAGTAACAAGAATGTGGAATGAATAATGTACGACGGTTTCAAGATTTTAATATACATGTATAAGATCACCTTTTGACGTAAGACGAATTTAGTATTTAAACTTATTTGTTTCAACACGAAAGTTATGAGTTTGGAATTTAATATTTATTTTAAAAAATCACATGCAAATACAGGTTTATGGAGGAAAAAATTATACCTTGGTGTGAACATGTCTGTAGTGTAGAGAAATGCAGAATTTGTTGTCTTCAATATTTACTCCTTTGATACCGTTGGTTCTCTCCCCCAACAGATTAAGAATCTAATAATTGAAAAAATAATTAGGGAATAATGCAACCATTACTTCACGTCGAGAAAGGAAAAAAGACTTTTAATATCTCTAAGTTTAACTTTTTTTAATCAAAATATTAAACATATATTATTATACCTTCTGTTTTTCAGGCAAAAACTCTATTGCAGGTTGATAGAAAACAACTTTGTTATCCTGAAATTGCCAACAACAAACAATAAAAATGAATTAACGACTTTGAAGTATCACATAATATATCGACACAAAATTAATTAAAATTCATTAAAGAAAAAACCAACCTTTTCATTTGAATTTGTTGAATCCAAAGGAGCTTCAATATCAAGCCCATGACTTCCAGCATAATAAACATTTTTCAATTGTACAAAATCTTGTACCTAAAATCACACACACAAATAATAATAAAAAAGTAAGTAGGATTAATCACATCTAATTATAATTAAGACTTATTAAATTATTAATTGTTATGATTAATTAAAGTAAGTAAAATATATACAAACCCTTTCACGTTTTCGTCCACTGATAATAGCTGTAGGAAATCGATTAGCAACTTCACCTAGCACCATTCTCATCTGCAATTTATGTTAAACTCTCAATTAATTCCATAATTACTATATATATAACGTTGCCTTTGTTTGGTTATATAAATCCTCACTAATCATATATGTATAAATATATATAAGTTACATGGAGAAGACTTTATTGTTATTCTAAAATTTTAAAATAAAGAAAACCTAGTTCTATAAATATATCCACACTCTTTTCTCTTTTTTTTTTCTTCCATATAATGCATTTTAATTAACTAATGCACACTTCCTCTTTTACCTAATTTAAAATGTCTTGATTTGACTAGAAATGAATATAAAGAGGAGAGTTAAAAATCTTCCTATTATAACTATAGCAAGATGGTAAAAATGTGGAGAATTTGTATGAAATCATGCAAATTTTGAATTTACTTTAACAATTATAAAAAAGTATATTATCCCTTTTAACTTGGCTAGTTGTAAGTTTTTTTTAAAAAAATAAATAAATAAAAGAAATGTGAACACTACACTTGTGAGAGAATTAAATTATATATATATATAAAAAAAAAGACAAGTAAATTATTAAAATTGAGAGAATTTTAATTAAATAAATACCTTGTCAGTCATGAAAGCTTCTTCAGGGTTGGGCACAATATCAGACAAAGTGCCATCATAATCCAAGAATATTACATTTTTTACATTTTGCGTATTTCATCATTTTCTTCAAAATTTTTACAAGCACAAGGTATGCCCACCTGATCAAATTAATTTTAAATTAATTTGCTACAAAATTCATATTCAATTAAACAAAAAAGTATTTCAAATCTTTACCATATGATTAAAAAAGTACTATTGAAAAAACTTACCAGCCAAGAAGCATATTCAATTGAAATATTATTTCCATCTTCAATCGATGAGAGTCTTGCCAATCCCATAACTTCAATCAATTGAAAATAAAATAACATTAAGATCAGCGTATATATATATATATCGATTATTCTGTAAAATACATTCTATATATAAGGACTAGACTTTTTTTTTTTATTTTGAATCTCAATGTTTAAGATTTTGTTCACACAATGATACTAAAAAATACTTAAACAAAAAGAAAAATACCCAAATAAAAAGAAATCCATATATGTAGCTATTGTACCATTTCGATTTAATCAAAACATATCCAAGGCTTGTGTTAATTAATGGAATTTACATATGATTTAGATGAAGAAAAAAGAAGAAGAAATACCTTATGCCTATGGAGATGATTATTTCTTTTGATTTATTTTATTTTTTCTGTCGGAGAAGAGGGAGTATATGAAAGGAAGATTTCGAGCCTATTTATAGGAATTAATATTAAAGTGAGAAAAAGAAAAGAAGGTAAGTTCCTCACAATATTATAGTCAAAAACAAGTCTAGATTCATACTCTTTAATTATAACGTGAAATTACATTGTTCATATATGTTATTTCTTGTCCTTGTATTATTTCATGTTAATTTTGGTATTGTCTATTAAAAAAAAAAAAAGTCCAATGTATGTAATGCCTTCTTTGACCAATAATTTATGTAAAATGTACTTTTTTATTATATTGATATACATAAGAGAAATTATAATTTATAATATTTTTTATATAATTTTTGAATATATGAATTAACCTAATTGAATTTGGCTCCACAAGAACAGTTAATTTGACTTTTCATAAAGTGAAATATGACAAGTAAAAGTCAACATAACATAGTCAAAGACGAGTATAAATTCAAAACCTTTAACTATAGAGTGGGATTACACAAGTTATTTTGGTTTTTTCCTTACCTATCACTTTTAATTTTATGTTGTGTTGGTGTCGTGTTATGTGTCTGTTTTCTGGTATGGTCAGGTGTTTAAAACGTACATTTGGGGTTGGTGATATTTGTTTTTGGGTTTTGTATGTTTGTTTGTATAGTGTATTTGTTTTGTGTTTGCATTGATTCTGCTTGTTGTTTTGACGTTTACTTTATCTAATATATGAGAAGAATTACAACTTAAAGTATTTTTTATGTAATTCTCCAAAAAAAATTTTGTTTTTTATACATCTAAATTAAAATGTACAATTATTGGTATTAACATCTACTGTACGACTTGTCTTTAAAGATTAGTCAAGTTGAGTGTAGTAAAGCGAGACATAACAAAGTAAATAAGGAAAATAATTTTATAGTAAAATTAAATTCATATTAAAAATCTTTAATTAGAGCGTGAAATTACAGGCATTATGTTTTTTTTAATTACACAATCATAAGGCAAACTATGCTAAATGTGAGTAAAAATGATCCTTAATTATAACGTATATATTTTGCTATTGCAAAATTATTGACCAACTAATTAGCAAATCGAGTCAAAGATTTGTGAATTGATTAATTATATATTTATATCAATGTTTGCCATATCAATATATTCTGAAATATTTACTAGCATTTACATTATATTTGGTAATTAATTAGTGATTTTAATTTCCTTTTTCTTTTTGACTCTTTCTTCATGGAGAAGTAATTTGTGAAGACTTGTCACATGTTAATAATGGAAAATTTGATAATTGTTTATCTGAGTTCAGATCAACTTGCAAGATTAATGATTCTTCCATCATATTCCTCTGTAACACCTACTCCCTATTACTTTTATGAAACTTATACTTTAATTAGTTGATATTAGACAAAATTAAGATGGACTAATAATTAACTAGCTGCATAAAAAATTTCCAATGACAAAATAGGTCTTGAGATCTAAGTGTAATTGAGTTTGTATGTCCAAAACTCCATTGCTATCCTTAGAATTTAAGTTACATAAGCAAGATATAAAATTTTTTACATGATCAATATAATTTAACTTGTCACAACATATTTATTATCATTTATACTTTGTTATTGAGTAATAATCATCATAAACAGTTGAGTTTTTGAAGTTGTTTAGGACATATATTTTTGCAAGT
Source organism: Solanum habrochaites (assembly GCA_027704765.1). Taxonomy (NCBI): domain Eukaryota; kingdom Viridiplantae; phylum Streptophyta; class Magnoliopsida; order Solanales; family Solanaceae; genus Solanum; species Solanum habrochaites. The sequence goes on from JAKWJA010002492.1 coordinate 67,782,890, forward strand.
CCCTGACACTCAAAACTCGTATGCACTAGTTTTCGAGAACTTAAAAATATTTGAGGATCTAAATTTTAAATTTTGATTGAAATTTCATGATTAAATTATTATTTGAATATAAAATTTTAAAATCTGATCAAACGGTAATTATCTAAATCAATTAGGAAGATACATTTCAATTTGTTATATGCAATTCCTCGCCTGACAGAGACAAATTTAAAGTAAAATATCGTTTATACATTATGTGAACCTTATAATTTTACCTTACCCATTAATCATGTATATAAATATTTAAATTGTAAACCTAGTAATTGATAACTTGAAGTGATGATGAAAAGAACGCATAAATTTTAAATTTTAAATTTATATTTAAATTCAAATTTGAATTCCTTCGCATTTTGTCCAGTTTTAAATGAAAGTGGATCAATTATATTTTACAGTTTCAAGTCGTATAAAAAAACATAAAACTATAAATATGAATTCAAATAAAAATTTGATGGAATAGAGATGTTTGTGAAAATTAGGACACAACCATGCATTCTATCAACTTTTTGCATGGTGCCTAGCTTTCTCCGTCTTATTAGTTTCCATCTATTTAATTATGTATTCTTAATTAAGTTTTTATATATTAATGATTGATATAATTAAAGATACACCTTTGTTATTTTAATTACACACAAATACTAAAGTACTTCAGAAGTTGAGGAGAAATTTGTACTTTATAGGAATATATATCAGAATTAAGTCACTCACATATAGATTATAATGCGATTCTGAAAAAATAATTGGGGCCAATGATAGTTGAAGTAGCACTTGTAGTTTGTAGTTTGTACGTGTAAATTAGATATATAATCCTATCAACTAGTTTACATTAACCTGGTTTAGCTAATTTTTAGGAAACGTAGTAACTTTTTTTAAATCTTAATTTAGTATTACATAATGACAATCTAAAGTAAGATTTGTCAAAAAAAGAGAATTGTTTTAACTTTTCCAAATATTGGTTAATTTTTAATGTGTCCAACCATTTATACAACGAAAAATTCCACCAAAATTTAATTTAACAACTACTAAAGTGTTTTTGTTGGGTTCAAATGCATCCACGTTGAAAAAATTACCAACACTTTAAAGTTTTTGATTAAGATTAATTAATGACCATTTCACGTGTCTTTATGATTAAATATTTTAATTAATGTCTCTTTCTTAAAGTCCATATCTTTGCAATTAAATAGATTTTATTGGCTAGAAACTGAGTAGACAGTGTACTATCTTTTTACTAATGTAACATTTGTTTGAATTCTAAAATTTTATAAATGCAATATTTTTTAATCAAAGAATGATTATATTTTCTTAATTATTAATTAGATTTGAATTGTTGAATGAAAGTCTTGACGTAATAAGCAAAGTTATTATTATGTAATCAGAGGGTAATCACATATTCGAGACGTGAAATATTTTTTTTGTAGAAATGCAACACAAGACTATGTATATAAAGTAAATTTTTCGCTCGATACTTTTTCTAACGTCACATGAGAGTGACTTTTTCTTTAAAGATTTTAATCTTTGTAATTCACCAAGCTAAGTGAGATGCAATGACGCAGTATAATCATATTTATTATCATATGATCAGGAGATCCTCATGAATTCGAGCCATGAAAATAAATTTTTCGTAGAAATATAGAATAGGACTATATATGAACGATAAAACTTTCTAATTGATTTTTCTTTTTAATTGCGCATAACAAAAGCTTAATATAACATATTAATTTTTAAATTTTGTCTAAATCTTTGCAATGCAGCAAGTGAGATACAAAGATGCAATATAATTAATTTTGTAATTGTGTAGTTGCTAATTATAGTGCAAATTCGATGTGTATACATTAATAACAAAGTATTAATGGTCTTTTTAATTAAAATTCATGATTGTAAAACAAAATTGAGAGACATTTTGCGGCTAAACGTGGCATTATGATATTGGATACACTAGTGAATCATGTGGAAAAAGGATAGTAACTTTTATTTTTTGTTAATTTTTTCCAATAAAGGTAGTAACTTTTCAGTTTCATTTTGTTTTATTAACTATTTTATGATCTAGATTATCAATAAAGCGATGTGTTTTAATAGTGGAATTCATCGTAAGAAATATAAGATTTTATATCAATTAAATTCTGCATTAAAGAAACAACGAGCATAATATAGTTTCACAAATAAAGCATAGATTGAATATAGATATTTTTATTTATTTTTGTTTTCATATACTATAAAATTTAGTTTTCAAAATAAAAATCAAAAGAGTGAGTATGTTATGATGATTGTAGTCGTTATAAAATGTCTAATTTCTTGTAAGGGCAGTACCCAGATGTATGGTTGTATAAAAAAGTCAATAATGTATCAACATATAAATAAATGTGACAACAAATATAAAAAGGGGACTAAAAATTCAAGACCACCATCGTAATTCAAAACATAAAACAAAATGAAGGGAACATTAAAAATGGGCCCAAGTTTCATGCAAGAAGTCAATCCAATGCACAGTTGGGCTCTCCTTGGCCCAATGCTTCATTAACAAGTTCACTAATCTTTTCTTGTTCAAACAATTGAAATTCCTTTGTCATGTCTAATTTTAAAAAAATTTATTACTTTTGGTTGGTATCTTTAAGCTTAGATATTGAAATTTAAAAGGGAAAATTGTATATAATAGCAAATTAATAACCTAAATTAATGGAATAGCTAGGGTTTTGATTAATTGTGTCCATAGCAAACATTAGCTAAAATTTGCCAGCGTTCTCTCTCCCAAAAATGCTCGCTTCGCCTCTCTCGCTTTTATACACAGATAGAAGTGTATAATTCTGTTTCTGTTTTGTATAAAGCGATCGAGAAAACTTGTATATAACATATGCAAAAATGTAGATTCTTCGGTTATACACTTATTATACAATTTACAAACATTTTACTTCAAATATTGCAGAGAAAAAGGCCAACGAATTATACAATTGCGAATTATCACAATTTGCAGTGAAATACAATTTTCTTAGGCTTTATACAAACATAGTGTTATGATATTGGTGTCTATTTTTGTTATTAATCAGAAAACCATATATCTTTGCTATATACACTTTATAATATGCCATATATCATACATCTTTAATTCCGATTCAATGTATGCAAAACAAATTATACAATTGTAGCGAAATAGCCAGCAAATATATACAATTTAGGCCAGCGAATTATACAATTGTATATATATAGCAACATACAGTTGTATGTGCTATTGGCGCGCCAATTATGCAAAATTTGTTATGCATACAAATATGATATTTTGTTGCTATATGTGAAAGTTGCCGAATTTAAAATCGTGCTAGATTTAAACAAAGTAAACGAATATCGTATTTATATTAAAGATATGATAGAAAAGTTTAAATCATGCTAGATGTAAATAAAGTAAACGAATATCGTGTTTATATTAAAGATAGAAGAAAATTATTGAGATGAGGAAAAATAAATTCTATATATTTGTATTGGTAATGCACAAGTACCCCTCAACCTCTGCCCGAAAAATTCCAGAGACAACAATATACTATACTACAGGTTCTATTACCCCCTGAAACTTATTTTATAAGGAATTTTCTACCCCTTTGGGCCTACGGGACACTAGTTTGAAAAAAAAGACAACTCAGCGTTTGGCCCCCACAAGATAGTGCCACGTAGGTCGAAAAAGGTGGTTTAGAAATTTTTTAATAAACAAAAATACAGGTGTAATAGGATCTTATATCGTATAAGTGTGTATCTGAGATTGCGAGTATAGATTTGGAGGGATATTGTGCTATTATCCCTATTTGCTATGTGAAGTTGTCGATATACATCCACTCATGAAGTAAATATCCAATTGATCCCCCCCTCCCCCATCCCCCCCCACACCACAGACCACAAGCCCCCCCCCCCCCCACACACAAAAAAAAAAAAAAAACAAAATCCCTCGACTAATTGTCATTATAATGGAATTTGAAACAAAACAAATCAATAATTCTTTTCTATTTTTACATCTATTTTCTTATTTAACATGTTTATTCGAATATATTTCACGATTATATTATTATCATACAATTTTTTTTTCTCATTAATTTAAAAAATAACAAAGCCTCTAACAACGCGAATAAAACATCCTCACTTACACAACCAACACACATAATCCTAATTATTAATCATTATAATAAAAATTATATTAAACTAAAGATAAAGCAGAAGAAAAAAAATATGGGGGTGGAATTGTAAAGTTTTGATTAACAAGGGATTGTATAGAGCAAAATGTAAAGTAATAGAATTAGAATTATGGTTCAATTCCTAATCTGGAATTCTAGATCGGGTAAAACCTAGCATAGTAAATCAGACCCGATTTTATGTTTATTCACTCTCCAGATCTCCTAAATTCTTCATAATTTTCCCTATTTAGCTGCATTTCTGCAAGATTTAATCATAATTGATACCGGAAATACTACCGCCGGCCGTATTTCTTTTTGACTTCGGTGTTTTGAAGTCTAATGTATTGATCTGTTGAATTTGTGAGTTATTGAATTGAAGAAAATGGCGGGGGCAAGTCAAGGAGGACCAAATATGGATCAATTTGAACTTTTCTTTCGTAGAGCTGATTTGGATCAAGATGGGAGAATCAGTGGTGTTGAAGCCGTTGGTTTTTTGAAAGGATCTAACTTGCCTCAACCTGTTTTAGCTCAGGTACTTTAAATATCTCCCTTTTTTTCACTTGTTTTTGCACTTTTCGTTGTTATGTTAATGTTTCTAGTTGTGTTCGTGGTTGAATTGTGTATTGTATTGTATAGTATTGATCTCGAAGGGCGAAAAACAGTTCAATCAATTGTTAGAGGAATGTAAGTGAGCTTAAGGAGCATAATTGAATCAATAAAGTGTCAGAAGTTCAATATACTTGGTAATGTTGAAGAACATTTGTTAGCATGAATTAGAAGGGATTCAGTGATTCACATTAGTAAATACCAAACTGACTGCATTTAGATTGTAAAACAATGCGCAAACTATAATGAAGAATGGCGTCGCTGAATGGATTCTTAGTTGACATGATAAGAGTGGGATTACCATGAAGAATCATCTTAATACCTTTGGTAATGCCAAATACTGTGGAAGAGTTGATGTTCAGCTGGAAGAGTGGGAGAAGGAGGAGAATACGAAGGGATTGGAATGTGGTTCCGCTTGCTTTAATATGAGTTGTTTGGAGAGAGTGAAACATGAGAGCTTTTGAAGGAGTAGAGTGGAGTTCCTCTCAGTTGAGGAGTAGTCTCCTATTCCTCATTTTCTTTTGGTGTAAACAGAAAGTTCCCAGCTGTATGACTGGGTGGAGTTTGTAGAGAATCACATGTTGTAGATTCTTTACTTTTTGGTATACCCCTTGCATACAGCCAGTATGGCCATGCTTATGAATGAAATTACTAATACTTTTACTTGAGCAAAAAAAAAAAAAGAAGAGATCAGATGAACTCCTGATCTCCAATCACGTGCAGTGTCTTAAGGGGTTTCAAGATATTAGTTGTTGAAGAAGGTAAGAAGAATGAAGAGAGAGGTCGAGAATGGGAGAAGCAGAAGTAGAAGAGGAATAATTGAAGCAATTTTATTTCCAGATACTAATGGTTACCTCTTACATCACAGCTCTTGGTTACTTATACATCTATTTGGTTGTATCAGGGACACAATGAACTGATAAATGATTGTTAAAACCCACATGACTAACTAACTCTATAAAATATCCAGGTTCAAAAAGTAGGCCCTAAGAACTCTAACCTGGGTAGTAGCAATTTCCTTTGAAGAGTGATTGATTGGCATGAATAGAGGGTTTTCACAACCTGGTACCTGTGCTAGTGGGAGTTAGTAGGTACTAGTGGAATAGTTGAAATGTTGTGCGTGACACCACTATTATCTAAAAAGAAAAGCATTTTCACAATTGACACATTGGTGTTGGAGGTTCAAATAACTAGTAAGCTGCTTTGGGGTTGCTTTTTATACACATTGGATGAAGATTTATCTTGTGACTGCAAGTTGATATTTTGCCATTTTGAGTTGGATGGTTCCTTTGTTCTACTAGCATTCGAAGTCGGTGATGTAGGTTTCCATGACAAGGCACTGAAAGGAAGTTCAGCAACCTTGTCACCTCTTCTAAAAGTGTAGCAGCTGTTTATCTCCTTTGTAGGATGATCCTTGGTTCTGAGATACTCTTTTATTAATTACGTACCTCTGATCGACTGATCCTTTTCGATTTCGCTTCCAAGCTAAGATTGCAGTTTCAGACTTTTGTACTTGTGACTTCAGTTCATTAGCTTTCTTTATTTTGAAGTCTCCGTTTCTCATATTCCGTCTTATGCCATAGGTTTTTTGATGGGTAAGTATGCTTATGGTATAGGTTCTTATTCATCATCTGTTTCTTTTGTTTTAAGAGACTAACTTTGATAAAATTTAGGTCATTATAAAAATCAAACTGCTGACTGGCTACCATTGGAACGTCCTTAGAAGTTCATAAGTTGCTTTTATCATGTCGGACTTACTTAATATATGATATCAAACTGTCCTTCTGGAAAAGATTTGTGGCAGAAATTGGTTGCCATTCTTGATAAATCACCCCTACTTCTTGCCTGTGTGGGTTGCTTTTTTGTTTGTTTACCGTTTTCCAGGCATTCAATTATCGTATAATGGTCATATTTTCTGCAGTTGGTGTGTTTAGAATGGTAGGATATTCTTGACAAGAAGTTCTTACTAGGCATTAGAGAAAAGCTTCTTTTGTGTTGTGACTATGCAGATTTGTTTCTTTGACATACTTGCAGGAGGACTGGAAATCTTATTTTGTTATCTCTGTATTTCTACAAAACATTAAGTTAATATGTTTAGCTTTTCCTCTTTTTATTAGGCTTTCCTCATATGTCTTTCTGTTCTGTATACCCCACTACGATAAGCTAGTTATGACTAGTTTTCTTTAAATATCTACGATTTAAAAACTCTTCTGAGGTAAATATAATTTGTTCAACTGTGCGTGCACATTGTGTATCTCTGTTTGCAGATATGGACACATGCTGACCAGAGCCGTACTGGGTATCTTAGCCGTCCGGAGTTTTATAATGCTCTTAAACTTGTAACAGTGGCACAGAGTAAACGAGAATTAACACCAGATATTGTGAAGGCAGCTTTATATGGTCCTGCTTCTGCTAAAATCCCTGCTCCACAGATTAACCTTGCAGCGGTTGCTTCTCCCCAATCAAATTCAGTTGGTGCTGCACCTGCACAACAGATGGGTGCTGGTGTACCAACAGCCTCTCAAAATTTTGGCATCAGAGGACAGCTACCTCATGCAACAGGTATGAACCAACAATATCTAACTTCTCAAGCCGGCCACTCTGTGAGGCCACCTATTCCTACTGCAGCTACTGCATCACGTCCCCAGCAATTTGTTGCTGGCATGAATTTCCCCAGGGGTGGAAGTTTTCCAGGTCCTGGTCTTCCAAACTCGAACAGTTCAAATGACTATCTCGGGAGCAGACAAGCAGCAATATCCACTGGACCTACTATGCAGCCTCCTAATAGAGGAATGAGCCCTTTGGTCCCTCCAGTTACGCAAACTCTTCAGGGATCTCTTTCACTACCTTCCATGACAGAAGCTAATACGAAAGCTACTGGTAGTTCTGGTAATGGTTTTGCGTCGGACACAATGTTTGGTGGTGAAACCTTCTCCGCAAGCCAATCTGTACCAAAGAAGTCTTCGTCTACTCCAAACTTTTCTCTGATGAGTTCACCCACTTCTTCAGCTATGGTTCCAGTAACCACCGAGTCTCAAGCTTCAGCCAAGCCTGACCCCTTTGCTGCATTTAATACTCTTACAAGGCAATCTCCTGGGAATCAGCAGCCAGTAACCCTGTCTGTGTCTAAACCTAATCAACAGGCTTCTGTTCAGAATATTTTGCCAGTGTCATCATCTGGAACTCCAGCGGGTTCTGTACCTCCTACTCCTGAGCAGCCACAAGTTCCTTGGCCAAAAATGACAAGAGCAGGAGTTCAGAAGTATGCAAAAGTGTTTATGGAGGTGGATTCAGATAGAGATGGAAAAATCTCCGGTCAACAAGCGCGGGATTTATTCTTGAACTGGAGACTGCCAAGAGGTAAATTATCATTTTTGCAGCCTTTAGTGTCTATTTTCTTGAGTGACAATTTTGCTATCGTCAGAATTATTTATTTCCTTTATCCTTTTCTTTTTAGTTATGCACTTCCAAAAAATCTTACTCCACGACATAGCTCGAATAATAACGAGTACAATCTGGCGTGAGTCTGATTAACTCACCAGTCACCAGATTTCATCTTATAAATTCTATTATAGTCTACCATATTCTGTATGTTATAGAACTGTGTTTGTAAGGGCACCCCCCTCACACCCGGAGCAAAGTGGGAAAGGGCCATTGTTTGGCTTCTGGGAAGTAGAGTCAAAGCGATGGTGTTTAACAATATAAAAAAAGTGAACTTCTCAAAGTTAAAAAGAGTTATTTTTCTTTTCTCTTTTGGACAAGCTTAAATCTGAGAGAAGCCCCTCTTTAAACTAATCCATGCAAATTTGAGGTTCAGAGATTCTTTTTTTGTGTTCAATCATTCTTTTTTACTACTTGGTCATGTTTTATCGGAGGAACAATACAAATGTGAAGATCCTTATTCTTGGTTCATATGCTCTAAGTTGGATTGCTGCCACGATTTATTGGAGAGTTATCAGTCCAGAGATATTTTATTTTGGTATCTCAGAACTGTTGGATTATTTTTCCAAATTATACATGTCATTTTGATTTTGATACTGAGTGTAAAAAGTTCTTTTGTTTTTTGAATATTCTCTAACTTCAATTTTTTGGACTTTGAATCCTGATCAAGCTACAAATCAACTTACTATTTTTCATTCTTGGACACTTATTTTTTAAGATTTGTACATTAATACTCCATACTCCTATAAAAGAACATGCCAAGCCTCAAACCATGTACCTACTTGTGTTATTTAGTGTCATTTGGAGTTTGTTTTACATGTTTAATGTTCAGTAATATCATTCGTTGTCTCTGTCAGAGGTCTTGAAGCAGGTATGGGACTTGGCTGATCAAGATAATGACAGCATGCTCTCTTTGAGGGAGTTCTGTGTAGCTCTGTATTTGATGGAACGATATAGGGAAGGCCGCTCTCTTCCATCTACACTACCGAATAGCGTTATGCTTGATGAGACTCTGCTGGCCCTAGCAGGTCCACCGACTGCTGCTTATGGAAGCACTGGCTGGGGTCCTGCTTCTGGTACTATCTAAACCGCATTTTAGCTGTTTTAAGTTTCGACCACTTTGTTGGTATACTGAAGTTGTTTCATCATTCTCATTCTGCTTAGGCGTACGACCTCCACAAGGGATGCCTGGTGTACAGCCAGTTGCACATCCTGGATTAAGACCTCCTATGCAGGGGGCATTACCTCAGTCTGACCGAGCGATGCAATTTAATCAGCAAAATGCTAGAGCAACAACATCAGTGAATAATTCTCATATGGACCAACTAAGTAATGGGGAGCAGAATATGTCGGAGTCAAAGGGAGAAGAAACAGCAGCAGAAGAGAATAAGGTATTATTTCCTTTATATTCTAGGTAATTTGTCTCATCTGTCGGTTTTCTTGTAATAGGGTTACAGTAATCTTGAGTGCGCCTACTGAGTAAAAGAGTGATTTTGATTAGAATTACCCTTCAACCTGGGTGAGTTGTTAACCTCAAGACTCTCCCGGAGTAAATTCAGGTAGGTAGTGATTGTGTGCAGTTTAATGCGGATAATGATTCCTCAATAAAATTAAATCAAGCTATTGACGATAGTGCAGCCTCTCCTAGCTTCCCCTGTCCAGAAAGTTAATGTGTCTAACAACTACTATTAGGCTGTTTCAGTGCCATACCATCTGATACTTTTTCAAGATTCAATTGATTAGAATGTTACGAACTTAGTCTAGTCAGCTAATTAGCTACAAAGAAATCTAGGATGCGGGCATATTCAGGTTAAGAGCTGTCTGTGTGTTGAATTCTAGCACTTTATCTACTTCACGAATATCGTTGACGCAGTAAACCTAATTCCTTTGTTTGATAAGGATGGAAGCAAGGACAAGATGCTTCTGGATTCTAAGGAGAAGCTTGAATTCTACCGCACAAAAATGCAGGATCTTGTGAGTAGTTGCCGCCTTCAATGTACAACATTGTTGCATTTTTATTGTTTCGAGTTGCTTTTTCTCAACTATCACCTGCTCTTTATGTTATATTTATCTCTTCATTTTTGTTTCCTATCTCATCCATTTTCTTTATTTATTGGGCTTTCCTCCAGGTTTTGTACAAAAGTAGGTGTGATAACCGGCTTAATGAAATCACTGAAAGGGCATTGGCTGATAAACGTGAGGTACAATTCAGTCCATTGATCTCTCTCTCTCTCTCTCTCTCAAGTTCATAATTTGTTTGGTTTCAGTTTCTCCCTTCTTATGCACTTTGTCAATTGATGAGTTATTTTAGGCCGAGCTTCTTGGCAAAAAATATGAAGAGAAGTACAAGCAAGTTGCAGAAATTGCTTCTAAACTGACAATTGAAGAAGCATCATTTCGTGATACTCAAGTAAGACTTTGCTCCATATATTCTTTCAAATGTGTACTATAGTTATGTATCCCAGCTCCTTCACAAATCGAAAGATTTGAGTTTACTGCTGCAAGATGCTATACACATAAGAATAAACCATTCCTCACTGAATCTCTATGATTAAACGCCTTCCCGGCTTCTTCTAGTGTTTCAATTCTTTAATTGTTTAGCTGGCTTGTTTATAGCATTTTCTAGCTTGTCATTTATTTTATTCTTTTCCTAGTCTTTAGTGCTCGTTGACTTGTTGGAGCATATTAGTTTATATTCTTGAGATAAAAGGAAAAAATTCCCTTATTCAGGAGAGAAAGCTGGAGTTGCAACAGGCAATCACTAAAATGGAACAAGGTGGCAGCACTGATGGTATTCTTCAGGTGAAGATAACAGACCTTATTACTTTGGTTACTCGGGTAAACTGTTGGGAAGTATGTGTTTCCATAGGAACTTATGCTATGTTTTGTTCACTGTTGGTTGTCCAGGTCCGTGCTGATCGCATACAACATGATCTTGAGGAGCTACTGAAGGCCTTGGTGGATCGTTGCAAGAAACACGAGCTTAATATGAAGTCAACTGCGTTAATTGAACTCCCCCCTGGTGATTTTTTCCCCCCTTGTTTTTCTACGTCTTGGCAGCTTGTTCTCTGTTTGTTATGTTTTTCTTGTTCCTATTGAGTCTCTTATGAACTCTGAACATCCTACCCTGGTTAAGAAGTCAACTCTACTAATTTCATCTGCATATGGGCATAATGTCATGTCAGTTCTTGAGGTCCTATGTTTTCTGTGTTTGCTACTCAGATAATACAATTGGAATTTATTCTTGCTGAATTCTTGCAGTTATTATTGAAAATTGAATATTTTTCAATGGGTTTTGAATTTATTGTGTCGATGTTGTTTATCAAATAAAAATAGGAAACTTGAAGAAAGTTGGCAACTTTTCAATTTGTTGCATCACATTTGTTTATTATGTTTTCCATCTAACTTTTTTGGTCTGAAATGGTCTTCTCCTTCTCAAGGCTGGCAACCTGGAATTCCGGAGATATCAGCTGTTTGGGATGAAGATTGGGATAAATTCGAAGATGAAGGTTTGCTTTCTTGAATATATTCCCTCCCGCTTTTCCCGTTCTTCATCGATTGTCTTTCTGGCACCATATAAGTTGCATAGTGTTTGACGTATGTGCATCCCTATATCACTTTCTGCAGGATTTTCTTTTGATGTAGCTGTGCCTGCAAATTCCAAATCCACATCTGTTCAGAAGGAAAGTTCTCCGACTCATCGCGAATCCTCTGATTCTATGTCAAATGCTGATGCCAAGTCAGAAAACCATTCCGCTAAAGGAAACAATAGTACTGTTGAGACTGATTTGATGTATATGCATAGCGACGAAGAGTCAAAAAGTCCACAGGGAAGTCCACGAGAACAAACAGCATTTGATAGTCCATCTGGTGAATACTCTGATAACCATTTCGGCAAGAGCTTTAAAACAGAATCTGAAACTGATAGGTATAATTTGGCTATTACGTGCAATATTTTCCATCTGTATTTGTCCATTTCTACTAGTCCCAAATTTTCATAGTTTATGAAGCTTTCAGAATTTTCATGTCCTGCACAATGTCTGTTTAAATCTAGGAGGGTATGCTTGATGCATGTTTCACTTTTTCTGAATCGTTTTGACCAGTGTCTTTGACCACTGCTCACTAGTGTCTTCATGCATCCTTAGTATGTCTTGCGTCTGTCTCAATAGTTTATAAATAAATTAAAACAGAATATGGCATCTTATGTTCAGAATAGTAAAGCTGAAATGTAGTGTTAATTATACCTTTATTAAGATTTATGATCAGTCTTACTCCATTCTGGTTTTGAATGTTAAATAAAGCTCCTTATTTTATCTCCATAATATCTACTAATTCAGCGCGTTGCCCTTAAAACGAAGTCCACCAGAAGCAGAGAGGCTGCCCACCCACAGTAAAAGAACAAAATCATCCCATGCTTCTCTCATCCTTGCATCATCGATGTCCCTTTCTTGTCCCCTTTCCCCACCCGTCCCCTGCTCCCTTGTATTTCTTTGGAATAAGAGAGAAAAAAAATCATTTTGTCTTTCCTGGCTGAAACATCTCATCTTGACCTCAAATCCTTCATGGTAAGTATTTTGAGTTGGTAACCAGAGCAAGATAGCAGCGAGGATAGTGGAGTAGTTGCCATACGGTTATGCCAATGAAAGGGGATTGTCACTGTGAGTGCAATTTGATGACTAGGACTTCGTACCCATAATTTTGTTGCTCTAATCCACTGATGGAACTTCTTTTGTTTCATTGAACTTTTGCCTCTCAGTTAGTTTTATAAGCAAAAAGGGCCTCGTAAGTTTAAACTAGATATAGCTTCTTTTGGTACTAAAATCTTAAAGTAGCTAATATGATCAGCATAAACGTTAGGGGAAATATGTGCAAGTACCTTGAGCTTTTGTATTAACTCTTTGACTTTTGAAGATATTTCTAAATTGATCAGGGGAAGGGGAAAAAGAAAATCATGACTTACGGTAGGGAAATGCTCAAGTATGCTATAGTGACCCATATATCTCTAAAATGCATGTTGTTCCTTTTCTCATTAAAAGGTAGAAAAATGCTCAAGCTTTTGCAGTAGACAGATGATTGGCAATTTGCCTTCTGTTTAAGAGCTGCTTTTCAAGGCTTGGCGAATATTTTCCGTTAAGGTAATTACTAAGGAGAAACTTGAATAGGTGGGTGGGGGATAAACAACCATTTGTTTGTACTGGTATTTTATACACGAATTTTAGCTCTTTGATTGGATTGATGTATATCAAATGGTGAAATTACCTACTAGAACAAACATGTTTCTTCAGTGCCCTCATTGAGTCATGTCCCACAAGCTTTTATTTCGAGTCTTTCTGTGTGTCCTTGATCTTGTCTGACATGCCGTCTCTAAACTTGTGGCAGAGGTCTATAGCTAACTTTGCATCATTCTTATTCATGTCCTTTTCTTCTTCCCTATTATTGGGTTCACAGATTTGATGAACCTGGCTGGGGTACGTTTGACAATAATGATGATGTGGATTCTGTTTGGGGCTTCAGTGCTAAGGTGAGTAGGCAAACCCTTAATCAGATATAGTTTTGTTCAATGTTATTAGATGTCACATGTCTTGTCATTTTGCAAATATGTGCAAGTGCTGACTATTCCACTTAACTACTAATCTGCTGTATAAGCAATCTGAGACACAATTTTGGCAAGCGGTAATGCTCCTTCCTTTTTCCATTCCTATATATAATTTGATTATTTTGATTTTGAGAAAGTAACAACTTGTATTCTATTTCCAAAGAATCAGAAACCTGTCACAACAAGTTACTGGTTTCCTAATTAAAATTGAGGTTGAGTATCAGGAAGATTTTCAACCCTTAAACAGAAATTACAAAGAGCTTAAGACATCTCTAACTGATTCTGGATCTTCCGTATACTCCTGTTTACACCAAAAATGAAACAACACTAAAAAATTCATCTTCATCTAGTATGTGAAATAACATCTTCTTAATAAAACAAGATATCCTAGTTCATATTTTATACGGAAACATTTTCTATCGTTTCCCTTTATTATTTCCTTATTTATGAGTTTCCGATGTTGCATGTGTATCTTGGTCGCCCAATTAACATAATTCCTGCTTTCACCCTTGTACACACCCAATAATGATCTCAATTGCACAGTTGGATTTTGCTTTTTGATACTCCCATCTGTTGATGATGATGGAATGCTAGATTGCTCTATTGCACAGTCTCCCTGTACATTGACTAATAATATCCTGCAGGAGTCGGATCATGTGAAGCATGGAGAGAAACATTTCTTTGACTCAACTGATTTTGGTGCAAGTCCAACAAGGACAGAGTCTCCTGGGGCTGAAAGTAGATACCAGAAGAATAGCCCATTTACCTTTGAGGATTCAGTTCCTGGCTCACCACTTTCAAGAGCAGGAACTTCTCCTAGATATAGTGTAGGATCGAAAGATCCTTTCTTTGACAGTTTCTCAAGGTATGATTCCTTCAGTACAAATGATCGTGCATCTTCCCCACGAAAGGAGACCCTCACGAGGTTCGACTCCATAAATAGTGCCAGTGGTTTTGATCATAGTCGAGGATACTCATTTGATGACGCAGACCCATTTGGATCCAGTGGACCGTTTAAGGTCTCATCTGAGAGTCAAAACACCAAGAAAAGTTCTGATCATTGGAGTTCGTTCTAGTTTGTGTTATATTTGATTGCCATTGGGCCATTGTTCCTCGGCGTTTTCCATGCCATCTATTTGCACGTGTGTGTTGTATAGCCTAGAAGGACGATAAGATACAGTTTTTATTGGTTTTCCAAATGTTTGAAGAATCCCAGTGGTCTTCATGACAGAAATCCATTTTTCCAGGGTGAAGTTATTTTAGTCATGTTTTTTCTGCTTAGAGAGGAAAGAGAGGGAAAATGAGAAAGGGAAAGGGTTGGGTTTTGTAATTCATTTTTCGCTATGTACTGTTCGAGAACTGCAATATGTTTGTATCACAGTTTTTTTCGTTTGATATACTTGATTGTATCAAATGGTTTGCCACTCGCAATAAATTTTTTCTAGTGCTGATCGGTAATTGAAGACTCGTGAATTGTGTTTGAAATGTATAATTTTACTAGCTATTCGATGTCTATTCGTTTCAGACTGGGATTTACAAGCTATTAATAACCTTGAGCACATAATACAACAAAATTATACGATTCCCACCCCCATCCCTTCAAAATGTTCAATTATATGTGGCGACAATTTCAAAAACATGCAAAACATAGTAGCATACATGAAAAATATGATAATGAATGGCTTGAAGATAATGTTTGCTTGAATTTTGTGACTCACATTATTGAAATGCAAACTACTACTAGATCACATTTTTTTGAAATGCAACCAATGTATATATTATAACTTTTGGAATCGTGTCATCAAATTTGAGACTTACTTAATCAAAACACACAAGATATTCAATAATAAAAATAAAAATAGTTTTGACTTCTTTATGTTTGTGTCTTTACATTTCTTTTTATGCTTTTATTTTAAATAAAAAATATATAATTTGAGGAAAAAAAGACCTCCTAAATAAAAAAATGCGTGCGTCGTTATACTTTTAAAATGAAAAATGCCCCTGTTATTTGTTTGTTAAAATAAAAATAAGGTTATTTTAGGATTATGGTCCCGAAGCATAAGTAAAATGTACTTTACTACTTTTTTGAAATATAGTATGTTCAGCTGAAGTCAATACTTCTCCGGCGGCTGCCACTAATTCCCCTCGCTCCCTCTCTTTCTCCGGCCAACTCCGGTAGTAATTTCCTCTCTGTATCTCTCTATGTTTGTCTCAGTTATAGGTTTTTTTAATTGTTTGATTAAATATTGATAGGTTAGGTTTGGGTAAATTGGAGATGGACGTTATAATTAAAAAGTATCAGCAGAGGTTCAGGAAAGTGAAGGAAGAGATGGAGAAGTGGAATGAGCTACAATCTCGATTACTATCTCAATTCAACAATGCTTCTTCCATCATTCAGAGGTTACAGGTACTTTCCCCAGGTTTTTTACCCATATTCCAATGGCTCGAAATCAGTGGCTGAGTCCGGATTTTCAAAATCAATATGCCGGATTCAATATCTATAAATATGGAGGGCTTTTGACATAGCTCATAAAAGAATACATTTTTATGCAGATTCTTCAGGATTCTAAGAACTATGGTGCTTTGACATGTGTTGAAGGCATTCAGGAAGCTGTCTTGCTGAAACAGATGAATTCTCTACAAACTATCTTGCTTTCAATGAATGAAACTATGTAGGTCTTTCTAGTCCATGCTATTAAGTTATGTCAATCCAAACTAATCCTTTTTCCATTTGGGAGCATTTTAATACCAAAAAATTGAAAAAGGTATGTTATGTTAAGTAGTGCTTATCTTGAAATAGTGATTCTCAAGTCTCTAACTAGAATAAATTAACTACTGGAAAACACAATCTTTTGTCATTTTTATAACTCAAAATATTGTTGTTTGACCTTTTTATATATGTTTCGGTATTGTTAAAAGCAAAAAGCGTAAAAAAGCTCTATGGTCATTTGGAGCTTTAAGCACAAAGAGAAAATAAAACGTGGGTTTAGTAAAAAGATGGTGCAAATCGAGATAAAATACATGTAAGGTTAGTTCAAGTCTAATAATTATAAACATGAAAAACAAATATATGGATAGTGAAATTGAATATTTTGTAATGATAAAGTGAAATACCACTTCTTAAGTGTTACCTCTTCAGGAAACACTCATTTGCTAGACAAAATTTGTATTAGAACCTTGATGGCAGGCACTGAATTACACATTGAGCGAGGAGAGGCGCTCAACATTATTTGAGCCTCGCTTCAGGGTTCAAGCACGGCTTTGATAACACAGATTTGTTCTTTGTTCTTCTTTCTTGTATTTGATTATGCTAGTTAATGTTACTCCTTCGTAATGTTTTATAGCAGTAATTGAGTAGCTTCTGCAGTTGTCTGTACGTTAACTTCTTTGAGCTAGAAGTTGCTTTATCAACTAAGAGGGTTATCTTTTTCCCTCTTTATGTCTGGTTCAAAATCTAGGGAAAAGTTTCATGCGGTTGTGTTGTCGCTTGATAAGATGGTTCGTGATGGTAGACAGCTCATAAAAGGGGGATCCGTTCAGAAGAATGTGAAACAGCTACAGCAACACGTCGGGATGAAGCCTAGCATTGCTGATTGCTTGGATGGGCTACAACTTCTTTATGAGATGCACCAATCAGAGTATGCATAACGAAGAACATATATATTTTTCCTGTTTCTCTTTTCCTGCCTTGTTTGTCTTAAATGAGAAATTTGTTGTCTTTTAGTACTAGCAAATTTCATCTTCGAGCCTTTATTAGGCATGAATATGTTGTTTTCCAAGTAAATTTTGTGCTCTTCTTTTCCCCTTCTTTCTATCTTTGCCTTTTCTTTGTGATAGATGTACTTTGATCTTTCTTCCTAATAATTTGATAATCATATAATTATCCATAAAATAAAGCCAGATAATCATGCAATCCGCCATCAACTTCTTAGTATCACAAGTTCACTTGCTCAATCAGGAGCTTTTTCTTGTTACTATGATAATGATTTGGTTGATCTATTTACTATGACGGGTAAGATGAAGAAACTTTCTGTTTGGAATCAAGTTTACCTCTTTCTTCTCTCTCTCCTCCAGGACCTCCTCACCTCCAATGAATTTCATATAATCATTCTTCAATGTTGGAACTATTTCTAATCCTTGCATTATTTGTGATATTGCATCAAACTTATGTTACTGATTCCCCCAGTACTTTTTTCAGGTACCGTCTGAAATTGTCGGTCATATCAGCAATTTCAGCATTTGCTTTACAGCCTAGGTATGATGTGACAGTTTTTGCCATTTATTTCTTCTCTAGATCTCACTGGCAGTGGTTGTGGGATAGGTTGTGATTTAGTTGTCCTCTGTCAATTTGCTTGGTTCCCTCCTAACTGATGAAATAAAGACCTTAGCTCCTATCCAGTGATACCATTTTTTATTTCAAGTGTAATTTAACTATTAAATAGGCCTCACATCAAGGTAAGAAGTAATAATGCAGCATAATAATTTTCTTCATTTGAATCAATGCACTAATGGTATGCAGACTGCAGGCCTCAGTAATTTCTAAACGTTTCATGAATTATTTTCTACAGTTTTATGGCTGTATTGATTTTCAAGCTTTGATCTACACAATTTTTCTGTTCTTTCAAAGGCTATCATTTTATGTCAGTATTTTTCGTATGAATACTTCCTAGAAAAGGAACAAAATAGTCAAGTATATGCAGAACTACTTTAAATAGGCACTTTTAGTTTTTAATAGAGTGTTGATAGGGATATTCAGGGTTTTCATTAGGTTCCGTCTCTCTCTCTAAACATTTATGCACATATTGTAACTCAACTATCTTGCAGTGCAACTGATGATTTAGCTGCACTTCAGCAACTGTTGGATGATCAGCCTAACATCCCCAAAGAGGAAGGTGAGTGAACGAAGTAAAGGAAGTCAAGTGACTTGTTAATTGATATGGCATATGATGTGAGTTTGAATCTGTGCAAATCCCATTATTAACGAAACTGGTGTAAGTATGAATCCAACCGTCTATCAGACAGTTCATCAATATAAGGCTGCAGTTATTCTTTCCTGTGGAATAAACATGTTGTCAGAACAAACTGTTATACCATGGCACATTTATGAAGAGAAGAATTCAAAATGTATTTTGGTTGTCAACAGTTTGGTGTGGTGATTACAAAGTTCGATTTCTTTGAGAAAGGAAAGAAACACCTTTGTATTAGAGGTACCAGTCAGTGAGTATGCATTTGTCTGACATGAGTCGATAATTTTTTCAGACATGAGTATGTGGCAACCTAAAATAGAAGGCAGACGTTCTTTTGTTGTGGCCTGAAATAAATATATGGATGTTTACTTGCTAATGCATGGAGAGATCTATTATGGAAGAAAAGAGAAGACCTGGATATTGCCCCTTACTCCTGGATTACCTGATCTCTAGGCTTACAGTCAACCTAGAAGGCTCAGGAGTTAACTTAAGAGATGGTAAATATTGAAACTGTATCAAATCTATGAATTTTAACACTTCCAGTCTCAGATATTTAGATTTTGTGATTCCTCCTCTTCCCTTTGCTGATTAGGTATTTAGGCAGCTGTTACTCACCGTAAATTTTTTGAGTTACTGATGTTGTGTAACTTTGTTTAATCATCTCATCAAGTTATCTAAGTCCTGTAAGTTAAAGCTCCTAGGAAATATACTAGGTGAGAGCAACCATATGAAGCCTCTTAACCAAGTTGTTTTGCTTGTAGCTACACTTAAACTTTATGCAGTAAGTCTTGCTAGCTTGAATCGAGTTTCAGTTGTGTTAAAAAAGAAGCTTGTAAAGCATTGTTTTAACTGCCCACCTTACTTGTTATTGAACCCCAACTTCGACATTCTAATTGCTTCTCTTCTGCAGTTCAAGTCATTTTTGAAATCATATTTGCTGAAGAGATAGCTTGATGTCTACTAAGCATGGATCCTTGGACTGATGAAGTTTGGAACTTGCAATGTGTTTTAAGTTAAGGAAGACTTCAGTTCTGGCTAAAGAGCAGGAAATATCATGCACTTGGGTGCTACATTGCTCGAACTCTTCAAGTGTATGTGTCGGATTTTCCAAAAACTAGTGTATTTTTAGAGGATCCGCCATGGGTGTGGCGACATTTTTGGAGAATCCGAGCAACATTGCTTTGGTGAAGCAGAGAATTATCTTGTTTGATCACTGTAGATGGAAGGTTTTGGACCTTGGAAATGGAAGAGATGACTTTAAGTGTTGTGTATACTCAGTTTCATTTATTTATATGTCTGCAACTTTGTATAAACAACCTTTTGTTTAATTTATCCTTAATCAGTAGCATGGTTTTGATTAAACAGCTAAATCCAATAATACAATTTAACACAAATTCTTCCTAATGTCTAATTGATATTTCCCTAAACTCTATCTTGACCTTCATCCCGTATTTGGGGTTGTAAGTACTGGGGGAACAAAGACCCAAGTCAAATTCAATGGACCACACATATATTATAATATGTGTGTGTTTCAGTGTTTATGTCGTTCTATTTAAGCTATATAATCAAAAGAAATAAGAGGTGAAGACTCTTTCTATTTTATTTATACTCTGTGCAATATGATAATTAAATTGTCATTATCAAATATTGCTAAAAATTGATAGTGTAGGTTGAAGAAGAAATTTATGTTAGGACACTGAAAAGAAACAGAAACATAAAGTGCATGTATTTGGAAAAAAGAGGAAATGCATTCACACGTATAGGGAAAAAATGATAGGAGAAAACAGTGAGAAGCACAAACAAAGAAAATTATTACACCAAAAAGGTCTCAATTAGATCAAATTCAGTTTCCTATGTTTATTTTGTTCTCTTTGTACCTTCTTTTTTTTCTTCTCCAATAACTTAAGATAAATTAGAAAATTACTAAAAGCAGTAGTCTAAAAGGTGCACTTATTTTTACTTAACAGATTCAGGTTTTTTTTTGTTACATTATGTAAGTACACCACCAAAATTATAATCCTAATTAATTGATATATTTTATATATAGATCTTTTTCTTATTTATGTTATACATAATTAACTCAATTTTACTTTATAAATTAATTTAAATTCGTGATACAAAAGAATATATTAAAATTTAGTAAATATTGTTCATATAGAAAATAACAAAACTTTTCTGAAGTTTTTGAGAGAAAAAAAGTTAGTCAACCAAGTTTTTTCTGAGTCAACTCAACAATTTTAAGTACATTAAAATATCACCCAACTGCATATTAGAAAATCATAATTTGTAAGTTTCCACTTTGTTTGTATTCATCTAAACCCCTGCTGCCAGCTCCTTTTCCTTCCTTTCTTCTTCCTCACCCCCAAACCAACCACAATCCATGGCCCCATTCAAACCCTAATTCAAGATTCATGGAAGAAATTGAATTGTGCTTAATTTCATCCTTGGGTTTTGTTTGAGAATTGATTTCATAAATTCCCTTTGAGTCTTCTGAGCTGAGTAACAGAGTCTTTTTTTCATAAAGGTATGAACTTTTTCAGCTGACTTGTGAAAAGTTCAATTCTTTTCTATTTTTCTTACAACCCCAAGTAGAAGTTTTTGTTTACTCTCTTTTTTTTTGCTAGTTGAAATTGGGGTTCAAATGGTGTTGGTTTATATTGACTTTAGTGATTGAACTTTGATCAGGGAATTATTAGTTTTCCTGTTGGTCATTTATTTGGATCACTGTAATTGTGATCTTTGTTTGAAAAAGTACTAGTTGTAATTTCTCTTGTTGTTTTGTTCTGTTCACATTTTCAATGATGGAATTTTGTAGATACAGAAAGCATGATTTTGGTATATATCAGCAAAGAAGAATAACGACAACAAGTGAATAGAAGTGAAATGCCAATGGCTTGATAAATAATCAAAGCTTGGATAAAAGAATTCTTTAAGTGGACAATCACTTGGGATTGTGTATAGCATCCTATGAAGTTTCTTTTAGATTTTGGATTATCTTCTCTTCCCAATTTTTTTGTTTTCTTTGTTGGTGTTATGTGGTGTTGCTTTTAACTCGATAATATAACTCTAGAACAATGGATAAGGGACATAGTGCTTCACTAATTTAGATTTGCTTTCTCAATGATATAATGGCAGCTGTAGTATTTCATATCAATGGTAACGAACTCTTGCTCAAGAGGTCGGTTTATGCATAGCGTGTCATTTGTTTGAGATTCTGTGTCGGGATCTAAAGTTATGTTAGATGCTTTGACAGGTACAAAGCTTTAATGGCTGAAAGCTGGGATGGGAATCATGATCCTGGTAGCCCGTCTGAGGAGAGTTACCATCTCGAGAGACTGCACATAGAACCAATTTATGATGCATTCATATGCCCTTTGACAAAACAAGTAATGCAGGATCCTGTTACTCTGGAAAATGGCATGACTTTTGAGAGGGAAGCTATTGAGAAATGGTTCAAGGAGTGTAGGGATAGTGGAAGAAAGCCTGTTTGCCCTTTAACACATAGAGATCTGAAAACCACAGAGCTGAATCCAAGTATAGCTCTACGAAATACCATTGAAGAATGGAATGCAAGGAATGAAGCTGCACAAATTGATATGGCTCGCAGATCATTATCTATGGGTAGTGCGGAGGGTGATATTATGCAGGCTTTAAAGTTTGTTCAGCACCTATGCCAAAAAAGTCGCGCCAACAAACATGTTATCCTGAATGCAGATCTCATACCCATGATTGTAGACATGTTAAAAACCAGTAGCCGCAGAGTTCGATGTAAAGCTCTTGAAACGCTTCTAGTTGTGGTAGAGGACGATGATGACAATAAGGTTGTAGAACTTCGGTAAAATAATATTTATGTTGTTACCAAAGTCTGTTTTATGATGTTGATTATTCCTACTGTTTATGTTTTCCCTTATTAATTTTTTCTCTTTCGTTATATGCCCTGCTCCTTTCTTGCAGGAAACAATGGCTGAGGGCGACAATGTACGCACAATAGTCAAATTCTTATCAAATGAACAATCCAAAGAAAGAGAGGCAGCCATTTCTTTGCTGTATGAGCTATCCAAATCTAAAAATTTGTGCGGAAAGATCGGTTCAGTTAATGGGGCCATTCTGATTCTGGTTGGGATGGCCAGCAGCAAATCTGAGAATCTTGTGACTGTTGAAAAGGCTGAGAATACTCTGGAGAATCTGGAAAAGTGTGAGATTAATGTAAAACAAATGGCAGAAAATGGCCGGCTGCAACCCCTATTAACTCTACTACTTGAAGGTACTTTACCTGATGTCTGAGTGTGCATCTCTTGACCCTCTTTGTGTTACTTTAAATATTTGTTCCAATTGATTGTTAAATGAAATGGAGCATGGGCCTAAGACAACCCCAAAAGTTAAAAAAAACAAGAACAACAGACCCTCCACCGACACGGGAGGAGCCGCCCGTTTTTTTTGCTCCTGCTTCCTGTGCCTGGGCAGGGGTAAGGATGGTACCGCAAACCTTACACTCAAATAAACTCCTTTTGTCTTAGGCAACATATTTTACCGTTTCTTATGATTCTAGTAGGTATTGTACACCATACACAATTAGGGATTTTGATGATGTGGGAGTGTGTAAGAAGTTCTTTACTTCAAAGCATGTCTAAACCGCATTTAGTAGTTTTTGATAGGAAATAAATGGAGAGTTTACCCTAGAATTTCTAGGCAGAATATGAAAGCCAGAAGGCAAAATATCATTAAGAATAATGGTTGAATGTATTAGAAAGCTGAAATACAGCTCTATTTATAGGAAAAAGGACTTTTAACAATCCTCATCATAATAATCTAGAACTCCTAATAACTGTGAATCAGGAAACTGATTAAAGGAACTAAAAAATAACATTTTAAAACAAGGGAGCAATCAATTGATAAGTTACCTAAAATTAATATGACCTAACTGATACCCCACCCTATATGACTGCTACATAACTCACCACGTAGCAGTTTGTTACAATAACAATGAACTATTAAAATTACTTTGTGGAGTGTTTCATGGAAGTTTCTATCTTCATTTCTGCATCAGCTATCCTTGGGTGGGAAAAAAACCTCATCTCATGTTTGGACACTGTCGATCAATAAGATGTCCATGCAATCCTACATCCTTTCTTCCTTTACCTTTGCCCTTCCAGTTGAAGTTTCTTCTTGTGCAACTCTTTAAGTTGCATTGCTTCCCCTCCTTGTCGTAATTCACTTCCTTATGTAGCATCCCTTTCCTTTTCCCTGGTAATTGAAGTTCTTTGCATGTGCAGCTCTCTTAGTTTGCATCGCTTCCCTTTGTCGTAAATTCGTAATCACTTCCTTATCTAGCATATAAGTTGATTCTAAATTATCATGTGCTTCAAGTGCATACTTTTCCTCTGAAATTATGAAATGAATCATGGCATGATAGCGATGAATTTCTTGATATTCATGAATATTTTCTAACGAAATCAGATCTGAGTTTCCATTCTGTAATAGACGAAGTCTTGACTTTCAAAACCTTAGTAGTTAAACAGTCAGGTAGTCGGGGTGTACCTGATGACTGTTGCTAGTCCCTCGCCCGTCCTAGTAGGCCCGTTGGTGAAAATTTGATACTTTTTGGAACTCTTCTTAAACACATGGTAGTTATTGTTTTTCTCATCATCATTCTGTAGAGCCATAGAAACCGTCATAGATTAGAGGAGATCCCTAACTATGGAACATGCTCCTATTTTTCATCATCAGACGTTAGTTATAACTTTTTTTCCTGGAATACTTGCCCCGCATCTGAAATTTCATAGCAACTAATTATTGTGTAGGATTTTTCTTCCTCATTCATGAACTTATCAATTATTACAATATTCATTAAAGTTCTCTTTAATTTCGTCCAACTCTTTCTCTGACAGCGTAGACTGTCTCGATTACACCTCTTTCTTTTTGACGTGTTTTTTTGGGGGTGTCATATCTGACTGTATGGTCTTGATTGTACAAATAGCACAAGATTGCCACTTTCTACTCACTCCCTCTCTCACGCACGGAAAAGAGGACATGCAGGGGTAGAAAGAGAGAGTTCCTTATCAAGAGTGTAATTAGTAGTTTTTAGACTACTTAACAACTCCCTAATAGGATAGGTTAGCATGATTCCTTTTATGTACAAGATCTTTTCTTTAAGCACTTACTAAGGAATCATTTGATAAGAGATCTAGTAGTGAAGGCTTATCACTTTATTTCTCATAAACTAGCAGGAACTTCAACTGTTCAACATGTACATGGGGGAACTTGCTCACAGACATGTGTGTGTATCTAGTTTTGTGTGTTTAGTGACTTTTTTGTTGGTTGGAGCTGCGGGGTGGGTGGGTGGGTGGGTTTGGAGCACAACCCTTCTTCTGATGTACATTCAGTTAACTAAAAAATCAAATACTGTTGGCTGTTCCATACTTCCATTTTAAATTTTCTCCTTCAGACTTGTGTACTTACTAAACTGATTACTTCATGCTCTGTGTTTGAGCTAAGTGTATGTGCCCAAACTCATCACCCATGAACATTTGGGAGCAATTTCCCGCATTTACCATACTTGCACTGTTGTTTTCCTTACACTGATTACGTCTCTCTGAGCAAAGTCATTTTCTTTATTTCATTCAACATCTTCCAAGTTAATTTTATTGTCCCGTCAATTGTTCTAGGATCATCAGAGACCAAACTCTCCATGGCTGTTTTCCTTGGTGAGCTGGTTCTTAATAATGATGTGAAAGTGTTAGTGGCTAGAACTGTTGGTTCATCACTGATCAGTATCATGAGACATGGTAATATGTCATCAAGGGAGGCTGCTCTAAAATCTCTAAATCAAATATCATCTGATGAGTCTAGTGCCAAGATCCTCATAGAGGCAGGTATACTTCCCCCTCTCGTCAAAGATCTATTCTTTGTTGGGGCCAACCAATTGCCCATGAAACTGAAAGAGGTCTCCGCCACAATTCTCGCAAATATCGTCAACACAGGTTACGATTTTGATTCAGTTCCAGTTGGATCTGAACATCAGACCCTTGTCTCAGAGGACATAGTTCACAACTTTCTACATCTTATTAGCAACACTGGTCCTGCAATAGAATGCAAGCTTCTCCAGGTTCTTTTTGGACTCACGAGTTCTCCCACAACTGTTTTTAACGTTGTTTCTGCCATTAAAAGCTCAGCTGCTACTATTAGTTTGGTTCAGTTTATAGAGGCTCCGCAGAAAGATCTTCGAGTAGCTTCGATAAAGCTTCTGCGGAACCTCTCCCCACACATGGGTCAAGAACTTGCTCATTGCTTACGTGGTACATCAGGTCAGCTTGGTAGTCTAATTAAAGTCATATCAGAGAGCAGTGGTATAACCGAGGAGCAAGCTGCAGCAGTTGGACTTTTAGCTGATCTCCCTGAAAGAGATAGGGGACTTACAAGGCAAATGCTGGATGAAGGTGCTTTCCAGCTGGCAATCTCCAGGATTGTCAGTATCCGACAAGGAGAGACAAGAGGGAGTCGCTTTGTTACGCCATATCTAGAAGGGCTTGTGAAGGTTCTCTCAAGGATCACATTTGTTTTAAATGATGAGCCTAATGCTATTTCACTTTGTCGTGAACAGAATGTTGCTGCTCTCTTCATTGAACTTTTGCAGACCAATGGACTTGACAATTGCAATATGGGTTCCGCATGGCCTTTGGAGAATTGTAATCATAATCCAAAAACTTGACCTAAATTGCCCCCCCCCCCGAAAAAAAAAAAAAGATAAAAAAAAAAAAAAATAAACCAAAGCCAGGTTTTTGTGTCTCCATCTTCCCTTGTTTGAGCAAACCACCAGTTATAACAGGATTGTGTAAGGTCCATCGGGGGACATGCTCTCTGAGAGACACCTTTTGTCTCTTGGAAGGACAAGCGGTGGACAAGTTGGTGGCACTTCTGGACCACACAAATGAAAAGGTTGTTGAGGCATCACTTGCAGCTGTATGCACTTTGTTAGATGATGGAGTTGATATTGAACAAGGTGTCCATGAATTGTGCGAGGCTGAAGGAATCAAACCTATACTACTTGTGTTACTTGAGAAGCGGACTGAGACTCTGCGCAGAAGAGCAGTTTGGGCAGTTGAAAGATTACTTCGTACAGAGGATATTGCCAGTGAAATTTCTGGTGATCCAAATGTGAGCACAGCCCTCGTAGATGCTTTTCAACATGGTGATTATAGGACACGACAGATTGCTGAGCGGGCACTGAAGCATGTTGACAGAATTCCAAACTTCTCCGGCGTATTCCCTAATACAGGCTGATATTCGTCAAGCTGTTTAGGTGGGTGGAAATTGTGGTCATTTCCTCATTAGTTTCTTAGATGAATCACAGTGTGTTGTTGTATGGAGCAGGTAAATAGTATTTTCATTTTTTCTTTATAGAGGGGTTTTTGAGTTCCTTCTTCTGCCCCTAGGCCACTTTTTAGTGGTCATTTTCATTCATGTCTATTCATTCTATATTTTCTTCACAAGATTATTTTCCTCTCTAGGAGTTTATTGTTGTAAAATGTGTTTCAAACATTACGAGTTATTGCCGAAAATTACTCTATGATCTGAGTCAGTTTATTTGAAGTTCCTTTTTGTCCTAAAATTGCTCGAATTCCTTTTCATTCTGTGAAAGCCATTGAAATGGAAGATTCTGTAATAATATAATGAGAGAAACTGTAGTATGTGATTCAGAGTTAATATATCCTCCGTTTGAAAAACAATGACCGTTAGACCGAAATGAAATAGCCGGTACCATGTATATATCTCAAACATATATATTGTTCATACGCCAAATTGGGATGGACGAGCTTACTCTATAGGATAAGGTGACATTTTTAATGCATTATAACATCATGATAATCTTTTTGTAACATGAGAGTAACTTAAAAACCAGAGTTTATTATTTCACTGCTCAAAATACAAATTACAGAACAATTGAATGACCTGCATAAACATCAATAGAAACAAATGGAATATAGATTTAAGTTAAACATCATCAAACGTCCACAACAAAAGAATATAGGAGAGAGAAAAAATGACTGCACATATATTGTGACTAGTTGGAGTTCTTGATCGGTTACAAATGCACTACTGCCATGGATTTTGTCAAGCAAGAAGCAGCATCCAATTCTTGCGCGAGACGGTTCCTTGAGATATGGCTCCAGTTTATTCCAGCATCGGTTACATCTCCAACGGTCAAGAAGTCTAGCACCTGCCCGAATATTTTGAACATTTCGACTCCAAATATAGAGTTTTTATCAGCTATAAATGCAGCATTCCAATCCATTGGGGCATCTGGATGGATTGAAACTTCTCTCCAAGTTAGAGGCATAAGATCTAGCTCCCACAGTTTCCTTACTGCTTTGTTTCTCCTGCCAATCTGACCTTCCCCTTCACACCAGGAGACAGAGAGCATGAATAGCCGACTATTGCAGCATATAAGTTTAGGATGGTATTCATGAACTCGGGGAGGGAATGGACTAGTTTGGATTCTAACCCAATAGCCCTTCTCAACATCATATGCTGCTAGCTTATCACTTTCTGAATAAACATAAAACAACCCATTGCACACAACCCCTGAACAAGCTATTCCAAAATCTACAGGAAGCCTCTGGATCTCTGTCCATTTATTTGACATGGAATCATAAATTTCCCCAGAATCCAGAGGCTCATCCCAGCAACCGAGACCTCCTACAGCAATCAAGAGAAAGCGTCTTTGATCTTTATTTGAATGTTCGCTTTTTTGTTTGACAAACTTGTATGGTTTCACATTGGGCAAAAATGTAACCTCGTTCTCATCCAGAGAATGTCGAAATTGGCGTCTCACTGAAAGTCTATGAGGATCTTCATAAACATCAGACACACCACCAACTCTTGGACGGTAAAATCTTCTGTCTCCTCGAGTTTGTTGATTCCTAATAATTAAACAATCTGAACTGATCTCATAAGTACCTAAAATAGGGGATGATCTTGCATGCTTCATTGGTGCAGCTTTACGCCACGTTCTCATCAAGGGACTAAAAGCAAGCACGCTTTTATGTGTCTTGAATGAGCTCTTATCAACCTTCCCAAAGTTAGCAATGCTAGAACAACCTCCAACGACGTAAACATCATCATGGATACCAGCAACAGAGAATAAAAACCTCCCTTTCAGAACTTCAGAATTCATTTTGTGCCATTGGTTGAAGGAAACATCAAATGCATGTATTTCTGCGGAACAACAACCATCTTTTACAACTCCAAAAAGAAACAACCATGGACGCTGGAATGAACCTTCCTGCCTCATTCGCCAGAAACGAGGTGTCAGTGTCAAGTTTCTCCATTTCTTGCACACCATCCTAGCATTCACCAGACTTATAAATGGAAGCCTCAATAAGCACATTTCGAGGATATCATCCGGCAAAAACACATTCATGCTTTTGTTCTGGAGTGCTGCTTCAAGCTCTTGAGATTTCCTATTAGACTTCCTCCAGAATTTTTCCCTCATCCCATAAGAGAAGCAATCTACTGACGTTTCTTCATTTCCACATATCGGGTTGTACCCTTTGCCTTCCTCACTTGCATTTGATCTTCTTCTACCGCATGAATCCCCTAGGTCGTCACCAGTGTCAGCACCCACTTTGCAACCACCCCCTCTGCCATATAGCGTTAGACATCTCAAGGAAATGCCCTTGCTGTCATCCTCTTCTTCTCCTCCACTTCTAAGGTTCTTCTTTTTCAACTTTTGGCTCACACTTCTGACTAACCTTTTAGACACGCTTAAAGACTCCAAATCTTGTTGAAGAGATTCTTCTCCTGTAAATCTTTCCGATGTCATCTTATTATCCTACAACAGTATTAAAAAAGACAATCAATATATCACTGATCCCTTTCCACTGTTTAATGATCATAATGTGGAACGTTTGTGACATAAATTGACCATGTTGTTGGAAATTCAAGACCTAGATACTTTTTCAAATACACACCAAGCACCAACATCACACAATCATTTTTCTTTGGTTGAAAGGAGAAAAAAAAAGAGGTAATATCTTTATGCCTAAATAATAATTGACATGAATCTCAATGACAATGACCAAGAATTGACAATTGGTAACGCAAGTAAATATAGAATACACATAATCACACAAAAAAAAATTCTATTTATGAATAGTTCATTTTAAATATATAGTAGTAATAAGTCATATCTTGCTCATACCAATAAACAAAGCAACCTCTATAGACTCCAAAATAATCCCTTTTTGTTCTTCTATCTTGTTTGCAGATACCTAATCTTTCTTGAAGCAATGACAAATATAACTCCTCAAACTCACATACACCTTAGAGTAGAGGGAACAAAAGCCCGGAAAATCTATCACCTAGTCCTAGGTACTAACAAATGAATGCATATCCCTTTTTCAAGAGTGATCAAAATATAAGACTCATTCCTTTCATACAACAACAGCCATAGGAATCTAAAGATACCTCCTATACAGTGTCAAAGAAAAACCCCAAACAAAAAACCCAACAAAAAAAAAAATTTTTAGGTTAAAATGAACAAAGATGCTTCAAATTTCATTGACTATTTTTCTTCCTGAAATATCATCCAGTATCCATCACTAATCCCTTAACCTAGAAAATCAATTGAATCTCCAATAATCAGAATCCATTCAACCACCCACCCTAGAACAAAAAGAAACAGATAAACCAAATCCAAAAGCTTAGACAGCACAAAGACAAAATAAGCTCAAAACCATTGACATACATGAGCTAAAACCATACTGTAGAACTCACAAGATCAAAACTTTATCACAAACAAATCTTAAAACCAGAAACATAGTTACATACCCAAATGGAGAAAAAAAGGAAAGGGACAGAAACCATGTTAGCAAACCTCTTTAATCAAGTCATTTGAGCTCCATAGACCATTTGGATCCACAATCAAGAATCAAGATTCATTTTTTTTTTAGAAAAAGAAAAAAAATCAGAACCCCATATAAGATCTTGTTGTCATATCAAAAAAAGAAAGCATCTTTAAGTTGAGTGAAGCAAGAATGGATCAACAACAGAAAGATGAAATGGTCCTCATGTGAAAGAATGTTAAAAAGGAATCCCCACAAATTGTAATCAAAATAGGTAAGAACCTAATTATCATTACAAGTAGAAGAAGATGGAGTGGTATACTTTTTATAAATATATATATTTGTGTTGGTTGAGAATGAATTTAGTAAAGTTAAGCTCAGATTATAATTTTATATAAAATAGCAAATACAAAAGCGACCCCTCCCTCTTTTCAACATTCACTGCGCTATCTGCCTTTTGTTTTTTTCTTTATTGGTTTTAAAGTGGTATTCATGTCTATGTGATTTTTTTGGCTATTAAATGTTACATTAAAATATTAAAATTTCTATGAAAAATATTATATAAGTTTCAATTATTTACGTGCTAGCATAATAAGAACATATATATTTCAACATATAACAAAAATTCACATTGCTTGAGTCAATGTTTAACTTTAAATTTTAAAAATTCATTTTTAAATTTTAATTTTAAAATTTTAATAATATTTTAAGATTAAAATATATATTCAAATATTATTTTTAAATTTTAATTTTTAAATTTAATTTAAAAATTTATAACCAAACGGGAGAGGAGATGAATCTCGAAAAATAAAATGTGTCTCCGCATTAGACAAAGGTCAAAGGAGCTTTTAATACCTCTTTTCTTTTTCCATTTTTCTCTTAATTCATTATTCTTTTTAAAAATATAATCTCTATTAAATGTAAATGTAACTAATTTCCATACTCAAAATTTGTTGGCTCGAGACGCTATTTATTTATAAAAATATAAAAACATTTCGTTGAAAAAGAGTTTCTATACACACATTTTTCCTTGCATTTCCAACGTGTTCTCAGTAAAAAAACATTTCCAAATAATTGTTCAAATGGGACCTAGAAATTTTATACATTGATATTTCAATTAATAATAATAAAATAACTGAAGAAAAAAAAGAGAGAAAGAAGAGACAAAATTAGTTTTTATTGGATAAGAGCATACAATAATTTATTATGAATTAAATAGAAGTAAAAAAAAAGGAGAACTTTCAATTGAAAAATCAATTCCATTTAATAGGATGAGTAAGTGCCATTGCCAATTATTTTGAATTTAATAAACGCACCTACCACAAAAAGTATTTGAAATATTAAAAATTTATTTATAATACTTTCTATCCAATGTATTTTTCCTTCTTTTAGGGTTTTGAGTTTTCTTTTCATTTCTTTTTAGGTGGCTAGTGATTAGGACAATTAGCCAATAAAATTATAGTAGTAGCTAGTTTTTAATTATAAAAGGCTACTATAAGATCCTTAATGTTTGGCTATGGAAGTGTTTAACAAGTAATTAGTTGCATAATTTTTCAGTTTTTGATAAAAATTAGATTTTAATTCTTGAATCGTTTATTCAAAAATCTATCTAGAAAACGTCTTGTCTTATTTAGCTTGATATTTTCAACGTAAATTCAAATAAAACGTGTCATAGAATGAATATTCAATACCAATTAAGAATAAAAGAATAACATGTCTAATTTTACTTGACGTTTATTTCAAGACACCTTTTAAGATATTAGTGTAAATAATATTTTGCATTATCATGATAAAAGTTAATAGACAATCTTTCATTTTAAAATCTTATAAATGAAACTTGTAACAATGAAATAAGATGACTTGATGATATAATTTTATATTATTCATGAACATTAGTTAAATTCTATTTCAACATGATTGCAGTAAAATTAAATAAGATTTTTGGTAAAAGTTCACCCATAAAACTTATCCAATAGATTTCAGCATCATGGTTTCATGTTGTACTATGTTTACAATCATGCGCACAACCAAAAAAGGATCATTATTTTTTTTTGACAAAAAGTTCGTTTTTTACATCTATTAATATTGTTGTTTGTTTATGAGTTTGGGTTTAATTTTTTGTCATTTGTTGTAGGTGACAGTGATTCGGACCTTAACCAACAAAGATTAGTAGTACTTACTTGGATCGCTCCAGCTGGCAGTGGATTTAATGATAAGATACTCTCTATAATATAATATGCAGAATTATTATCAATTGTTAAGTGATACTGTATTTTCATAAATTATTTTGGTTCGAATAACCGATAATATTATTTTATAAATTTTCATATGATCAATTTTTTTTTAAAAAAGAAGGCCATAATGTTTTTTTTTTCAAACAATATATATTTGAGACATTACGTTTTTCAATCTGACGTCTAAATCAATTGGAAAAAACACGTTGGCGCTCCATTCTGATTCTGATAAAATGACAAACAATCCCGCCGATGACGTGGACCGCCGTTCTCATTCAAATACTTCTACATAGCTTCTGCGATTCCGGTACCGGCAGAAGCTCGCAGGGAGACGGAGAAATCGAGCAAATGGCGATTAAGCTGTATGCGAGATCTATTGTTTTGATTGTTGTTATGGCTTTCTTATCTGTTTTACCAGCTACGCTCTGCATCGAAGATAAATGTTCCGCTTGTTCCGCCATTGCTGTAAGTACTTACACTCGCTTTTACTCATTTTACGCCAATGTGTATATGTTTACTGTAACTTATTTCATTCGCAACGATTTAGTTTAGAGGACTTTGAATTCGATTGAAGACAAATTATTGGATACAGGGAATTTATTTAGTGGACTTCGATTAGTTTGAGATTGAGAAGTAGTTGACTTGTTGTTGTTTGAGCGTTATGAATACTAGATAAACAATTGATTTCACTTGTTGTGCCTGATATGGATCTGACTAGTTTGTTTTCATGCTTCTCAGGAGGAGCTCGAGCATGGACTATTGAAAGTAAGAAAACCATGTAGCTTCCCTGATGTTTCTCTCTTTTGTTGTGTATTTACCTTGTAGAAGTTTTTCATAGCTCAATGTATCAGGAAAATAAAAAGGAAGAAAAACAAATTATTCTAGCTACATGCCATGATGCCATTTGACTCTGTTTAAAATGGAGATATTTAGTATCATCTAGCATGATTTTAAAATTGGATATCAAAAAGCTGAATTGAGAATTACATTTATTTCTAACAAGGAGATGGAAATGTTTGAAGTTGTGCTGTTCAAAATATGATGTTTTTGGAAGACAAATGATGTGTTAACTCTCCATTCTGAAATGGTTGAACTACTCCATTCTTGTGTCTCACTAGCTTATGTTTATGTATAAGCCTTTGATTTATACATGGTGATGTAAGACTGCTTAAAGTTGTGCCAATACCAAACTTGATTCACATTTGAGACGAGAAGTTGTTAATACAATGTCTCATTCTCTGATATCCATATTTCATGGCTACTATGACCTATCATATTGTTGGGTCTCTGAAACTGCAATTTACTATAAGCAATCTTCTAAAAAGGATGGAAGATTCAAATGCAGGGTTACCTACATGGCTAACTCCTTGAGAAAGAGGACATAGTTAATAGTGCTATCAATAGTTTTATAGAATTTTTAAAAATCTAAGTGCTAAAATTGATGATTACTAGGATAATACATTATACATTAGAAATAAAAGATGTCTGTTCAAGTTGTCTTTCACTTATTTAAAGTTGTATAGTTTTATGTCTATTCTTTGACATCCTCACTGGGCTAATATATGTATATTTTATAGGAAAAGCCAAGAAACCATTTAGACATGAGACATCGCCTGGATTCTAAAGGTCAGCGTGAAGGGAAACTTATTGATTACAGGTCAAATATTAATGATCACCTTATTGATTAATAAGGTCTTTGCTAAAATCAGTTCCTAACTGCTTTGTTCTTTTACTTTTTCTTACAACTTCAAAATATGTTACCCAGTTGTATTTAAGAACTAACCTAGGTCACAGTTCAAAAATATTTCTCTATATCCCATCAACTTTCAGGTTAAAGAGCTCATTGATCTATCTGCTTTGTTGTTCGCTCTTACCACATCCACTCTTCCTAAGGGTATTGTGTAAGTCATTTTCTAGGAAAAGTACTGCATAAAGTTAATACTTTTCTTTCCATTTCTCCATTTTTAAAAAAACTTTTGTTCCCATTTCATTTAGAAGACTAGTTGTACGAAAAATATTATCTGAATCAAGCCATCGTTAGATGTTTGTTATTTGAACAAAAGGAAAACATCAAGTCTCAATTCTCAACACAATTATTTGATGTTCACAATAAGTTGTTCTTATTATGAGTTCCAGAAGATGATTAGGTTGCCTAGATAATTTGGTGCATTACCAACTTTGCCCTTAGAACTACAGTCAAGTTTTTTCTTTTTAATTAGAGTAAAAAGAAGTTCTCACTCATGCATATTCTTCCTCTCTTTGCACTGATCCAATTTTAAGGGTCTGATAATCCTTTCACTCACGTTTAGCCTCCTCACTGTTTTGGATTTCACTCGGTTCTTTCCCCCCCTTCGTTTTTTACCAACCTTCGCCTTCCGTATGTCTCTCTCATTTTAACTTCCCCTTCCCCCAATGACTCAGATTCCTTGAGCTGCTAAGAGTAACCACTTAATAGAGTGCTGGGAATTCCTTGACTTGCAGTTACACAATCTTTTTCCCTGTTGTTGAGTTGACATGCAGATAATATATACTTATGTTATTTTAGTAACTTCTTTGATTTATTTCTTCAAGCAGAGGCAGCGAGTTACGAGTCGTTGAACTCTTAGATGACCTTTGTGAAAAGATGCAAGATTATACACTGGAGAAGGTAGCGTTTCCTTGATGTCTTTCTAATTTCTCATTGCTCTATGTTATTTTTCAAACAAAAGAACAGGAACTGTATTAATTGACACAATTGAATCAAACCTAAACTTCGAAACAAGTAAAAGGTTTGTACACTTGATGCTCACAATTAGTTGAGTGAAATGTTTCTTTAATGCTGATGATTTTCCCTTTTGCCTGCTAGGTGGATTCAAGCACCAACACTTGGATCAAAGTAAGCAATTGGGATCTTCTCAAGACTAGTATGTCTCATGACTTCATTTCTTCCCCTTCTTGGTACACTTTCATTTTTATAACTGGACTGCTAATGTTGCTAATATTTTGAGAGTTGAAATATAAATTCCTTAGAAGGTCCTGTACCTAGTTTTCTGTCTACCCGCAAGGCCTTCATCAGCTATCTTCCTGCCAAATTAACTTTTGGATATCGTATCTTCTAGAGTTGAATGTCTATGAGCACCATATTCCCTCTCTATATATTAGTTCATCTCTCTGGACGAGTTGGGCATAATGTTAGTTGTTGATGGGCTTGAGTATTTGGGGGACATGAGATTTTTCATCTCTCACACTCATTCTGTTTTGAAGCACATATCTCAGCCAGACTCCAGACTCATTATAGTTCTAGCTTCCAAATTACGCATCATACATGATGTACATTCATGTGAATAACATAATACCTAGTCATTTGTGTTGCGGGGATGATCTAGCATGTTCTTAGTTCGCAAGTCAAAGATCTTCTCTTTGTAAATTCTTTTCATTCATTTACACATAGGTAGCTTGGGGGTATGTTGTAACAGCTTGGAAACTGGGAAACATGATACTACTGTTTTAGGCTAAACCTAACAATTTCTTATTGCCCGAACCAATAACTGAATTCTCATTTATGAGTGCACTGAGAACAGGAATAAGTTGTCAATTTCCTCGGTAAATCATCCCTGGTTTTTATGTATTAGAATTTACAGAGATCTTCAATGTTAATGTTTTGTTTTGCCTTTTTTTTTTTTTAATTCCTTGATAGATAAGCAAGAAGCTCGAGCACATTCAAAAGCGTTGTCATCCTTTTGTGGAAGGTAAAGAGGAACCAGTTACTCCTCTTAGCTACAGTGAAATTTCCATTTCAGTTCTGATTCTACTCTAAATATAATACACTTTAACAATGTGTTTATATGCCGGCAGGTTACTCGAGCAAACTGAAGATGAGGTAAGATGATTTTCCTACAACAATGAGGCTTCCGCGTGGTTGAAAGCTACCTGTACACTAATGCTGTCCTGTAAATAACAGTTGGCAGAGTTGATAAAGAAAGGATCTGTCAAAGTTGGAGATGTGACCAAGGTATTATGTGAAGATCTCAGCAACTATTGCAAGGGGACAAGGTAACTAGTTTCTTTATCGTGTTATGTGATCGACACATTTTCAGATTTATTTATAGAGATCAATAATAAGTGTCTACATTTGTGCAGCAGCTCCAATAAGGCAGTAGATGATGAACTTTGACCTGATAAATCATTTAGTTTCCGTGGCTGGTTGATGAGGTAAAGAAAGAAGATTGTCCCTTATTCGCGAACCAGAAATTCAGATGATTTCCATAGAAGTAGAAACAGTTTGTTACGTCCTCATATTTCTTCTGATATTTTTAACTTAATACAACATACATTTGTATGTCCTTCCCTCTTTTTTATTGGACCATGTATCAGTCATCCCATGTTGTACTCAAGATCAACTAATTTTATCGATTTATACTCTCTTTTGCGTCTTCTTCTTGTATTAATCTACTTTCTGTTTTAGCTGAATTTCGAATCGGAAAACTGTTGGACATGTTTAAAGTCTAGCCATTATGAAAGTTGAGCAAATAAAAGATGGTACAACATAATACTTGCGTTGTATTTTTTTGTCTTACAGATTAATTATTCCACTTTAACATTTCACACTATTATTTTAAATGTTATACCAAGCTTTATGAATCCAATCATATTCTCGAAAATTTTTTATCAGATATTTGTATAAAGAAATCTATAAAAAGTATCTTTGTTGAAAATCCAGTAACAAAATAGTCTCTTAGTTCATCAATGATGGAAATGAAACTTGCTCCTCCTTGTCGCATGTATTATAGTATTGATCTTATAGTCATCAATTGAGGAAAGACAGAAGCACAATTTAGTCAAACATCTCTTGTGATCGATCAAATGGTTTTCTTAATAGATAGTTTATTTCTGATCTTCCTGCTAGCTGACATAGTTTAAGTTAAGCATTAACTAATCACATATCCAACAAATTCAAATTTACAAAATGCAGTACTAATCCAACATACAAGCAGTACAGGACATAAACGTTATGCCTTTCTTGAATCTGTAAACATCAACAAGAATGCACTCTGGAGCGCACACCAGGCACCTAATCTTTATCGGATACTCAACACATTTCCAATATACAGGCTTTCAAAAACTACGATAAGCTAAGCGAGTGAAACGTTGGAATGAGGAAGCAGACGTGAGTCCCCATAGTGTGGAGTTATACTGGTAGGCTATTTCATTTCCCAGAATCTTGTTATGAGTTGCTTTCCAATACACTTTTTAGAAGATTCAGTCCTTCAACTGATATGCTTCTACATATTCGAGTAGGAGTTTCAATCCTAGGTGGAGGATCAGGAGAAAAACAAATTACAATGACTGTTAAGTTATCACATGTGTTGCGCTTGAGGGCTTCCCGTACCAGTTCTCTTGAACATCTTTCTGGGTCATTATGTAGCATGAGTTCTTTCCTGGCCATCGTAACAGCACATTGGCTGCTCATAACATCCCATAGACCATCACAACCCATGATTAGGAACTCATCATCCTCGGTCAACAATGTTTCCTGCAACTCCGGCTCTGCACTCAAGGGGTAGGCAGAACCTTTTGGGCCTTTCATGTGCCAATCCCCCAAGGCACGTGCTATAGATAACTGTCCGTTTAAGTATCCGTCATATATGACTCCTCCAAGTTTTTCTATTCTATGTCTTTCAGATGCGCTATTTGGTTTGTGGTCCTTAGACAACTCAATGGCTTTACCTCGTTTCCCTAGCACAGCACGACAATCTCCTGCATTAGCAACGATCATGTTTCTGCAAAACAAATCATATCACACTACAGACTATTCAGCACCAAATCCTGCTTGAATAGAAATTTGAAGTACACCAAATAGTTTTAAAAACTCGTAACGATCAGAAACATAAGGAATGTTGTCAACAGCAATTAATGTGGATCATGGAGCAGAAGAGAACAGACTGCATTCAGAAAATATTTCATGAAAACAAATTCAGCTTATTCTACTCCTTCCGTTTCAATTTTATTTGTCATACTTCCCTTTTTAATCCGCTTCAAAAGGAATGTCCCTTCCATTTTGGTATATTCTACATTCTTTAGTTTAAGACCACAAGTTTCAAAAGTCTTGTTTACTTTCTCAAATTCTGTGTCAAAGTCAAAACCATAAAGAAATTGAAAAGGAGGGAGTAATAGTTCAAAATGTCGGCATGATCGCATCTGCACTTTCAACATGAAATGGAAACCAGAGCAGTTATACGTATTGAGCTTCACAAGGAGAAATAGCCCAGAAGAATGGAACTAAATATGTGTATTTGCCTTCATGCTTTTAGTAAACATAAAAGACCAAACCAATGTTCTTATTTTTCCCTTCAGCAAGTATATTGCATTGTTCTAAGAAATAATTTAGACGAGCAAATGATTGTTTTTTAACCAGCGCCCTCTTTTGGGTATGCAGGTACTATTCCTTTTTGGAATGGAAAGAAGAAAGGATGGTCTACGATCACCGATGTCGAATTCACCCCAACTAGTTGTATGGGGTGGGGTGCTTGTGAAAAGCTGCTTTGGATATGAGTGGGTTCGGTCCTCCAAGGCCTGTTAGAGCTCTCTTCAACCTGCTCATGGCTACATCGATCGGTTTCGGGTCAAATAGGAAGAACTAGAAGATTCCACCTCTGGAAAGCGCCTACACCTAATGGCTTAAGAAATATGAAAACAAGAAACAGAAGACTAATTACCTTCCAAACATTAGAGCTGTCAATGCTGTGGTGCCAGAGTATATGTCAATAGAACTATCGTCGGCAAAGGCATAGTCAGCTTTCAGAAAAGCATTCTTGAGTGCCTTCTCTAAACACATGGGAAAACAGGGGTCCTCCATTATGAACTTGAGAATATTATTCCTCACAAATAATGCTGCATCAGTACCCCCATGGCCATCAAAGACCTGTGGGGAATCAGTAACAGAGTTATTACTAAATCATACCGATGATGGAGGTACAAGTAACGGTGCAAGGACCAGATGACACGACTTAATCGAGAAACAAAAAGAAAACTAGGTTCATATCATTTATGGAACAATCCATGAGATACGCAGCAAAAGAAACCAATCGATCAGCTACACCTCAACTCTAACTCCTGAGTTATTTGGCATAAGCAAACATAAAGAAAGTAAATTTACCCAAATATTACAATTTTGCATGAAGCCTAAATAATTACCACCTGTATGCACACTAAAATTTGAGTTGCCGTTATCTTTCTTAAATTGAACTAGGCCACTTTTAGAATTCATAATCGATTTTCTTTTTTTCAGGAATCCTCGGCTTCAGTGGTACTTCAGCAAAGTGTCAAGAGCAGATAGGTCTTCATAGTTTGACTTTTCCCTAGGCATATGCATCCAAAAAGCCTACTGCATTTCAAAAAGAATAAATCTTTTGGTAATTTAAGTATGTTAGGAGTATATCCCAGAAAAGCTAGCGGAGTTCGTTTCATGCTTTAAAGGACTAGGAAAATTTAAGAGCAGAGTTCATAGATCCCATGAAGCCTTCTAAGGAGCAATCCATACAGCATTTCCTTCTACATCATCCACTTGATAGTTGATACTGCTGAGCGCTCAAAAAGCCCAAACAAGCTCCTAATTCTTGTGTATCTCGTTTTGTACACTTTAGACCTCTATCTATCCTTCGCCATTCATTTTTCCATTTTACGAAGTTTGTTTCTCACTTATTATCTTACTAACTACAGACAATAAAGGCCAACAGGCACCCTTGAACTCCCCGTTGTCAGATTTTGATTGATTCAGTGAGGGGAATCTGAAATGAATTGCATCACATGCTATTCAATGAGAGGAACATAACCAACACAAAAGAGTAATTCATTTAGGGTGAAACATCACTACACATAGCACATTACATGGGTATTTCTATCTACAACGCATGCAAAAATGCATAAACAAGTGAAGTGCAAAAGCTACAAACCCCATAGAACGCTGCAGGGGAAGTGGAACCTGCAATTTCATTAACATGTATGATTAGATCATCTATACAGATATGTTCATCCTCCATATACTGTTTGGGTCCTTTCTCAGCACAACTTCCAGAACGAAATATTGGTTCAAAGTTTGATTGTCCCTCAGAAGGGTGTTGGAAACCCTTCTCAGTTATTTCAAAATCCTAGTAGATGTAAGAAAAATAATATTAGCTGCATGACATTAATAAGGTACAAACAACAAAGTTTGAAAAATAAAAAGGATGGAAAAGGAAGAAAATTCAAGGGGAGTAATTAATGTAGTTATTAGCAGATAAAGAGATTAACTGCTACAACTTTTACAGCTTCGATCTTTGATAAAATACCCCCACCCACAAAAGAAGTGAAACCCCCCGGAGTCATGGTGAACTTAATAAATTTGCGTACTCCGGCGGTCAGATCACGACTAATTGCTTTACTCTTGCAATATAGATCTTAGGAGTCATTTGGTTCTCATACTAGTTACGTAAAGATTATAATGTATGGGCTATTTTTGCGATGAATAAATTGTAGGAATTGTTATGCAATGAATAATGACATGTAGAATGTAATGCAATGATTTGTCTTTAGATATGCTTATCCACGTAGACTAATACATGTATTCTTATTCTACATTCTATCTGTCGTTTCCTCATCACTTATGCATATTTAGTTTACTAACACCAATCGAAAGCTGCAATTACTTGCCAGAGATTGTTTTTTCTGC
The DNA here is from genome assembly GCA_027704765.1 of Solanum habrochaites. Classification (NCBI taxonomy): domain Eukaryota; kingdom Viridiplantae; phylum Streptophyta; class Magnoliopsida; order Solanales; family Solanaceae; genus Solanum; species Solanum habrochaites. Next base: position 67,824,450 of record JAKWJA010002492.1, read on the forward strand.
TAAAAACTAAACTGTTTTCTAAATGCTAGTATCAAGCACAACAAAGAATCTAATTGAACTGTCTTTGACTTCCATAAATCTAACCACTAACTCAATTCCCACTAAAACTGAACTGTTTCATAAATAGTACTCCCTCCGTTTCAATATGTCTGCCTTAATTCCCTTTTAATCCATTTAAAAAAGAACGCCTCTTTCCTTTTTTGGCAACTCTTAAATTTCAACTTTCCACATATCATGCATGTTTAAGACAATAAGCTTAAAGGATATTGGCACATGATACACATCTTTTAGTTTAAGACTATACGATTCAAAATTTCTTTACTTTCTTAAATTCCGAGCGAACTTCCAAGTAAAAACTAGACAAACAAAATGAAAGGAGAAAGTACTACCAAGCACAATAAGGGATATAAACACGCAACAAGATGCTGAGATAAGATCACTACCAAACTTTAACACTTTCCACTTACTAAATCAGTGTCTCCTACAAGTGCAATAGAGTTCACTGAATACTGTACAACAGAAGGATCTCGTAGTGTCTTATCACTTGTCGTCTTTAGTTCATTTGATTCCTCAAGTAATTCATCTTTAACAGCAGATGTATTCTCCTTACTGTAACTCCCTTCTACTATAGCAAATGGTGGTGAAAAATCTGTATAGGCAGCCATATGCATTCCCAGAGCATAAATTCAATAGCCTCAGAGATTCTTATCCACAGAAAGCTTGACCCCAAAAATGCAAAAAAAGATAATCAATCACTTGTAAAAGGGCAAAAAGAGAGAGAACAATTTGCAGTACAATAATTGTCAAGGTTAAGCCTTTAGCAGTCCTACAAAAACAAAAAGCTTCAATCTTTGGTTCCTTAACAAATTCAAAACCCTTGTAAACAAGAAATTTTACTAGCTCAGTTCATTTTAATCGACCCCCACCTAGTATCACCTCCCCCATTTCCCTTCCCCTACCCAAAAAGACCCTTTTAGACTCCACAACAACAACAACATAACAGTCCCACAAGTGGGGCGTAAGAATAGTGTGTACACAGATCTTATCCTACAAGATATATAGGCTGTTTCCAATATATCCTCGATATATCCTCGACTACCTTTGTGAACTCCCTAAGCTCTAAAATTACAACAATTCAAGAATCAAAATAAACAGAAATGAAACCCCTTTCTGTCATAGAATCACCACAACCAACCAAGATCAATAATTTCAGTAAATTTCACCAACCCCACAAAGCAAAGTAACCATAGGAACTTAAGTAAAACAAACAAAAACAGTAACCCATAAGTCTAATTAGCACATAGATCTCTATGAACAAACTTCAGTTCATAATCAAAAGTTGAATCTAAATTACCAGAATGATTTGAAGCGGACACCAAAAGATGAAATTTTGGTGGAAGTCACAGAATGATTAGCCTTTTTTGGGAAGTAAAGGGGGTGAAACCAAGAATGGAAATTACTAAAAATGGAGACCCTAAATCCAACTGAGAAAATAAAGGCACAACATTTGCGGTTGGTAACCGGCACTTCCTGGACAATCATTTTTTATTAAAGAAACGGCTTTTCCTTCAGACCAAAGAACATCATATTTTACGTCATTCACTAGTCAATAGTAAATCCGCAATATATTAAAATTTTGAGATTCAAATTTTTAACTAAAAAAAAAAGATTTACATTAAAGCTTTAAAGAATATATATATAAAAACTTAATCGATGGTTCAATTATATGATATAAATTAAAATTAAATAATGCAAAATCGTATTATGAAATGAATAGTAAATGTGAAAAAAAAAAGATAATAATGTCACGTGTAAATTGCATAGCTAAGTTCTATCGCTTAATCATTAATAATTGTGAAGTATAAAGTTAAACTAATTACATAAAATACATATATTTTTATTGTTAATACAAATAGTCTTGATTGAAATAATTAAATGAGATACCATATTTTAAGTGATAAGAAATTAGTGAGAAATTTGGAAATGAAATTAGTCTAAAATCTATTATTATTGACATAATATTTATAAATTAATCATATTTTAATTTTTACGTTGTTCTTTTGTTGCAAAATATAAAAATGGAATGAAAAATTTCAAGTTATTTAAGGTTGAAAGTATGTTTATTTGACATGAAATTATCTATTGATTCTATTTTTTTCAATATACTCTATATTTCTCAAGCTCGTAAACTTGATGTCTCTATCGAGTTGGTTAACATCATTCAGCCTTATTGGAACGAATACTCACTAATCTACCTCAAACAGTGAAATTTTATTTTTAATTTTTTATACGAGATTCTTATTTATCAGCATATAAAATTTATAATATTTATTATCAACAAACACATTTATTGAGTGACTATAATTGTAATAGTTTGCCATCAATAGTTGTTAACCAATCTCATTTGATTAATATAATTTATTTATTATTAGATGCAAAGGAAAAAAAAAAGGAACAAGAACGAAGAAAACAAAAACAAAAGGAAAAAACAAGTCAAACAAAACAACTAAATAACAATTGCAAATGCTGATGTAGATCTATAAAAAAGAAACAACCTAATTTTGACAATTGAATATATTATGCATGTTTTGCACTATATGTTTCATAAATTATTCTAGAAATTAATTAAGTAATTAAAGTTCTACTAGAAGCAATAACTTCTATTTTCTTTATTGATAATGAAACAAGTTTTATATATGATGGTGATATATTAAAAATATTTATTTTTTTATTTACTTACACAGTGTGATTTTTTGAGAAGCGATTCATCTCTTATTTATTTTTTATTTTTTAAGATGAAAAAAGAGACAATAAAACTATTAAGGCGAGAGTTTTTTTTTTTTCATAACGGAGCAAGAATTATAATTGAATCCTTTTAGATTATATGTAACTTTTATGCTTATTAAATAAATTATTTTTTATACATATATAACTAAATTTTTGAACTTCAATTATAGCTCTCATATTTTGAAGAAAAACGTGATCACAACTCCTTTCCAAATGCTAACAAATACAATTTGCAATTATTGAATTGAGTACTTTTTTTAGGCAAGTTGTAGAATGTTTGATGTAACTCAAATAATTGTAGCCCTACAAGATAGACTAGGTTTTTGAAATTTTATCTTTGAATAATTATTTAGTTACATATTTCAAAATTTTCAAATACTTGGTTAAAGTTTAAATTCAAAAATTTATGATTTCCATTGCTCAAATTTTTAAGTTGTAATTTTAGAATTTTATGAAAACGCAAAATGAAAAAAACTTCAAATTATTCCAAAAGACACTTTATTCGTTGCTTTGGCCAAATCACAAACTCTATTATTCTTTCTCTGATTGGTGGTGTACAAGCCAAATGAACGTGAAAAAAAGCTCCCTTTTTGTTGAACTTAATTTAAGTTAGGAACAACTTTCTTTATTTTTAATTTTTTTTTTCCTGTTCTCAGGTTAGAACAATGAGTTGTAATGGATAGTTGAATTCGAGTTTTGAAGTATTAGAATTTGTTTTTGTTAAAATAAAATAACAAAAAACAGTTAATAACTTTTTCACGTGCTTGTAGGAGTCTTCCTTGTTTGTTGTCTCCCCTAATCCATCACTGTTTTCAGCCCTCTCTAGCTATCATATCAATTCTTTCTTGATTGGTTTCCCAAGTTTCAAACTTTCCATTTTTTCAAAACCAATACCTTTACTTTCTTATTTGCTTTTGAATTAAAGAATTATTTGGGGCATTTCTCTATATACTTGCCTTAATTGGTCATCAAATGTCACTGGATTTGTCAAAGTTCTGAACTTTATTAGTTTTACTCAACCAAGATTTCCAACTTTTAAGTTTTTTCAGCTAAGAAATTAAAGGGGTCATTCCTAACTGCTCAAGAAAAGAGTAATTTAGTAGTTTGATGAACATTGCTAGTAGCAAGAAGAAGATACAAGCCAGGGAAAAAGGGATTTTGGCTGTGAGGTAAAAGGGTCTGTTCAAAATAGTCTAGTCATTCTTGGTTCTTCTCTCTTTTACTTTGTCTGCTACTTTTTCTTTTCCTTCAAGAGTGTATTTCTTTGTCTCAAGGTTTTCTTAATCTGTCAGACCCAAATTTTTGCCTTTGCTTATTACTATGCAAACAGTAAAGTTGCTGCCTTGTGATCATGTGGTCCTGTGCGGCTTCCCTTTTTTTTGTTACTATGATATCTATTTCTGTACTTGTGTTATGTCTACCTCCACGAGATAGGGGAAAAGTCTCGTGCACTCTATCCTCTCCGCATATGTCACTTGTGGGATTTCATTTGGTATGTTGTTGTTGTTGTGTTATGGCTAAAAGAATGTGGCTCCTTCTCTGCTTTATTCTGCTCCTTCTCTGCTTTATTCTGCTTCTTTCTCAAGCTTAATTCATTTGGGAAAGTTGAGTGTTCACAATAACGCTTTCTCTCTATTGAGTACTTATGTTGAACTTTAATTTTAGCATAAAATCTCATTCCTTTTTTCAGCTTAAGCCAACTGTTTCTTTTCCCCCTTTTTTTGTGCGTTATGCACATGCATGAGCTCTTGCTTCATTTTGTGAGTGCTTGTATGTTTGATCCATATTTAGTCTTAGTATATAAAGTTGATGTGGGGATTTTGTAGTTTGTACAATTCTCATTGCATTTACTTGATAATATGTTAAAGTATTAGAGTTGAAATATTTAGATATCAATTTTCTAACCATTTTTTTTTCCGCATGCCTCAACTAGTTTCATGGGTTACCTTCCACGTTCCACTGCAACAAGTACATGTAATTCTATTTACCAAAGGCTAGGAAAGATGGGAAGAAATCATCTGGTGATTTAAGTATTGATGTGATATGATCTTTCTGAATGAACCTGAAATATTTTAGATGTCAATTTTCTAAAGGTTTGTACGTGATTATGGGCCTTTTTCCCTGAGCCTACCTGTTTGAAGAATTTATCTTGTAGAAGAAGTGGGTATGATGATGCTAATAGCACCATAAAGAGCCTGTTGTTGTCCCTTCATCTTCATCTAGGATGAATGTGGTTTGGATTATTGTCTCTTGTATAGTATGCTTTGGAGTGTGTTCAGACGGGTTGAGTAGGAATGGCACTTCAAGGCCTGCTGTTGTGAGTGTTGGAGCTATATTTACATTTGACTCTACAATTGGAAGAGCTGCCAAGATTGCAATTCAGGAGGCTGTGAAAGATGTTAATTCCAACTCTAGCGTCCTCCAAGGAACCAAACTTGTTGTGCAGTTGCAAAATTCCAATTGCAGTGGGTTTCTTGGCATGGTTGGAGGTACTTTGTTCACTGTTCATTTCCTTTAATATCCATTACACTGCCTTAGATGCTGGAAAATTTAGAATCAGGAAATAACAAGAGGAAACATAGTTAGTTTCTCCTTTGAGGAAACCAATGATGCTTGGAAGTCATTGCTAATGTCAACACTCATTGTAGTTTATCATTCTCAGTTAATGTAGATAGCTGATGGTTTGTGCTATTAGAATATGTGGCATTCATTCAAAATTTGATTCACATAGCCTAGAAAAGTTTCCAATTCTCTCATTTAAGGGTACATTTGAATATCTAGACTAACACTTCTTTTATTTGCAGCCTTGAAATTTATGGAGACTGATGTTGTTGCAGTAATAGGCCCACAATCTTCTGTAGTTGCCCATACCATATCCCATGTTGCCAATGAACTTCAAGTTCCTTTCTTATCATTTGCTGCTACTGATCCCACACTCTCCTCTCTTCAGTTCCCTTATTTTCTTAGGACAACTCAAAGTGATCTATACCAGATGACTGCAATAGCTGAGATCATTGAATTTTATGCTTGGAAGGAGGTCATAGCGATTTTTATTGATGACGACTATGGGAGAAATGGTGTCTCTGCATTAGATGATGCACTTGCAACAAGGCGCTGCCGTATCTCATATAAAGCAGGGATTTCCCCTGGAGCTACTGTGACGCGAGGTGATGTTATGGATGTTATGGTAAAGGTTGCCCTGATGGAATCTAGAGTCATTGTTCTACATGCATATCGTAAATTAGGATTGATGGTACTTTCAGTGGCACACTATCTTGGAATGATGGGTGATGGTTATGTATGGATATCCACAGATTGGCTCACCACTGTATTAGATTCCTCTCCTCCCCTGCCACAAGATACTATGGACACCATGCAAGGAGTTCTAGTCTTGCGACAACACACTCCAGAGTCTGAAAATAAAAGAGCATTTTCTTCCAGATGGAACAAGTTGACAGGTGGTTTGTTAGGGCTAAATTCCTATGCTCTTCATGCATATGACACGGTTTGGCTAGTTGCACATGCCATAGATTCATTCTTTAATCAGGGAGGGACCATTTCGTTTTCTAATGATACTAAGTTGCAAACAGTTGAAGGAAGTAATCTTCACCTTGAAGCAATGAGTATTTTTGATGGCGGGCCACTTCTGCTGAAGAACTTATTGGAGAGTGATTTTGTTGGTTTGACGGGGCCATTCAAGTTTAGTCCAGATAAATCTCTTATTCGTCCAGCATATGATATCATAAATGTAATTGGAACAGGTTTTCGACGTGTTGGTTACTGGTCTAACTATTCTGGTTTGTCTATTTTGCCTCCCGAGACCTATTACTCGAGGCCACCTAATCGTTCAAGTACAAACCAAAAACTTTATAGTGTTGTGTGGCCTGGAAACAATGTTCAAAAACCTCGTGGATGGGTTTTTCCAAACAATGGTAAGCAACTGAAAATAGGGGTTCCCATCCGAGTTAGTTACCGGGAATTTGTGTCTCAAATTCCAGGCACTAACAATTTTAAAGGTTTTTGCATTGATGTATTCACTGCTGCTGTTAACTTATTGCCATATGCTGTTCCACATAAATTTGTCCCCTATGGAAACGGGCATGAAAATCCAAGCTACACCGATATGGTGAGGCTAATCACAACCGGGGTAAGTTCATGCTGACAGCGAGGATGTATGTCCATAATTGCTAACATTAAAGTATTTTAACTATATTTTAAATAATTTTTTTGTGTGTGTGCTCCCAGAAATTTGATGGTGTTGTTGGCGATATTGCAATAGTTACGAATCGGACTAGAGTTGTCGATTTCACACAGCCATATGCCGCATCTGGACTTGTTGTTGTGGCCCCATTCGAAAAGCTAAATTCCGGTGGCTGGGCCTTCCTAAGACCCTTTTCTGCTCAAATGTGGGGAGTTATCACTATTTTCTTTCTCTTTGTTGGGATGGTAGTGTGGATTTTGGAGCACCGAATCAATGATGAATTTCGTGGGCCTCCCAAACAGCAGTTGATAACCATTCTATGGTGAGATCAATGGTTCTTTCTCTTTCCTTTTTCTGGTTAAGTCAACCTTGTGGTGGCGGAGGGTGTAGCATTGAAGTCCCATGCAGAAAGCGGAAATGTTACTTCAAAAAAATAAGTTTTTCGTAATGTATTTATGTGTAAACATGTAATGTTCAAAGTGAACAAAAGGATGTTTTCCCCATCTTACATGGTTTAGCTTTACAAAATAACAAAAATCATTCCAAAGTGACAACATTCTCATATTAAGTTACCAAATGGTGAGACTAAAGTCCGTTGACAAAAGATGCATCATAATCCCAATACTTGCATGTTATTTACTGTGCATTGTGGTACCTGCTAATTAAAAGGTTGTGAGCAGGCCCAACCCATGAGGTGGTGTTGGATGTGTATTTGCCTAGGATTTGCCTAAAAACACGCTAATGTTAGTGACATAGGTCCATATATGTGTGAATACATGCCGTACACTATTCTTTACGCGTTCTTGTGATGAACTTGGCATAGATTCCTGCTACGGTGCTAGTTGTTTCTTTCTTCTCCTCTTAACTAAACAAGAAAAAATAGATTGTGGGATCATAAATATTAGTTCTTGATGATACGATTGTTATTATTTCAAAATTTGCATGTGTCATTGTATCTTTGTATTTGCACTTAAATATTATATGAGTTCAGAAAACAGCCATGATAGATATGGTTCTCTGTTCTCCTTATCAGTTATGAATGCAGTTGTTGCTTTCATTTTCTGTGTGCACTGAGCGTGATCCAATTCATTGATCAATTGAACTTGATTTGAATAGATTTATAACCATCACCCCAAGAAGTGCACACTGTTATAGAAGGATTGCTTCTTTTCAATGAGAGCAACTTCTCAATTATAGAAGACTACTTGTCTGACGATTGTTTGTTCTTCTTGCAGGTTCAGCCTTTCAACTCTCTTTTTTGCCCACAGTAAGTGAACTATAGTTCAGTATAATTGTTTCGCTGTTCATTTGATATTTACTCTCTTAACTTTTGTGATATTTCCTCTGTAGGAGAGAATACTGTAAGTACGCTTGGTCGCATGGTGCTGATCATATGGCTCTTTGTCGTTTTGATAATAAATTCAAGTTACACAGCAAGTTTGACCTCCATCCTCACTGTGCAACAATTATATTCTCCTATTAAAGGTATTGAGAGCTTGAAAGAAACTGATGAACCAATTGGGTACCAAGTTGGTTCTTTTGCAGAAAGGTATTTGGAGGAAATTGGTATACCAAAATCCAGACTTGTTCCCCTTGGGTCACCGGAAGAATATGCTACAGCACTTCAACGTGGTCCTGCAAACGGGGGTGTAGCTGCAGTGGTGGATGAAAGACCATACGTTGAACTTTTCCTGTCAAACCAGTGCAAATTCAGGATTGTAGGTCAAGAGTTCACCAAAAGTGGGTGGGGTTTTGTAAGTTTCTCTATTCCTACAGTTTTTTCTTATTTCCTCATTCTGTGTGCCTCCTGCCATTTCTTTTTCCTTAATCCTAATTCTGTAAGTACACCTTGGTTTATATTGTTTGAAAGAGGATCTGTAGCTCCCTAGAGTTTTCTGGACCAGAAGAAAATTGGGAAGAACATCTTGTATATTAAGAGTTGCACTTCATTTGTGTGGGAAAACAAACACATGTAAAAAATAGTTGCTGAATCACATAGAAGGTCCTGTAGGAATCAATATTATCTAGTCTTTGAGGTGAACGTGATATTGATGTCCATTTCAACTTTCAGGTTCAGTCACTGCTTAAAAGGTTCTATTTTGTTGACTAAAAACTTGATGTCCTGGACATCTTGGTAGGATTTTGTAGCATATCACTAAGCGCACTTCTATTTAAAACCGAGTATTTGTGTAAAAATTGTTGACGTCGGGGTTCTGCATTTCAATTAAGCTTATAGATTCTTTATTTATCTATTGGAGACGCGGAATCCAGAAATCATGATGTTTTGCTCTGTCATTTTGTGCCTGTTATTCTGATTCAGGCATTTCCTCGGGACTCTCCGTTGGCTGTCGACTTGTCAACTGCAATTTTAACACTATCAGAGAATGGAGACCTCCAGCGGATACATGACAAGTGGTTAGCAAGAAGTGCATGCAGTTTAGACAATGCTGAGCTTGAATCAGATCGCCTTCACTTGAGAAGCTTTTCAGGCCTCTTTCTTATATGTGGAATTGCATGCTTTATTGCTCTCCTAATATATTTCATCCAGATTCTGCGTAAATTTTGCCGGACTTCCAACGCTGCAGTTGATTCAGATTGTCAGAATACTACTTCACGTTCCAAACGTCTTCAAACTTTGCTGTCAATTATTGATGAGAAATCAAATAGAGGCAGCAAGCGAAGGAAAATCGACAGATCAGTTTCTGATGACAACATAGAAAATGACTTGGGAAGGGATTCCAGGTGGATAGAAACACAGGTTCCTTCTCAAAATGAAATTCATTAGTTCAATTATGCCAGCTGACATTTCTTATAGGGTTCTTACCAAGTTTCAATTTTGTCAACATAGAATTGTTTATTAGATTCAGCTGTCAACTGTATATTAGCACAATTTTTACATAACCAATATCATTTAGTGGCTTCAGCTCTGATACTTTTTCTATGGATTCATTCATGTGGATGGTGGTGATTTTGTCCTTGTGTTTCTATGAATTAAGGTAAAGTTCATTGCTGAATTGCAGCCTTTAGGTAGATTTAGCCATTGATCAAAGCCTGTCCATTGCACCTCTTTTTTTTTTGTGCAAGTATGGAAGCCTCTTTAGGAGCTTGCAGTGAACTGCGAATTGAAGGAAGATAAGTGCTATTATGAGTTGTAGCTGATGCTTATTTTGGCTGAAGCCTCGTCTGATATAATTAAATAAATAAAAGGGTGCACTTTCTAAATTCAAGCGTAAATGAGATAACCAACCAAGCCAATGATAGTATTTGATAGTGGTGTACATTGATTCTTCATATTCTTTAATTTAGAATTAAAAGGATTCTTTAATTTAAGATTAAAAGGGAAAAAACCTTGATTCATGTATTTATTTAAAATTCTAAAAATCCTTATTGGCTTTTCTTCTCCCACATTCCTTTTCTAATTCAAAAAATAATTAAAATAATGTTATTTAATTAATTAGATGTTTAATTTAATCTATAAGTAAAATGGTAATTCAATTTTACACTTTGAAACTTTTCACTTATAATATAATATATGATATGATAATAAAATTACAATATGTACATAGGTTTAATATGTAGTTAGTATTGAGCTAATTTTGATTGCCTTTGAAGTATTTTTGAAAGATATCTTCCTCTAAACAATAGGTATGAAGTACTTTGTAGACCTCAATTACAAGTCTAGGAAACCTGGTGGAGAAATAGCTCTCAAAACCTTCAGGAACCTGTCCAAGAATTCCCTGTATTTCCTTTGAAAGCTCTCTGTAATGGTTTAACTTATTTCTGATAACACGCAACAAATCGCGGACACTATCGTATTTGTAACGCCTGTAGCGACCAATGTCATTGATAAATGCACTATCCATTTTATCATTCCACAGACCACCCAATGCCACCGTCTTAACACTTTCCAGTGCTCCCAAAAGTTCAGATCCATCTTCTCTATCCTCTAATTCCACTCTATCACTGGCGTCTCGGAGGAATGAGAGTCGCATCTCAGAATTCCAAAAGAAAGGATGATGCAATACCTCCACTGCTTTTGGCCTAAGGGATAACAGAAAGGCAAAGTACAAATATAATATCAATGACACAAAACTTACAAATTTATAATATCAGAGAACCAATACTATGTAGAGGACAAAAAATTTCAAAACCATGATGTCATTACCTTAGCTCTGGATTTGGATGTAGGAGTGCACTGATGAGATCTGTTGCCTCTGGAATATTCTCTATAAGGAATAAATCCTTTTGATCGTTAACTATATTTACATCACGTTCAAAACTATCCCCATACGGATGTTTTCCCCCGGTTATGCAGAAAAAGAGTACACAGCCTAAACTGAATAAATCCACAGCACGTGTCTGCCGTTCATGACGAAGTTGCTCAGGTGCTTGCCAACCTGAACTCCCAGAGCCTACAGATATTGTAACACGGGATAAGTGACATTCATGCACGTACAATAGTTGCAAATAGATATGCAGAAGAAAGTTTCAAGATATCCCTATTTTCAAATGAAATGCCTCCAATGCATGGCTTCACTAATCACTATATAGATTTATCAACTCCAAATTGAAATGAATAGAAGTTTTTCAAAAAATTTGGGACAAAAAGGAAGTGAATGGGACTTGTATTAATTACATTGAAAAATAAAAAGCAACAAAAGCAGACCTTCCTCACCCTTCACTCAGGGTAAATAAGGTAGCATTGGGGCTGGGTAATGCACTTGAAAATGCCAATGGTCACAAGATAAAAAAATGCAAGTTCTGAACTAAGGCTTACCAGTGGAATTTTTGGTTAATGAAGACATGTCCCCTGCAAGATGCTTGCTGATACCCATATCTGAAAGCTTTGCACTTACAGATCTCTCTTTTACTATAAGAATATTCTGAGGCTTCAAGTCACGATGTACAATTCCCAGTTCATGCAAATGAGCAAGGCCATGAACCATATCTCTGCCATTACCAATCATAAAAGGGCTTAATTGTTAATTCTGAATGCCTCTCAAATACGTCTGAAAGAGATGTAACTAAATAATGGTGAAAGGAAAGGCAGGTAAAAGACATAAAAAATCTAATATGTCCACATCCTGAAATGTGAAAGAAAAATTTGTATGTATTCGTTCAAAAGGGCAAACAAATAAATAAGATGTGATTCAACAAATGATTCAGAGGCTAATTGCCTTTATATTTTGTGAGATCAAAATAATATAGTACTCTAACACAAAGATTAGAAGAACTTCAAAGGCTTCATGGGAATACTGAAATTCCCATGACAGCCTATTAGATGCTTTAGCAATATAGATGTGAGAATTCTCAGCTTAAATGTTCCAAAGGCTGTGATTCATTTGCCTGAGAGTCGTCATTGAATTGTCTGCAAATCACAATGTTACATGTAGTAACAAATATTCCATCTTCAATTCACCAGGTGTGACAAGGATCATTAGGATAAAACTGCTCTGACATCATCCACTATAAATAATTACTTTTTTTGAACACATTTCTAGCGTAATTTGATGAATAAAAGCATGAGTTACCACTAGGAGTTTAGTTCACTAAGCAAAATGATAAAGATTAAACAATTGTCAACATAATTTTATTTTTTTGGGGGGTGGGGGGGGGGGGGGGTAGCTTTAATCATCAAAATACTTCTATCATTATTACAAGAAACTATTTCATGTTTAACTTTAATGGTCTATTCCAGTTCGAATTGGGACCCCTACATGATTTTTTCATTTCTGAAGTAAAAGCTATTGAATAACCAGCTTCAATACCTATTTCTGTATCCAAAACCAATAATATAAAAGATTCAAGCCACCATGAACATTTCCTATGTCACATTGTTCGATCAATTCTTCAAGAAAAAATTGACGTGAACCGTGTAAAATATGAATAACAGTTGGATAAACATTCAAGAAGTCCAGTTAGACATGCCCCAGAGTCGGACAATCCAAGAGAAGCTGTTTCCCAGGCATGGTTATGTCAAATGAAAATTGTACAGATTACCCAGTTTAACGAGAGTGACTATCAGTTTAGAGTCATCTTGCTGAGAAAGCCATAGATCATGCACTTGGTATTGACTGATCAATGAGAATGAACACTTGACATTGAAGTGAGTCTCCACACAATGAACGAATTCAGATTAATAAAAGTAAATCAGAAACCGATAATAACAATAAACCAACCTCATCAATTTTAACAGGTGAGCTGAAGGATATCCACTGGGCTTCCATAACATAAAGTCATCCTTGTCTCCAGATTTCCATTGAACTTTTACAGTGCAGTCACTTAAACAACCGGCATCCTGGTCATCTCCAGAAAATTGTTTTTGGTAGGAGCTGGTGACTGATGATATAAACTCATATAAGCTACAAGTGCAACGCTCAAGAGCCAGGTAAACAAAATCTTGATCGTACTCCACACCATACCAACGAACAATATTTGGGTGTTGGTCAGATGCAATAAGATTTTGAATTTCTTTCAAAGCCACTTCGTGATGAGTCTGGATGAGGCGTTTAACAGCTACAGGACGACCATCATAGATTCCCTCGAGTACGATAGTGCCATTGCTCCCCTTAGCTATTTCAGTGTTAGAAACCAATAACTTACCAATCTTCCGATGATATACAAGACTATCATACTTGCATAGATTCAGCTCCAAAACTTTCTCACTCTTTCCAATAACACCAATAACACCACTTGCTTCTGTGTCATCATTATGACTATTTTTCTGATTCTTCTCATTACGTGTACTGCTCTTACTGAAACCTGACTTTCGAGATTTCTTCTTTTTTGAGGTTACAGCTTGCAGTTTGGGATCTGTAGCCTGCTTGTGCGACTTCCACCATTTCCACAGATAAGTCAAAGAGGAGAGAACAGGAATGAGCAGAACAAATGTATTTAGTACAACGGAATTCCACTTATATGAATGTACTAAAGCATCAGATTTTGTGACTTTCTCTCCACCAGGCAGACCCATGAGCCCAAATTCTTTAGTCATAGATGGAAGAGAAGAAAGGATTATATCAGTTCTTTTGTTTGGAGGTAATCCCATTAACTCAGAAACTGGTTTTAATGCAGGGTTGATATAAGTAGAAAGCGCCACATCTCCGGAAAGAGCATTATTTGGCCTACCAGATGCAAAAAGTGATTCTAATGATTTAAGATTCCTGACTCGGTGAACAACTGGCTTACTAGAACAAACTCCATATCCGGAATTCAACTGATCCTCTTGGTCAGAAAAATCACCAAGAAAACTACCAATTTGTTTACATTGCTGTGAAGCCTCAAAATCTGCAAACATTAAGTACCATAAAACCTTTCCAGTCTTCGAAGAAGTATATTTTAGAGCATAATCGGTTCTCATAATGTAGAGTGGATTAACAGCTTCTGAGTCTGTATCTGCCGCTGCTGCCCATCCTTCAACATCCTCCATTGGTACAATTGGATTTTGTCCAACATCTGTATCACCTTCTAAAGGAAACACATCTGACCTATATGTCTGGATAAGTTTCCCGGTTTTAGCATCAACAATGAATACAGTAGTCTTCTTTGACCCCAACATGATTCCACCAGCTGAGACATATGGAGTTTGTTTTAGAAATTCTTCCACACTGAATTGCAGCTCCTAAGATAATGAAAAAGAATAGCACATTAAGGAATGCAGTATTTTAGGGTTTAAAATACCTTTTAACACTTTGTTATGTCAAACCATTTAATGTGAGCACGCAGCAGTCTCGAAGTAATAACATCAAGTTCACAAGAATCACTCTCATCATGATATTTACACTTATAGATGGACAAAAGCAAAAAGCCTCTGGTGAAAAGATTCAAAAGCATCACACACCTACTGGTGCCATAAGGGAATACAAGTTCTTCAGAAATACATTCCCTCAACACAAAACTCCGTAAAGTTTCTGACTGAGCATGGTAGAGGACAAGTTCAGTCGCGTACCACTTTTTCGAGGCCATTCCCATGCATGTATAATTTCCAATCTTCTCCACAATCTATATAGAAGTTATCATCCTCAATGGTAGCATTGTTACCATCACCTTGATAATCAGAGAGAGACTGATATGAAGAATAGATGGGTGCCCCTGACCTAAATGCCCAGATATCTTCTCCTGATTTTAAATCCAATAGATGTACCGTGCCATCTGGAGCAGCTACAATTGCTGTGTCACGCTTACTAAATTTCAAAACAAGATGACAACAAATTGCACTTGAATTAGCTTAGGGGCACTCGAGCAGAGAAATTATACAAAGAAGAAAGCAAGTGAAAGATGTTGAGAAAAATTAAGCAAATGAAATAAAGGTGAACAAGTCCTCAACCCTAGGCATATTACCTTATCAAAGAAAATGTAAAATAATGATTCTAAAGTTTCTAAAACGAAAAAAAAAAAACCAAGAATTTCACTACCATGCCAGTGTTCCACAATGTTGTTGTGTATCAGTATGCCATCATCATCTACATCATCTATTCTAATAAAAAATAGAAACAGCAAAGCCTTCTTTGTTCAACACAAATGTGAAGCCTGTCACACTTTATTTTTTGTTTAATTTTACCATTGTATCGATACGTGGTTATTTCCCTATCCTACTCCCAACAGTCTGCCTTACTGGATTATAATTTTCATAAGCTCTTAGCTCTCTTCTATACTGTGTTTATCTCCAATTTAAAGACAATTTTGGTAAAATTTTCTTTAGCATAATGGACATATCTTTGGTGTTCACATAGAAAATTAGTAGTTTTTGGAAATGTGGCAATCATATGAGGTTAAGAAGAGCTCAAAGCCAATAAGGGATAACTATTCCCAGTAACATTATGTGGAACTTATGGATGGAAAGAAACAAGGCATGCTTTGCTGGGAAGAAGTTAAAGATCTCTAGAGTAAAAATAAAAGCATTAAAAAAAGTTTAGATGTGTACTTTGGTGTTATAGCAGTACTTTAGATACGATGGATAAGTATTTGGACTTTCTGTACTTGCTAGGAGATAATATGTAGTAGTGGATTAAAGAGTTTGCTGCTAAATCCTGAACCTTTTTCTGTGCCATTTTGGCATTCTTTTTAAAATCCCGACTTCAAAAAAAAATTAATGTGTGACTCGTTCAACCTCCAACTTCAATTAGTTGGGTCTTTACTAGGTCAATTGAAATGATGAGATGTGCGAAGAACAATCAACCCAAATGATTGGGTCGACATGGCTTAAGTGCATTATAAACAATTTGCTGGCATATCTGGTGGAAAAAAATCCATCAGAGTTTGATGGGTTAGGGAAAACCGCCATAGAACGAAGCAAAGCTGTCAGTTGAGGCCTCACCGGGCTTTCATTCTATGACCACCATTCAACACATTTTCCACCCAACCCACACTGACAGAAATGAAATATGGTGGACGGTTTCATGACTCATACTGTTACACATATCCCGACTCATACTCAATCTAACCCGTTGTGCCTATTTGACACTCGTCTCAGTACACTGTAAATTGTTTTCCAACTTATATCAAATTTGGATTGCTTTAATTAAAAAATTAAGTTAAGCAAACTCACAAGTGTGACCTCCTAACTAGTAACAACGGGTTGGAAAATGTAGTTGTTGTACAAACAACAAAAACAACAACAACAAACCAGTACAGTCCCTAAAGAGGAGTCTGGGAAAATGTATTTTTTTTTTAATAATCCAAATGTTTTGGCCTCACCTCTCTCAAGATGAATATTTAGTGGCAATTTCTCAAGGTTTAATTCTTTGCTTCATGTTGAACATGGAATATTCAGGTCGCCACGACAGAGAAATATATACATCGACCAAAAACAATCACAAAACCCCACACTTTAAGATACTACAACTTGAAAACCAATAACTAGACACCGCAAAGCAAAAAAAAAAAATACTTGAGAAAAATCATAGAAAACACCTGTAAGGATTATCCCCTCTTTTTGGAGGATTGTCCGTGGCCTACCTCCTTCCCACCAACACAAATACTGGATAACTCTGCCCACCAAGACTTAGGCAGATGGGAAGAACTCACTTGCCTCCACTGGGATTTAAACCTGATCTCATGGTTTCCTCCCCCTTCATTAATCACTAGTCCACACTCTTGGGTGCCAACACACATAAACATTCTTATCAGCCACATATCAGTATATAAATCAATCAGCTATGCCTCAACCAATTCGGCGTTGGCTAGTAGGATCCTCTGCATCCTATCCTTTCTACTCAACCCCTCCTTTTACTTTGACAACCCTTGTGTCCATCCACCAGCTTGTGGGCACCTCAACTAATTCCATGTAATACCTACCACCTCCCACCAACAAACACCAGGTAACTCTATCCTATCCACCAAGGCTAAGGCTAGGACACATTTCTTCAAAGGATTCATCTTGACTACATTTAACTTCTAACTGCAGAACTTAAAAAATCATGGAAAAGGGGGAAGACTTACGGTTTGAGAGGCAATAGAGGACTGGAAGTAGGAACTTCTGAGCTAGGGATGATTTCAGCTTCCGGTTCGGATCCTTCAGAATTTGATGGAGCTCCATATACAACAACTATAAACACAATTGCTAAAAAGAATATGATTAGGAAGAAACCTTTCATTTCCAAGATTTAGGGATCAGAAATTTACAAAAAATTCCATCCAATACTTCTCAATCGAAGCAAATATGAACACACGATGTTGATTTTGAAGACAAATTGAATTTATTGAGGTAAAAGTGACATCTTTTTATCTCCTTTCTAGGGTTTTCGTTCCAATTTTGAACCAAAAATTGGATCTTTTCTAGGGTTTTCGTTTGCAGGGGAAAATCATAAACTAGATCATCAGTTTGCAGAAATCGAGGTCGGATCCGTAAACCGTTAATTTCGGCGCTACTATGATGTCTAGTCAACTGGTATAGCTTAAACATCAGTTTATCCTCTTTAATTGGAAAAATAATAATGTGTGATAAAATGGATTATTAGTGTAATTTCACAACTGGCTTATAAAGAAGTTATATATGTGCAAATTTTATTTAAATAAATTTTGGACTCAAAAGAAGAAAGTAATCGAAATAGAATTATAGAAAAAAAAATAAACAGCAAAATAGTAAGCTACAAAATAAATAAAGCAATATACAATTGAAAAAAAAAACATTTCAAAAATAAGAAATCAAAATGAATGTAAGGCGTAATATATATTATAAGTTTTTTTTTATCAATTGATTTTCATATGTGAGATTAACAATGTTTATATTGTGTTCAACTGTTAAAGCTTATGAAGAGACTTTTATAGTTGTGATAGTAAAATAAAATTTAATTTTATGTCAAATAGTCAACTTTGTCATCTATAATCTATAATTCATCTCTATGACAAATTTATAAGTGGAAAAAATTGTGATAGCACATAGTAGAACTTAATTTTATGTGAAATGGTCAATTTTATTGTCTAATGGAGTGTAGATAACTTTAGATATACGCAAATTTTATTTTTATTTTTTAAAATAGAAATATTACTTTTAGAAATTATTTGAATTTTAAATTGAAAAAAATTAAAATAATAAAATATATAAATGAAGCAATAGATAACAAAACAATGAAGAGATAAAATCTATAATAAACTTATAACTGATAGTGCATAGAATTGATTTCACGTGACTTAGTCAACTTTAATACAATTAACTCAATGTTAATCATTTGTTGCTTGTAAAAATATTTTTCAATTATTTTTCGGATAAGAAAGGACAGTTGTCTTCAATTAGTAAAATCTACAATATCACAAAGTGAGTTATCGATGGCTCTTTCATTTCTTACCATGTCAACAAACTATCATCGACTTACTATTTTTCTTCTTTCATCATATGAAATTCACGTATTGCTATCAACTACAATCATCAATACAATTTTATTTTGAATTTATTTTAAATTTGAAAAATTTTATTCCCTTAAAAAAAAACTAGCTTGAATTGTTAATTTTTGAAGAAAAATATATAGAAACAAAGACAGAATTGAGCTCATCAAATTGCATCAAATTTATTCTCAATCTCGATTAAATCGATATAGAAAGAATTCATACCAGTGTGATATTATTTTCTTAAGCTAATGGGACTTCCCACTCAGTTTTACACATTAAATATGTAGATAACAAAACTACTGTTGTTCTCAAAAGAGGAATATAATTATTAATATAACAAAAATGTATTATTCATAGACTTTGCATTCCTCATCAGAAGGATTTGTCTCACAGAACTCATCCAATGGGTCTCCACTGCCTGGTGCTGCAACACCTGGCCATTTGCTTGCTACTAGGTGAGCCAAGTCCACAACTCTTTGGCTGCAATTCACAAAAATAATGTATGAGCATCATGAAAGTTTTTGGTTAATTTCACGTATGGTTACTGAACTTTACCTGTATCCCCACTCGTTGTCATACCAAGCAATGACCTTGACCATATCATCTCCCATGACCATGGTCAAGGAGGAGTCGATGGTGGATGAAACGTCAGAGCATCGGAAGTCAACTGAAACTAGAGGGGCATCACACACATCTAATATGCCTTTCAGTGGACCATCAGCAGCCTTTCTGAATGCTGCATTCACATCCTCAGCTGTAATTCCTTTCTTCTCGACGTTGACAACAAGGTCAACGACTGAGACATTAGGTGTTGGCACTCGGAGAGCAATGCCATTTAGCTTTCCCTTAAGCTGAGGTAGCACTAAAGACACAGCCTTGGCTGCACCAGTACTGGTTGGGACAATGTTCAATGCTGCTGCTCTCGCTCTCCTTAAGTCACGGTGTGAAGCATCGAGAAGCCTCTGAATACCACAGAATCAACAATATAAGTGCGGAGTTGCATATTTCTACCATCAATATATTGACATGAAGACACCATATTTGTGAAAGTGTTTCATTGATTTATTACCTGATCTCCGGTGTAAGAGTGAGTTGTTGTCATTGTACCCTTCACAATACCTGAAATGTGAATCGAAATAGTTAACACAATAAACAAATTTGTGCCAATGTAGTGCTATTGTAATACAATTTGCTGCTTACCAAGTTCTTCATCCATGACTTTCACAAATGGAGCCAAGCAGTTAGTGGTGCAAGAGGCATTGCTGCAATTGCAAAGCAAAGAACTTATAAATTTTGAACAATATATAGTTGAGGATGACCAACTTTTCAAACGATGAAACACTGACCTTATAATGTTGGCAATCTCATGAGAGTAGTCTTGCTCGTTCACTCCAACAACATAGGTTGGAATGTCAGCACCTTTTGCTGGTGCAGTGATGATAACTTTCTTGGCACCAGCTTGGATGTGCTTCCCAGCACCTGGACCATCAACAAACACACCAGTTCCCTGTGATTCAAATAATATAATCAGCTCGGAACCATTTCTCAGAATCATCGAATCGTAAGATGTTTGAACTCCACTGATCACAGAGGATAGTTGAACAAAGGACTGCAACTTGACTACCTTGATCCTCATTAATTCAATCTTATCGTGCAAATCATTTAATCCTGGTTATGCATACAATTTCTAAAATTCGCAATGAGAACCAGTAATTGAACCTAAACAGGATAAAATTACTTCTTCAATGAACATGGATATCAGTTATCACACCATTAAAAATGCATGAACAACTCATCTAAAAACTTAAAACTGTTAAAAGAGAACACACTTTTATTTTCTTAATTATGTATTCAACAGACTGCAGACAAGAAGTTTACCTCAATAACAATGTCAATGCCAAGTTCAGCCCAAGGAAGCTTGAGGGGATCCCTGCTAGAAACAACCTTGATGTGCTTTCCATCAACACTAATGGTTTCATTATCTACTATTTTGACATCAGCTTTGAATGTTCCCAGCATTGAATCATACTTTAGCAAGTGAGATGCCTGCATAGTGCATTTTGCAGCAAAACTCAACCATTAATAATGAAGTTAAATTGAATTAATTGTTGCCACAAACGAAAACAAAGAATTTGGACTCACGTTCTTGACACCGCCACTGTCATTGACAACCACAACATCAAGTGGTGAGTCTTTGCGACCATGCCAGCATCGGAGGAAATTCCTACCAATTCTACCAAAACCGTTGATAGCAACCTTCAATTTAGCAACAGTTTCCCCCTTAACCGGGGCTGATCCTGTAGTCTAGTTTTTCATACCATAAAAAACAGATCAGTTCCACAAGCCTACTACCCTATAAAGAGTTTAGACTTCCTTCCTACAGTGACAGTAATTAAGATCACTTAAAAGATAACTACAGCTAATCGTTGATATCCCTGTGATTAGTAACCTGCTACGACATGTTAAAATATATTGATGGCGTAAATCCACCTACAGAGAAGCTATAGCTTGGCTAGATTTTGGGATTAAGTTACATATATATTAGTAGGTACTATGTACATAGATTTTCAAGTTTCAACTTCAACATCTAAGCCAATTAATGGGAGCTTAGTATTCTTTATGAGAAAAGCTGAAAAGTAGGGAAATCAAAGAGCTACCTTTGGAGTGAGTTGAGCAGAGACAACATCAAAGAAAGAAGACTCTCTGTTGGAAAATGTCACACATCCACTTGATCTTAGACCAGAAAATTCAGCTACTTCAAATTTCTGCAAAAATAAAGCATGAAAATTCAAAAAGACCATAATTTCCTAACATATTAGCTATGTTGCTCAGACTCCGACGATTGTATATGATCTTTCAAAAGTAGTGGATTTTCAGAGGATCTGCGGCAGTACTAGTACTATCAAACATACACTGAAAAGGAAAGGAAAGAAAAGAAACCTTGGATAAACATTGTGTGGGGAATGAGTAGGAGTTCTTATTGGAAGGAAGCCTTGTGCTTGTAGGAATTCTTGAAGAAGCCAAAGCTGCATGAGAAGCCATGGCTGCAACTAAATGATCTTGAGGAAAGCTACTTCCTTTTTGGTATATATGGTTTAAAATATGGTTTGTTCCCACCATATTATTAATATTTTTTTTATTTTGATGTAAATAAAGTCATGGTTGATATTGAAGGTAAAAGAAATGAGTGGTGAAGATGGTGTATGAAGATTGATATGAGATAAGATCATGTCCCCATGTAATCTTATATTTTCATAATCTCAACCACAGATTGTTCTTTTTTATTCCGTTCATGCCCTTGAGATTCTCTACAGTCTATACTGACCTGGCTGTAATTTGTTTTTGTTTGGAATTGTAAACGGATATTTACACCATCAGTGTAATTTAACCCGCTAAGATAGAGGTTTACAGTGGGGAAAGAATATTGCACTCATCTTCAGTCCCTTTAAATGTTTTGGCTAGTATTTGCTGGAACAACTATACAAGATAGTAAATAACAGCGTCTATTCATTAGGAAAAAAGTGAAAATATATTGTAAACTACTATTTTGAGCTAAGACCCCTCTATACTTGTAGGGGTAACGTACATACTATTTTTTCCTGACGATGGGTGTATTGTGGTGGAACCATGTGTAATGTACTCCAATATTAAAGATTCACATGTTCAAATTTATGAATCAACAGGCTTCTCGTGCTGGTCTTGATAGCAAGTTATAAAATATATTACCCCTCGAAAAAGAACACTAAGAAAATTGTAGGACAAAGATGAGTTTTAAAAGAGTTCCATGTCAATAGAAAACAGAAGCAGCATATAAAATCACATAATGTTTCCTCATTTTGGGATATCATATTGTAGCGAATACCAAAAACATCAAAACTGAACTAGGAATATTCCCATATACTCGATGTCCTCAGCTGACTTGATACTAAGAAGATAGAAATGTTTCTTATACAACAACTTCAACATCATCCGAGTTCACAGCAGCTCCATTTGGTGTGTCATCTGACCTCAACTGGGTAGAAATGTCATCAATCGCCGAGTTCAGCTGGTCAATCTTTTCAGCAAGCTTCTTGCGTTGTTTCTGCAGACAGAACAGTATGCATGAGTCAGAGGAAGTGGGAATACAAGATTATAACCCCAAACGGTTGGTTTATTGGTTTATCCTCTGTGAAAGTAAATGGCTGTTACACTTATATAGAGGTGATCCAACATCTTTTCACTAGGGGATCAAGAGTAGCCTCTCCAATACAGTTACTAGAAGCTTTCTACTAGGATTGTCAAGCATCAATATTCATGTAGCACGAATAGTGAAGCTAAACTTTTAGAAATGGAGCAACACACAATTGGCAGCTTCTGATCTTGCTGCTCACCTGTTTCTTCTGAATTCATTATCAAAAACGTAATCTGTTGACAAGTTCAAAGCTACATGATGGTCACAACTACCAGCACTTGTTCAATTACAATCCTTTTATTCAAGTATGGGAGAAGACAATTGCAGGTTATAGGTTTAAGAGTATTCATTGTTCACCAACAAAGGGAAGATAAAGTAGAAGTCCTTAGAAGGAACACAACATGGCAACTTACTAGAGTTATTACCTTTTCAGCTTAAGTGTAAGTGAAGATTAAGGTACACAGACTCGGGAAAACAGAATCACATCAATTAGTGAGACCAAAATCACAAGGAAACTATATTTTAATCAGAAGAGATGGTTCCCAGCACAAAGATATCTCCTTATATGATCAAAAATGTGCGCGACACTAGCTTACCTCTAATGCTTTGTCTTCGTCATATATAAACTTGGGCAATTTTCTCATCAGGTCCTTCTTATCAGCTCCAGCTAATGCCTTGCTGATCTGTTAAGAAGAATTACACGGCAATCAGCTGGCTCCTCCTCTAAAGTGCAGCACTCAGAAAGAGAATAAAATATAAAAATGACCAATGAGATCAAGATGTGACTTTCACTAATGTTTAGCACAATAAAGGCAGCAACCAATGCAATTCCATATTTACCTGAGGTGCAAACACACATCCAAGAGTGCCAACAATTATTCCTCCCAGAACAAAGCCACCAACAAAGATGCCAGCACCGCTTCCGCTTGACCTTCCACCATCACTGCCAATTCAGAAGGAGAAATATTTGATACAACAATTTCTCGATTAGGTTTAGGTGGATAACCAATATATGAAAAACAAATTTCCTTGGTTCTGCTGTTTTGTTTGGCAGAAACCAACTCAAAGCAGAGAGTTCATGCATAAGCTGCATATTGAATACAAGAAGGTAATACCTGTATGACGCTTGAATGATCAATGATCTTTTAGAAGAATATGATTTTCCTCCGTGACTTGGACTGAAGGACAACTTGGTAGCACTAACATTTTGGTCCAATGACTTCAAGAAAGAACCTAGCACAATAACAAAGTTAAAGATTTTACACCGCATAGGTTCTGAAAGACAGCATACCATGAGTGCAACAAATTCTACTAACGTTATTTATAGGCCCAAACACAAATATAAGTAATATATGTTTTTTAAAAATACTGAGAAATTCCCGAGGCCAATGGCACATGTTCAAAACTCGGGATACATGCCAGCCCTCTATCATTCTCCACTAAAGTACCAAGCTTTTATCTGCAACAAAGTTCAAAATCGAGCGTGTGTCTAACCCACATATCACATGTTGCACTCTTAACACTATACCAAAGCCCTCAGGCATAATTTTGAGAAATATAGCCATCACGCTTTCCACGAAAAAAAGTACAAAAGCTCCAGTATTGGAAACATGCATTTCATTTGTATCATAACATTTGCCTTCAATTGCTTCACTGAAAATATTTAATCACAGGCATGAATTATACCAGCTGAATTTTGACCTTAACATGACCCTATTTTCGATATAGTGAAGAGAACGCCTGGCAGAAATTCCTATAATTACTCATATCTATTAGATTATGAATAAACTATAGCATTCAATGAGCTACCTGGTATTTTATATTCGTATAAAGTATAATTTCCATGCTATTCAGAATCAAATCAAAAGCTTATTTAATCTTTAACAATAATAATAATAATAATCACAAACAACAACAATTATCACTTGAACAGCCGGTAATAAATATACAAAATTGAATAAGAAATGTGTGACAAATAAAAAAAGGGGGAAACCACGTTATCACCAAGCAGAATATAACCCAATTGCAGAAAACGCTTATTTCATGCATGAATATGTGAACTAGGGGAAAGTATAAGAAGTTAGGCATCTCCCTATCAAACTTATAG
Source organism: Solanum habrochaites (assembly GCA_027704765.1). Taxonomy (NCBI): domain Eukaryota; kingdom Viridiplantae; phylum Streptophyta; class Magnoliopsida; order Solanales; family Solanaceae; genus Solanum; species Solanum habrochaites. Next base: position 67,849,542 of record JAKWJA010002492.1, read on the forward strand.
AAGTACAAATGGATATGGTAGTTGTAACCACCAAAAGGCTCATTGTTCGGATGCTAGAGCTCATAATTTTAGTAACACGGGTCGCTGGATCCTAACAGAAAAACATTTGTCAAGTTCATGCTACAATTTTAAAACCGGCTTACTACTAGCACACACATGTTACTAGCATACATCTGGTGTTCTCAACCATCCTAACTGAAGCATGGTTGAGAACTCAAAGGGGCATGGACCTGACACTAATACCGTGTGAAGATATAACACCTTAGGCTAATTCAACCCTAAAAGCTAGCTCGGGAGGGGAGGACTGCCCACTCACCAACCAATGTAGAACTCTAACAATATCCAAAACTAAGAGTCTAAAGAGCTCAAGAGACTAGTATTAGAAGCTAAGATATCAAGAAAATCAGCGAATGAGAGCATCAAAACTAAATAATACAACCAGATCAACAAAGAATAAACACGCCCTACCCCGATTTGGGTATAGTACGGAGCTCGACAGACGCAAATCATAAGCTCACTCAGCAAAAAAATAAAGGCCAGACCAACGAGATCGAGAAATGAAAAACAAAAGCAAATACACAGCCATTCAACAATCCGTCAATAACTCGTAAAAGCTCAGACAGCAATGTAAATCAGTACAAAAATAAACAAACAAACAAACAATACAATCAGATCAACAAACGAAAACAAAAATAAAAGGAAATTGATGAGATTACCAGAGGAGAAATGGAGAGAAGGGCTTCTGGGTTTGGATAAAATCAATGAATTTGAAAGAGCAGTCATTTTTGCAGTGAAACAAATTTGGATTGTGGAGAAGATTACAACAGAAAAGTGATTAATGGGTTATAGTACGTTTATATTTTTCCCATTCGATAATATCAATGCCACATTTCGTAAAAACCAATACTTATTATTATTAATAAAAAATAATTTGATTAATTAAACATATACTAGTATATATTTAGGAGTCGAGATTACAAGAAGTTGCTCGAACCATAAGCACTTGAGACCTCACTTTCGGTCTAAATATTGTGAGTTCTAATCACCAATAAGGTGGGACTTTCCTAAAAAATGTGATTTGAATTATCAAAAATAGTAGAAACTACTCTCTTCGACTTGAATTACTTGTTCATTTTTTTTTATAGTTGTCCTTAATTATTTGTCTATTTTGACAAATTAAAAAAGGACAAATATTTTTATCGATTATACCCTCAGTTAAAATGACTAATTACTTTGAAAGATTAAAACTTTTCATCCACTTCATAATAATAGATTTAAAATGATAAACTCACTACGATCATTAATTATTTGTTTTAATAGGTATATCAATTCAAAAGTAGACGAGTAAAAAGAAACGGAAGGAGTATATACTAAAACTAATTTAATCAATAGTACATTTTTGCATGTTTGGTGTAATTTGTCTAAACTATAATACTCTGGATTATATATCAGTTCCCTAAAAAATTACCGAATGAATATAAGATTAAATTCTAAATTATGATTTAACTACCGAACATCTGCATCTCAAGTAATTAATTTAATTATGGTTTTTGAATAAGTTTTTGCGTAGCTCAACAAATTTTACAAAATATTTGTTATCATCTACCGACATATATTAAATAATTCTATTCAACGAGGCTTGACAAAATCTTAAATTACTAGTAAAGATATAACAAATGTACCTATTGGAAAAAATAATTAATTTGTTAAAGTAAGGCAAAAAAAAATTAGAAAGTAAGGGGTGTAGCGATCGATTCGATTCAGTTTAGATCATCGATTTGATTATCGGTTTTTGGTTTTTTAAATAAGTTAACCCTGTATAATCAAATCAATTAAGATATTATTTATCGATTTTTGGATTAAGTTATCAAGTTCGGTTTGTCGGTTTACCCAATAAGAACATATCAGTAAAAAAAATTTATATGGACTTCTTACGTAGTAAATATCGTATGAACGTTATAATTGATGTCACCGCCAAAAACATAGTACGGGGATCTTTATAAACTTGCAAATGCACAACCTACCCAATTACAACTAAAACTAAATCAAAACTAGTCCAACAAGGACTAAAAAACTAAAATCAAAAGCTACAATTGCGAAACATGGCATTAGTTTTTAGGTTTTTAATAAACAATAAAAAGGTAGGAAAAGCGGCTAGTGGGATGTGAGGTAGATAGGAATATTAATAATTTGATATAGTTATAGTGTCTTGTTAAACAATTTTTTGGTATATTTAAATTATCGGAAGGGTAAAATTATTAATTATACTAATTTCTTATTGGGTTATTCCGTTTCCCCAATAGTAAAACTCGATACAAAACCAAGAATCAATACACTGTTTTGTTGATAACCAGTTCAAAACAACTTACTAAACCACAATTACCAAATAACAACAATCCAATAATATTTTTTCGATTCGATTTATCGGTCGATTCAGTTTTTGCACACCCCTAATTAGAAGTAATAAATGTTCAAATGTTGATCGAATTGGGCCAAATGAAAAGTAGATTGCAAGCAACCTCAGCCCATTATTTTCCATGACTTAGGTCCAATCAATTTAAAAGGGCTTTAGCTGTTTAATGAAATAGCCATTTTTGCGACGGTATTTAAAATTTAGCGTAATCGAAAATTGAATAATTTTATGCTAGTACTTCACGTGAACCCATAACTTATATGTTACATAATCGTCCCTAACGACAAGTTATTAGACAAACTCTCACAGTAACACAGGTTTGCTTAAATTATACAAATGTTAGCTGCCAAAAATGTAATAATTTTTTTTTAGAAAATAAATTTAGCAAGTTGTTTGGTGACAAAATTTCTACAATATGAATACTTTAGTTGTCAACTTGATTGAAACTTCTAGTTAGTTGGTTGCAGATTGCATAGTTTGATATTAATTCATATATATACCGCACATTAAGTTATTTACTTAATATTAAAATTAGTGAAGAATCATTTCTATAAATAGCCATTTCTTGATCATTACTATTTGTCTTGAATAGCCCGAGATGAAGCACAATGCATGGAATAATTAAATTTGGGCAGAGTTATATACCGTTAAGAATGTTTACGAAGAAAATAAGACGCACATAAATTTTATCTCTATTTTCATAGAATAAAAAAATTATTTTTTATTCAATATTATCATTTCAAAAACAATATTATAGCATTTCTTTAAATATTTTATTAAGTGTAAAGCAAAATCAAAATATATTTTAATTATCTAATTTGTAGTGGTATGGAAAACAGTCAGCATTCTTTAGACAATATTAATCAAAACCCAAAGTTGATAACTTTGAAAAAATGTCATAGATTGAGCAAAGTAGATATTCCACTTCTTAGAATAAAATAAAACAAAAAGATAAAATCCCACTTTTTTCATTTTTTTCCCTTTTTGTTTATTTATTTATATGTTCTTTTCATTTTTTTTGCTATATGAAATTATCAAGCAATTGATTGTGTAAAATTATTAATACTATGAATGAAAAATAATTAGTATAATTTTATTACAAAATGATGTGATGAGGTAAGAGCTTGTCAGTTTGGTTCTTAATAGTTGAGACAAATATCCAAGTCCATGATGAAAAAAAAACAAAGAAATAAACTTTAGTTTAATTGGATGGACAGTTCACTATTTTTTAAGCAAATGTCAAAGCTGTTTATTATATTTGATTATTGTTACACTTACCTAAACATCCACATGCATTTCAATTATAGTTTTCATTGATTCTTTTCACTCATCATTTAACTATTATATTACTTTTTACTTTATCTTATCTTATATTATAGTTTTCATGGCTTTAATAATTTTGTGTCTTTTTTGCTCTCCTAAGAAATCATCAAAATTAATTAGACTTTTTGTTTACTAGTAGTTGAACTCTAGTCGTTAAACAAGTAAAGATGCTAATAATTGTTATCCTCTTATATTTTTATATCACCTTTCTTTTTAATATTTTCAATTTTTATAACGAGTTTTAACTTTTTTTCACATATTTAACACACAACATTTCAAATATGAAGATATCTTTTATCTAATATTCTTCAATATCATGAGTGACATTATCATCATCAATCTTCTTATTTTTTTGTATTACATACGCAAAATACTCGAAACTTGTTACTTTGAATATGACATATATATAATCTTCGCTTTGACATTCATTTTATGTGTTACGTCACTAAACTTACACTTTAGGTACTCTACTTTCGTTCTACTTCATCTAAAATCCTTAGATTAAAAAATATATTGAGAATAGAAGTACTAAAAGAAAAATATGGTAGCAGCAAATTTTTTTTAAAAGAAACAAAAAGGAAAAAAATCTTACACATTTGGAAAAAATCACATTGAAAAGTGAAATTACTAAACAAAAAATTCTTTTATATAAATTATGATTTTTATTTTGTTAAAATGTATTTTTAATTTTTTACATAAATTAATATTATATTCAGAACATTTATAGAACTCACTCTAAAAAACAAAATAAAATTAAAAAGTTCACATCTTGTCAAATAATAGGACCAAAAAGTTGAAAAAAGAGGAAATTTTCTGAAGCCGTCTAGATATGGATTTTTTTCAACGTATTGTTTGATAATATATTATAGTTAAAATTTACAAAATTCAAACTTTATACTAATTTTTTAACTTTTTTTTTAGGGGTGAAAAAAGATACGGTAGAAAGAAAGAGCCGGCTTACATCATAGTAAAAAGAAAATCTTTTTTTTAAAGATAATTTAATTTCCATAATAACAGAAAAAAACAATTTTCATCTTTCTTTAGTTACACTTTTGCTGCATAATGTTCTGCAGTTCCTTATTTTGCTCACCCACTTCTTCCCAGTTCCATCTTTTCAATTTCCCCAAACCCTAGAACTGAAAAATCTAAGTAAATGGGTCGTCTTGTTTCTTGATTTTAATATCTGGGTCGTTGTTTAGTTCTCTTTGCGTATCAGAATCTTCAAACAAGTTCATTTGCTGCAGAAAAAGGAGCAATTTTTAATATTTTTAACTTCAATATTAGTAGTTCATTCACATTGGTGGAAGTTGGGCATTTGTTTTTTATGGTTTGAGTTGAAACGGGTCGGACTCGGTTCTCTATGGCTCGGCGTCATGGGTGGCAACTACCGGCTCACTCGTTTCAGGTTCTTCATTTTGCTCTTTGTTGTATTTGGATCACTTGTAAAGCTGTAATGTTGGTGTTGTTGGATCTTTTGGGGTTGGTTTGGTGATATTGCTGATTTGTTTCTTTTAGTCAACTGCACTTTGACACTCTTTTACTTTTCCTTTTTAAGTGATGTTTTAGTTAGTTATGCTTTGTAGATTTGTGATTTGCTGAAATTTTAGTTACAGTCGCTTTGAAATTTCTAGTGTTTCACATTCTGAAAAGATGCGATCTTTAGGTTCTGAGTTATGAATTTTACTTGAGTTACAGTAGATTTATTTGGATTTTTTAAAGTTGGTTTTGGGCCTGTGATGAATTTGGAGAAAAGGAGGTCAAATTTTAGTTTGTGGCAGAAATTTGTTTGACGGGTTTCCTTATTATTATTTTCTGCTCTGATAATTTCTAACTTTATGGTGATTACCCTGCATTGAAGGGGGAGTCTTGGAGCAATGGTAAAGTTGTATCCGGGTGACCTATATAGGTCACGGGTGATCTTAACTGATGCTTGCATCATTGTAGGATGCCTACATCACACCCCTTTGCCCTTCCCTGGACCTGCATGAATGCGGTGCACCTGCTGCTCTTTTGTATGGCGATTACCTTGCATTGTAACAAGATTAAAATTTCTGCGACTGACTGAGATCAACCTTCCATCTCTCTTGATGAAATAATGTATATCTTCTTCATCCAGTTCCTTGTTGGACAAACTCTACTATTTAGTCTAAAGAGATTTTAGCTCTGAACCGCGTTCACTGGATTGTCTAATGCAACTGTTCTGTATGTGTACTTGTAGCTTGGTCCCCGTGATATTCTTTCTTGCGGTCCGTCTGACAAAATAAAATACTTCATTGGTTTTTTGTGTGTAATCAGCATGCATTGCTTACTTCCATACTCATTTTTCCATTTCTCAAGTCTCGGAATGATAAGTTGAACCTGAAGTTCTTCAGGAAGGCACAGCCCTTACTATTATTATTGATTAGTGACATCATATTGTATCGGCCTTTATGATTAGCTACTATTATCTATTGTTGTTGTGCAACTTGAACTTGTGTACTCATTATTCCATGTTGCTGTGCAGGTTGTGGCTATAACAGTTTTCTGCCTGCTATCTGTTGCCTTCTATGCATTTTTTGCTCCATTTCTAGGAAAAGATATCTTTGAGTACATAGCAATTGGTGTTTATTCCTTCCTGGTGAGTGTATTAGGAATGAAGTTGCTTGCTATTTTTGTTGCAAACATTCTATTCATGTTTCACTTGTTACTTCTTGTCATCTTTTGACTCTTGCTTTCAGGCTCTATGTGTGTTCATACTCTATGTTAGATGCACAGCAATTGATCCTGCTGATCCTGGGATTCTCATTGAAGCTGACAAGTCAACGGCCTATCAATCACACAACGAAATAGAGTTGCCTGGTTAGTATTGGATGCAATATGATTCTTTTATTCTTCTTCCTTTGATAAAGGTGAATCTGCAACGGGATCAGAACAACCTGAAGATACATCTGTTATCTTTTGGTTGGTAATCAAAGACCAAGTATTGTGTCTTTTGGATAAGTTGAAGATACTAGTAAACCCTTTGACCATCTAGACTTTCGGAAGTATAACAGAGCAAAATTATAAGAAATATCAAGTCTTACTAGTACTTAAACTGAAAGACTCAAGTTTTACAATAGATGAAAAAAGGGCAAAGGACTATCAAGTGTTAGTTATATGAATTTGTCGCTTTATCTTATTGGGGAGTGAGTGAGTGAAAAGATGGAACAATTGGTATCCATTTGGTAATTTGACCACAATTCATCATCAGTTGACATCTTGAACTGCTTGTGATAGGTGATATATCTGCTGCAGGGGGTCCCAGCATGGAAGGGTTCCGAGATGGAGGAACAACTGCAAGTGATGCTTCAGTTTGCTGTGGAAGACTTGGAGGGATCCTCTGTTGTTGTTTTGTCATTGAAGACTGTCGGAAGGATGATTCGTCGCTGGAGCAGAGTGGTGATGAAGAAGTTTTGTTCTGCACATTGTGTAATGCTGAGGTATACCACTTCTCATTTGCTGCTCTGTCTAGTCTACCCTGTATCTACAGTATATCTTTCTCCTACAACTACATCCAATGTTCTGACATTCATTGGTTGTAGTGGAGAGCATGAATACGTTATTTTTTCCCTTATGCAGGTTCGAAAGTTCAGCAAACACTGTAGAAGTTGTGACAAATGTGTTGATGGATTTGATCATCACTGCCGTGTGAGTTCAAATATGTGTTTTCTGCTTGTTTAGTTTTCAGTTGCTCAAAATATGTCGTGTTTTACTTTGACATGGCATAACTGTTTGAATTGGAGGAATGAGCTGAATCTGATTTCCCATTTTAGGAATTCAAAACAAGGTTTATTTTGGACAATATATATTATATCACAAATATATTATATTCCATGCTGTTAATAATGTACACCAGTTCATATCCTCCTCTTGCAGTATTGTGAAGTTCTGTCATTTTGGATGTTTACTTTTACAGTGGTTGAATAATTGTGTGGGAAGGAAAAACTATATCACATTTGTGTGCCTGATGGCTTTCAGCTTTGTCTGGGTAAGTTGCTCTAAGATCTTTCACTTTATCTCCTCTTTAATGTTTGACAAGGCATAATCATTTCTTCACCTTTTTTTAATAAAAAACTGCTCTTTTCATGTCAGCTTATCTTTGAATGCGGAGTGGGCATTGCAGTCCTAGTTAGATGCTTCGTTGATAAGAAAGCTACTGAAAATCAGATAATAGAGAGGCTCGGAGAAGGATTCTCTAGACCTCCATTTGCTATTGTAGTGGTATGTAAGCTAGCTTGTTGCTTGCAGAAGAACTATTTTGTACTGCATTTTCTAATCTGTCTTTGTTAGACCTTAATTTATTGTGGGAGTTATTTCTTATAGAATCTTTAGATGCGTAATCCGCTATGGTAAGTTCATAAGCCTTCGACCGGTTGAAGAATTTTCTCTGAAGGAAAGATATAAATCATTTATATATCAAAGCCTTAATGCAGCTCGTAAATTTTTAAGGCGTGCAAAATCATAATGCCAGAATCACCATATATAGTGCTGCTTGGAACTTGTTCCCATTGTTGCTGCTTTATGGCTCTTTTATTCTTAAAAGGGATTCTATCAACTAAACAAAGAAGTTCATCTTGATTTTCTAGATAGAGTTCCCTTTATCTTCAAAGCGTCTCTCACACCTTTCCTCTAAACAGTCCACCAAATGCACACAGGGATAGTGCACCACAATTTCATCTGTTTCTTGCTACTCCCCTAATGTACCAGCTGTTTAGCAGCTCTCCAGTATCTCTAGGCAGGCACCATTTTAGTCCACCATGTTAAAAAGCAATCGCCATAATTGATCAGTGATAGACCAATGCAGAAGCAAATGAATTACTCTTTCTGGCATTTGTCTCACAGAAAACATCTTGAACGTATCCGCTTCTTTGTAAGTTCTGATGGGTTAGGCAAGTGTGTTGAGCCAACAAGCTTGAAAAACACATCACCTTGTATGGAGCATTTGTCTTCCAAATCAGCCTCCAAGGCCAGAAAACATTGTGTGCCCTAGAGTTCATATTATCACATCATGATTTTACAGGGAAAATCATGTTGTCCCGAATCAGTGAAAATTCAGCGAATCTGCCCAATTTCTGATAATTCAGATTCCTCCTTATTGAAATCTAAACTTGCTTCTTGCATTAAGGCATTTAGAGATCTGGGAACTGTTCTTTGAGAGGAACATGGCCAATCCAGCTATCATTCCAGAAGGATACTTTTCTACCATCACCAATTTATACCTTACAAATAGCAGCCTGAGGTTCCTTGTGTTTCTCCATTAGTTATAACCCCATAGGAAATGGGAACTGTTTTAGTAAATATGATCCTTTGCTTCCATACTTTTCACTAATCACTTTCGTAAAGCTTGTTCTTCTGAAATGGATCTCTAGAGCTGTTTCATCCTCAAGCTGTTGTTATAATGTGTCAAAATTCTGATGCCCAAAAGCTTTCCTTTTTGTTTGTTGTTGTAGACTACTTCACTAAATGAAATACCCTTTTTTCCTCATTTTCTTTCATTCTTTGGTGCCTTTTCTTGTTCTCTTAGGGTTTAATATTCTTTTTTTCTTCTCTGTTTCAGGCCTTATGTACTGCTGTTTCACTCCTTGCAACTGTGCCTTTAGGTGAATTGTTCTTCTTTCACATTATTCTCATTCGTAAGGTATGCCCATTCATATCCTCATTCCTTCTCGGTTTTTATCTGTGTATGTGCGTGCTTATATATAAGAGATATTCTGGTTCTGTTGTTATGCTGTATTACAGGGTATTACAACATATGAGTATGTTGTTGCAATGAGATCTCAAAGTGAGCCGCCTGGACCCTCTGTAGATGGAGGTGATCAGCAGAGTTTGCCATCATCACCTACCAGCTCTGCGGTGACTGCCATCAGTGGAAGAAGTTCTGTTGGGATGAGCTTGCAACATAAAGGTGCTTGGTGTACTCCTCCAAGAATCTTCATGGATCATCAGGTTAAACTTCTTATGTGCTTCTAGTTTTGTGAGATTGATTAAGAAAGTTCTCTCTCTTTTTCTTCGGGTGGAGGATATAGGATGGAATGAGAATGAGTTCTGGATGAGTTTTGAGTCTAGCAACTAAGCTCATCCCTTGTCCTTGAGAAAAACAGTCAAATTATAGAACGGTATTGTTAATTTCATTCCTCTAACCACCTCGTGCAGGATGAAATTATTCCTCATCTTCAGCCTGGGCGATTGCCATCTACTGTTGATCCTGATGCACTAGACAAGGACAAAAAGGCATCCCACCGTCCAGTCCGAATTAGTGCATGGAAGCTGGCGAAACTAGATTCTAGTGAAGCAATCAAAGCTGGTGCCAAGGCTAGAGCTTCATCATCTGTGCTACGCCCAGTTGGTGCCAAGCACAATCCTTACGACGCTGATCATTTGTCCAGTGGCATGAGTGGTATAAGCAGTCCGGCAAGTACTAATCAAGGATTTTACGACAATAATGGTAGAGCTGGGACATCAAGGTTGTCTCCTTCCAAGAGCTCATATCCGCCCAGTCGTGCCAGCAGAGAAGACATTGAAACATGTGGCCACAGCATGAGTAACTTGAGCAGTCCTATTGCCCCTAACCGAACTCCATCTCCATTAGCACTGCAGCATCACCCTTCAAATAGAGACCACTTTAACCCAATATATCAGTCATCTGCAAATCAATCTCCGTGGTCAGCAAAAGCATGCCATGAGAACGAATCTCTGCCCCCTGACAATCTCTCAGAGGTATCCACTAGGAAGAATAATATGGGCACTCCAGAGAGTACAAGGTCATCCGTTTTCTGGGATCAAGAAGCCGGGCGATTTGTTACTGCTAATACTAACAGGGGTGCTGGTTCTACTTCACAAGTTTCTGGAACAGAGCTTACATACACTGGTCAATCTATATTTTTTGGAGGGCCTTTACTGAACGAGAACATGAACAGAGGGGCAAGAAGTAGCGGTACACCGTTTGCTGGTGGTCCACAGCGGAGTTACTATCAGGGCAGGACACAAAGGGGTGGCCAGCTTCCTGTATTTGTTCCTAGTGATTCCCAGCAAAATCAATTTTCTTCTCGATAGTATTGTATTTGCCCGACTTGATTTATCTTTGAGATATACAGTTAGTTGTCCATTTTCGTCTTCTCAAGTTTTTGCTTTTACTTTCTTAACTGAGTTCATTCTCCCTTCTTTCTTTCACAACAACATACCTGTATAAACTCAAAAAGAGTGATCTGGAATGTACAGTGTTTCAAAGCACCACAATAACGTGCGAGTGTTATGATTGCCAATCAAGATATCTTTTGGCATTGCAGACCTTAAATCCTCTGCTCATGGATTTAATCTTTCTTACACGACTGTGCTAATCGATAGGCTTATTAGTAATAAGATGAAATTGCAAGAAGAGAAAAGTGGCAGATGGAGAATATGATTAACAGCTCCAATTGAACCACACAGCATATATAGATATAATATAGGTATATGATTGATCATTAACCTTTTTGGACTTTATGGTGCCATATTTATCCCGACAACTCAAAATTGTCTTTCTGTTCTAAAAAATAATATTTTTAATTAGCATTTTTAGCTCAAATTTAATTTTATATATTAAAACTTACTATCCTTTTTATATTCAAAACTTGGTTAAATGAAAGAGGATATTGTTGTAAAGGAAATGACGGTGTGGCCCCTTAACTCCTTCAACGGCCTGGGTTTGGATAGAGCCAATCAAGAATGACAGAATAGTATACTACTGAATTTGTTAAAATCATGGCAGCTACTCTGAGCATTCAAGGATCATGCATCATCAGAAATTCTTCAAATTCCTCCAATGCCCACACAGAGCAGCAGGTAAACAAGGTGTTTTTACAGTTACCCATTTCAAGAAGATCTGTTATTCTCATCTCTGTACTGCCCCTAAGCCTCAATTTGGTTCCTCAACCATCCATGGCTAGAGAGAGGCGCAATAAGAAGAACATCCCTCTTGAAGACTATCAAACTACCTGTTAGTACCTCTTCCCAATTCATTAATTACTTTTAGCTTTTTTCCTTCTAAAATCTTCTTCACATTGGGGGCATTTTACAAGTTCTGTTATGGATAGTCTTAAAAAGTTACCATTAGTCATGCTATGTTTCAATTTGTTTGTCTCTCTTTTCAAAAAGAATGCATCTTTACTCTCTTGTTTCAATTTTTAAAGTGATATGTTTAAAAGACCGTAAGATTAAAGTATATTTTGACACATTCTTGGTATCTTTGGTTTAAGATTACAAAATACAAAAGTCTTTATCTAGTTTCTTAAACTCCGTGTATGCTTGTACGATTGGCTTCTAAGTAGTGCTGAAAAAAGTAATTTGTTTACTCAACAGCAAGTACTTATAATAAGTTGTCAACAGTTTGAGTTTGATGTTGTTGAGTTTCCACATTGGGTGACATGTGGAGCTTTGGTCTCCTTGTACAGGTTGGAAAATCCTCACTCTTGAGCTGATTTTTGGGATTGAGTTATGTCCAATATTCATTTTTTATCATGGTATCATCAAAGCTCATGGTTTATCTGAACTTGGGCCTGCATTTTATGTGTCCATGCTCTAGATGTCAGTACTGGGCATGTCATCGGGTGGGATGTGGAACTATGGTCTCCTTATATTATCTTTGATCAAACCTCTCCTCATGGCTAGCTTTTGGAATTGTAGGTCCAAGATCCATTTAACATCAACATAATTCTTATATCTCATCCAAAGATTTGTTGATCAATCATTAAGGACTGGAAATATATTTTAATTAAATCGAAATAATGTTGTAGTTGATATATGTAATAATCCGATTGTCAATTGACAGAGCCTGACGATATCATGGATATGAGTCCATGATTATTATCTTTATTAATGGTTGCTTTTAAAGCAGCTGATGGATTGAAATACTATGATATTCTTGAAGGAAAAGGTCCTGTAGCTGAGAAGGGCTCCACTGTACAGGTTTGGTTGTCCTTGAAATTTGCATACATGTCTATTTCCAGTTCAGACTGACTATTTCTGGCTTCTCTCCCGACTCCTGTAGGTACATTTTGACTGTGTATATCGTAATATTACTGCGGTTTCAAGTCGAGAATCTAAACTGTTGGCTGGTAATCGGATCATTTCACAGGTCTGTTGTGATGACTTCTCATTAGAAATGAGTATGCTATAATTGAATTGAATCTTACTAATAGACATGTATTGCTGCCCTTGGATACATTTATTACTGATACATATGTCTTTCTACTCTTAAGTAGCCTTACGAGTTCCAGGTTGGAGCTCCTCCAGGGAAAGAGCGGAAACGTGATTTTGTGGACAATCCAAATGGTTTATTTTCTGCTCAAGCAGCACCAAAACCTCCAAAGGCAATGTATACAATAACTGAAGGGATGAAAGTTGGAGGAAAGGTGTGATGACATTTTATTTGTGCCTAAAATGTCTTTTTCTTTTATAATAGTTTCTATGTGTAAACTCTAATCTCTGAAAAGTTAATTAAAGTGTAACATAACTGACAGCTAACTCATTACTTGCTGCTTGTCTTATGGTATCTTTTGCTCAGAGGACTGTGATCGTTCCTCCAGAAGCTGGATATGGTTCAAGGGGAATGAATGAAATTCCGGTATGAACCTCACTATGTTTCATTCTTTGTTATCTTAGTTGACAAAGTTATTATTGTGGTTTGCTTCTTTTCAAAGAAATGTCAGCTCGACCAAGGTCGATGAATTCACTGTATCTGTTAAATCACATTCGCTTAGAAGTGAGTTTCTCTTGAGAGTAAGCTTGTGCTCAAAGGACTTTGCGATCCTGGTATCTATTCCAAGGCCTAACAATATTGTTGCTTGCTTGTTTAGTAATTAGTTATGCAAGGGGTAACCAGAATGTCCAATCAAAGTTCTTGACATGACCAAATATAGTATTTAGCCGTTAGAAATAACTTATCGATGTACTTATTACCCGAGTGTGGTTGTTTTCAGCATCACTCACCAAATTGCGAAAAGCAAAGCTATCTGCAGATTATACAACCCTTATACTAGGAGTTCTTGGCTGAAGATGCACAGATATCTTATTCGATTTGATTGGTGTGCTTCTATCATCTTTAAGTCTCTTTAGTTTCGAGATCTAATGAATATTTCAACTTACATGGTGCAGCCAGGGGCTACATTCAACCTGAATATTGAACTATTGGAAGTAAAGTCATCAGAACGGAAGCAATAGATACCCGGACTGTGCCATATGTTTTTCCTTCCCTCTTCTTCATTGTTGTAAAAGTTGTGTTCGCCCATAAACACCAACAGCTATGGAAGCAATAACAGTTCCCACTTATCCTCCACGTGATTTGAACCACGACTTATTGGTTAAAAGAGACGGTGCCTCACCAACAGTGCCATCTCCTCTCATGATTTTTCTTCCCTTCATGTTAACTGTTCAGTCTTTGTTATGTAGATGAAGTAACTTGCTTCCAATTTTTTCCATGCTTCTTCATGTGTATGTAAACTTTTACTTCTTAAACGGCCCATGTTACTAGAGCTCTATAATATACTATATAGAGAGATAGATATAATGATATAGATAGATATATTATATATATATATATATATTAGAGAGATATCACACTATCTTGACAATGAGAAACCAGGTACTGTTGGATGAGAAAGTAAAATAATAGTGTTCTCATATGTTATTTTATTTATTAAGATGATGATATCAGCTAAAACGATGAAATGATAGATTTACATACCTGATTTTTTTTGTCTCATATATCATTTATCGAAACAATACAAATATTTTTTCTTTCTTTTTAGATATTGAGCTAAGATATAGTTCCAATTTGTAAATTAATTAGTAACATCAATTTACAAATTATTTGCATCCAAGTATAATCACACTATCTTTAGTTTTGTTAAAAAAAAAAAAATGTACACAATTCTTATGCTTTAATTCACTCAAAAATAAAGCAGTTGTTTTGATAATACCAAAATTTTGTTAAAAATAAAAAGTGAAATGGATGAAGAAATACGGTAAATAGAAGTATAGGGTAAAAATGAAATAATAAGTATTAGTAGGAGGGCTTTATATTTTAGGCAGATCGGTCTCACTTGTCAGTAGACAGTAGCGTTCAACTCCGACGATGGTCTTTTCCTCTGTTTGATATTTTTCCGATCTGATAGCCGGAGTAGTATAACGCATAAAGCTAAAAGGAAGAATCAGAAAATGACGATTCGTCTTTATTTGTTGTTCTCGTTTTTTGTTTTACTTGCTCAATGGTCGCCTGCACTTTCCGATCTAGTCATCTCCAAAGTTGATCGAAAGGTATGTTACGTCTCTTATTGGTGTTCAATTTGGTTTTGATTTGTTAATGTATGAATGTGCTACACTTTTTCCCTATGATATTGAGGGTAAGTGGATTGTATGATTAAGATCTAGTCGTTAATAGAGTAACCTTTTGGGAGAATTTGATAAATATTTTGGTTTGCAAACCTCCTTATACCTGCTGGTGGTGGAAGATGATAGGTACCCGTGGAATTAGTTGAAGTAACCAAAAAAAAGTAGCAAATGTTGTAAGAGGAATTATATAGTCAAGTAATTTCAACAAAAGATGCTATTTTCTGATATTCCTTGCATTGGCATCAAAGGGAGCTGGTAGTTCTTAAAAAAATAGAGCTTTTTTAGGATTGACGAACTTTAAGTGATTAATTGTTCTTGCATAATAGTATAACTATAGTGCTCTGACAGTGAATAATTTCTGCCTATCCCCTGTTTCTTTTTCTTTTCTTTGTGTTTATTCTCAAGCATGATCAAGTTGACTGATGCATAGAATGTGAGGTCATAGTATAGTAATGATACTCTTCACCCTTTCTTTTTGTAATTATCTTCTAAAAATTTAATGGTTCACTGCACGGTTGATACTATCTTTGATTGTCGTGCTGTCACTTGGATTATCAGTCATTCCACATTTTGGTGTAGTTTTGAAAGAGAAAAACTGAGCTGTTAATTAGAATATTGGATCTAAATTGCTATTATGCATTCAATCATGCTTACTTCTGGCTGTCATGTATCTTGTTTTGCAGATTGACCTGACTTCTCAAGTAGTGCGTGTGACTGCAAATCTGAAGGTTTGTGGTAATTGCTTGCGTTTTTTGAGATTCTGGACTAAGTTTGTTGAATATTCCAAACCGCAGATAACGGATTTAATAGTCTATTTACTTTAATCGAGAAGTAGTTAATGTATTTGAGAATTTGCAAAATTTAATGACTTGGTGTTACTATCTAACTAGTGATGCTTGTATTATTTCTTATTTGTATGCTCAGATAGAAAATACTGGTAATGATCCAATTTCAGAGGTTCTGTTATCATTTGGAGATCACCAGGCAAAAGATTTAGCATTTTTAGTGGCAACAACCAGTGAAGGGAAAGGAAAAACTAAAACTTCTTCCAGTAGCCTACCTATCAAACTTGTTAACCCTGAAGGCATGCCACCATCATTGACTTGGTATTCTGTCTCCCTACCGAAGGAGCTGGCAAAGGGGCAGAGCCTGAATTTGGAAGTCAGGACTGCATTTACGCATGCACTACAGCCATTTCCTGAGAAAATTACTCAAGCTGATATCCAGCTCCTTGTGTTTCAGGAGAGTGCCTACTATATTTCTCCTTATGCAGTTAATGTCCAATCTCTCAGTGTCAAATTACCCGAACCAAAAGTCGAATCATACACTAAGTTAGAGAACACCAAATTTTCTGGTTCAGAAATTAAATATGGACCTTATGAGAATCTTCCTCCTTTCTCATTCTCGCATATAGCAGTACACTTCGTGAGCAATAAGCCATTCGCAGTTGCCCAGGAGTTAGTGCGAGAGATTGAAGTCTCTCATTGGGGAAATGTTCAGATCACAGAGCATTATAACCTTGTCAATGCTGGTGCCAGAAGCAGTGGGGAGTTTTCGAGGTACTATAATATTTTCTGATTAAGTTCAAGAATTATTAAGCTGGTTATATTTGACCAGGAAGTTTCCCACTTTTAACATCACAGGCTAGAGTATCAGGCCCGACCACATCTCAGAGGTGCATCGTCATTCGGACATCTTGTTGCCAAATTGCCTCCAAGAGCCCATTCCATTTATTACAGAGATGAAATTGGCAATATATCAACATCCAATTTATGGGGTGACTCATCAAAGGTTAGAAGACATACTTTCTGAAGCTTTCATGTGGCTTGTGTCTAGCTTAACACCATGCTCTCTGTTCGCAGACATTGTTACAAATTGAACCTAGGTATCCAATGTTTGGTGGCTGGAAAACTTCTTTTACCATCGGCTATGGGCTTCCCCTTAGGGACTATTTGTTCCGTGCAGAGGGGAAACGTTTCTTAAATATATCTTTTGGTTGCCCAATTGAGGAGGTGGTAGTTGAAAACCTTGTTGTGAAGGTAATACTTCTATAAGAACTGAATAGGCTTTATTTCCATTATTTATAATGATGTAATTTAGTGTTATCACAAGAATCTAAAATATAATTTATTTAGAAGATTATGATATATTTTGTGCAAAAGAGGGCTTATGGTATAGTGTGATTGTATGGGCCTTTAATTTTTTTTTCTTGAAAAATTCTTCAAGATAATGATGGAATTGTTTTGTGGAGAACAGGTTGTTCTGCCAGAAGGTTCAAAGGATATTTCTGTCTCGGTCCCTTTTCCTGTCAAAGAGTCAAGAGACGTATGAGTAAATCTTAGTTTGTCTCCTCTGAAGTTCCTCTTGTATGATAACCTTTATTCCTCTAACATTCTATTACTTCTTATGTTTTATTTGCAGACGAAATTTTCCAATTTGGATATGATTGGTAGACCAGTGGTTGTTCTTGAAAAGACCAATGCTGTGCATGAGCATAACCAATATTTCCAGGTTTATAAGTTTTATCTACAATGCTGTTGAAAGAACTGTATGTGAGAAGCATTGCATAGTATCCTAGCTTAGCCAAGTCCATTTTGGGCATGAGTTAACCGGGCGTAGGTAGAATATTTCAGTTTTGACAGAGCCTCAAATATAGGGATTAGACTTGGTTCAATCTGAAAGGTTGAATGGTGGAATTTGAGCCGAACCTGAGCTAGATCATCCAGAGAAACCTTTTGGATCTAAGATTCAACTTTTTAGTTGAACGAGAGAAACGCATCCCCCCCCCCCCACACACACACACACACAAGAAAAGGGAAGAAGAGAGACTAGAAAGAAAATTACAGTAGTGGTCCTACTGAAAATAAGATCTCCGGGCGAAATTTTGGTTGTTGGTCTATTATACAAGAACAAACTAATTACAATGGGGTACAGACATGGGTGGAATATCCTCTATGAAATGGAGACTTTACATATCAGATTGTAGGCTTTAAATGGTGTGTCATATCATATCTAGTCAAAACAAGCATTTCAGCATATGTTTGCTTGCATCTGGCTTATTCACATGCTACCCTGTGCATATTTGTACTGGATCAAGTTATTTAGGACAAATATTATCATCCTTTAGAAGAAAGGATGATGGAATTTTTAAATAAGAACCACTTGTATCCGTGCTTTTGCGACCAAGCAAAATTGTAATAATCGTGTCGCAACTTATCTCATTGAACTCAGAGCATAAGATAAGATCCCATCACATCATATCCCTAATATCGACTGTGATATGTAACCTATCAATTTGATAGGGCATATACTCACAATGATGTAACATGTTGGAGAGTATCAGTATAAATTTAAAGTTATTTAATTAAGCCTTACATCTTTTACTCTGATTTAAATTTGGGCTTATTGGTTATTAGAAGCACAATTGTGTTGATTAATATTCCTTACTCTTTCTATATTGGTCAATAAGAAAGCTCAGTACGGCTTACCTGAGCCAGCTCATGACTTCAAGATCTCTTCTTGGTTATTCTACCTTAATGACGGAAAGTTCAGGTGTCTGGTTGGGGGGTTTAATGCCTGAAAGAAGTCTTCAGAAATCAAATAAGAAGAATGCTCGTCTCCTTTAAAGGGGATAAGGCTTGTTGAATCATGAATGTGTTTGGGATCTTGTCAGGGATCCATACTTCTTTCATTTCCTTTCCTTTTTGTGGTTTTCTTTTGGGCTTGGGAATAATTAATGCTCGTCTCACTATTCTGAGGTTTCATTGAAATCCATTATATAGAACTAGAGTTCAATTGCCATGCAGAAAGTTACTGTCCTGATCTGGGAAAACAAATCTTTTCCTTCTTGCTATTTTCTTTTCAGCGACTGGATGGGCAATACCACACATTACAGCAATTCTTCTCCTTTTTCAATCTCACTTTTGGCTCTCTTTTTATGTAAAAAAAGGTTTTCTGGTTCACTTATGATGGCCTCTCTATCTGGGAATTACAATTCTTAAAAATCTGATCATGTGCTATAGCTTGTGAGTAGAATTTTCCCTGCATGGCCTGGATCACATTACTTTCCCGTTTTTGGCTTATGTTTTATGTAGGTACTGACTGACGAAGCTTTGGTGACAGGTCTATTACAGGTTCAGCAATCTGTCACTGCTTAGGGAACCAATGATGTTAATTTCTGGATTTTTCTTCTTATTCCTTGCATGTATCATATATATGCATGCGGACCTAACAATCTCGAAGTCCTCTCCTTCTTATCTTGCAAAACTGCAGTGGGATGAGGTATGCTAGTAGTAGTATAACTACTTATTTTGTGTCAATATTACAGAAAATAATTTTAATTTTTCCTTTGGTATTTCAGGTGCAGACTGCTCTTCAGCAGATCCAGAGCATAATGAACCATTGTTTGGGCATTCATGATAAACTTGAAGCATCATTACGAGATCTGTCAAGGACTGGTGATGTGCAAGCATGCAAAGCTGCTCGTAAATCAGCTGATAATATGTTGAAGGAGCTTTTGAAGGATTTAAAGCCTTTACTCTCCTTTTTGCAGTCTTCTCCGCTGTCTGCTTCATTATATTCTAAGGTTTGTCTATGTATTCTGTTCTTGTGGAAAGAATTTACCCATCATCTTGATAAAGATGGCCTACATTGAAGCACACATAGATAGTCGACCCCATCTTATCTAATGAACTCCTTGTCATTGCAAACTTCAAATTTAACTTGGAATGACAACTTTATGGTCCTTAATCCATTGGTGCTAAAGCTATGTGGCTGTTTTATTTTATGAAGGTTGAAGATGTTGTTGCAAAGGAGAAAGAGCTGCAGGAGAAGCTGATAGTGAAACACACCACAGTTACAGATAGTTATGAAAAGAAGTCTGGTGGTCGAGATATTGAGAACCGTATTGCACCAATCCAGCAAAGAATTAGAGCTTTGAGACAGGAAGTTGATGATCTTCTGGAAATAATTGATGAGATATAATTTCAGTGCAGACAACATTGATCCAATATAAATGGCTAAATTATTGTTGTGAGGTGAACAACAGCTTAGGATCAATTTGAGATATTAGATTATGCAGCTGTATGTTGAGAACCTGAATAACTTTGTAGTTGTAGAATTCTAGGTTCTTGCCGAATCTCTTTGGTTGACAATCAAATGAGTGCTGTAGACAACTGTTTTTTTCATATATATTGAGTTGTTAAGTTTATGGTTTTCTAACGTAATTGAGCTCCAAGATTATTAAATTCCGACTTGATATTGCAAGTGCGTGCTCAACGTAAATACCTTATCAATTATCATGATGTCAGTAGACGCATTTTATTATGTGTTAAGATATCTATTTATTATCATAGTTAATAATTTATTGAAATGACAATATGTACTCTCTCCGACACAACTCAAATAGTGTCTTTTTATTTTGGTATTTGACAAGTTGTTCAGTTTCAACATAACTCAATTGGCAATATCATAAGAATTAAAAGACTAAACATAACTAAAAAGAGTTTTAGGTATGATAATTACGTATATTTTTTTAATTGGTATATAAATAAATTTTTTGTATTACATTATAATATTTTTTATATAGCTTTCCAATATCTAACTTTAAAATATTAATTTAATTTAACTTAAAAAAATTAATGGACAATTACTAGGGAATAAAAAGTTTTCATGTACAACGCGAAAAAAAGGAAACCTTTGCTTGGATCGGTTACTAGTAAGTAAAAAAGAAAAAGAATAAGAGGCAAAAGAGTTGAAATCCAAAATGTTTGGGTGTTTATAGAGCCTGGTTATCCATTCCCAGCTGAAGCAACTCTTCCATTCATATATATATATATATATCTAGGGTTTAACCAGTTGGGGGATTCTTCTACAGTGAAGAACACCTGCATTTAACAGAAAATGGAGAGCTCACTTCGTTATGCCGGAGATTCCAAGAGTCTGGTGATTCATGCCAAGGAGAAATTTCCTCTTAACACTTTCACCCATTTGCAGGTATCAACCATTTCCTAATTTCTTTCCTCTCAATTTTGTGACAAGACTGAGTTTTAAGCATTTACCCATGTCAAAAGACTCGGTTTTTAGCATTAGTAAGTTGTTCTTTCCATGAAATTTTGTGACAAGACTTGAGTTTTAAGAATTTACCCATGTCAAAAGACTGAGTTTGAGCATTATTAAGTTTACTCTTTTCTATAAATTTTACGAGGAGACTTGAATTTTAAGAATTTGCCCATGTCAAAAGGCTGAATTTTGAGCATTATTAAGTTACACTTTTCTGTAAATTTTGCGAGGAGACTTGAGTTTTAAGCATTTCCCATGTCAAAATATCCAGTTTTGAGCATTAATAAGTTGCTCTTTCCATGAAATTTTGTGGCAAGACTTGAGCTGTAAGAATTTTCCATGTTAAAAGATTCAGTTTTGAGCATTAATAAGTTGCCCTTTCCTTGAAATTTTGTAAAAGACTTGAGCTTTATGAATTTACCCATGCCAAGAGACTCAGTTTTCAGCATTAGTAAGTTGTTCTTCTTGAATTTTTTGCTTGATATACTCTTGTTTCCTCTCCACAACCTCAATTATTACCCCTCACCCTGAAACTTCTTTTGTAAATGTCATGTGGGGTTTTTGGGTATGTTTTCTGCTAGTTCATGATGCCTAGATGATTTAGTTTAACTGTTTACTCATGTTAAAAGACTAGTGATTTGAGCAGCATTGAGTTATTCTTCTTGAAGTTTTTGCACGATAGAGACTTGTTTCTTCTGCAGAAATCCAATTTTATTCCTTCATACTAATTACTTATATTAAAAATGCCAAGGAGGTTTTCAGGCTAGTCAAAGATGCCTCCTCTATGCCTGGTTGATTTAGTGTAAGTGCTTGAAACAACACCCTCCCCAGACTCCACCTGTGGGATTTTACATGGTATGTTGTTTCTTGAAACAGCTTACAATGAGGGGTCGGGGTTCTGCATTTGAAGTCAATTCAGCTTATCTTCCCTTTTTTATACCAAGATTGCATACTCTCATACAAGTGTATATTTGGTTTGCTCATCATTATCTACAAACATGGGACATTATTGGGTATATTGACAATGAATAAAGGGCTAAAATAGAGTAGAAAGCATATAGTTGAAACCAACTTGGTTGATAATGAAATTGCCTACGTCCGTTTCTTTTAAGGAAAATGGTTGATTATTATAGACATTTATCACTTCATATAAGGTTTAATGATTTTGCTGTAATTCTTGTACATATATAGATATGCGTATTTCTCCCAGGATAGGTATGCTGAGGTAATACCAAGTAGAGAGAAGTTGATGTACAATTTTAGCCTGTTTTGATTCTTCAATAACCCGGCTATGTTTATAAACCTTTTGAGCTTCTTAATGGCCTTTATCATGTGGATTCTATTCATTGGCAGGGTCATGCAGAACTAGACACCAAAATTGGAGCACCAACTTATCTCTGTGCTATGATAAGGCAATACTTTCCTGATGTATGTTCCTACCCTTTCTACAACAATTTGTTGCTTGTATATGTAGGTAAATTTTCACCTTGAGCACTCCAAGAAGTCTAACTGAGCA
Organism: Solanum habrochaites; assembly: GCA_027704765.1. NCBI lineage: Eukaryota > Viridiplantae > Streptophyta > Magnoliopsida > Solanales > Solanaceae > Solanum > Solanum habrochaites. The sequence continues at coordinate 67,872,239 of JAKWJA010002492.1, forward strand.
TGTGTAGTCTGATCTAACAAATAATTAGGGTCAATCTTTTAGCACTCTATTTATTCGTGTGCCTCAGTAACATATCGTGTCAAGCGCCCATAGCTGATTTGATATCCACTATCTTACCTGCTTGAGATTAGAAAAGGCGTTTTGCATAAACCAGTGTTCATCTCATACACAAAAATGAAACATTGTTTAATGACATCATCACAGGGTTCTTATTTCTTTCCTTGAAATACTGGTGTAAATGCAGTAAATACCCGTGATTCTTTTTAGTGAGCTGACACGTTGGGTTCTGGCACAAGCCGAAAAATGGAAATTTCATTGTGGGCAACTCAATCAAATTAAACGCCATTCCCGTTACCCCCAAGAATAAGGGATAAATTAAAGAACAGAAGGCAGAAAATAAAAAAACATCTCCTTTCAAATTGAATATTATGATTTTCCCTTTAAGAGTCAACCTTCACATGATATTCTCCGATGTTTTTAATAATTCTAAAGCTATAACTTTTCTTCCTTCTTATTTTTGTTCTTTCTAAATATGTAAAATTTATTGTCAATAGCATAAATGAAATTTTTTTGCTTGTCTCAAAGATTAAGCAATGCCTGTGTAAGTAGCCTGCTAAAAAAGAAATCTTTTCATTTTACTTCCGAATTGGCCAACTCTCAATAAGCTAATTGAGACATAATAGCTTGAACTGGTGTACATAAAATTTATGTTATGGTAGCTCAGGAAATTGACATGCTTTTGTACTTGTAGCAATATGCTAGTCTTGCTGTGGGAGTGCAATATTATAGGCGGCAAAAGCTCTGGTATACTGTTCGTGGTAAAAAAGAATTTCCAGTGACGGCAAATAATTCGGTTAACTTTCATATTAAGGGCAAGTACGATGTGGACGAAAAACTTTTGGAGGTTGGTAATTATTCAAAATGTGTAAAGTCTATACATGAGTGAAACCGTTGGTGTTTAAAAAATGATGATGTCGATTCTTTTCGAGCAACAATTGGGATATATATCTAGTATTCTTACTCTAGGCTTGCCCAAGTAACAAATTAAAGGAATTTCATTTTGAGTTACATCCATGAATGAGTAATCACCCTTGTCAAAAAAAAAAAAAAGGTTTGAAAGAGTAATCCCACTGTCATTTCGAGTATGTTCATATTTATGCAGTCTTATGTATTTCAATCTGAAGGTATCAGTTATATTCTTATGTTGGCTTGAAGATCAAAATTCTAATCAAAATTTTCAGTTATCTGCATCTAGGAGTGTTATAACTTGTATATCTATTCCTTTGACCAAGCATGTAATCATATTAAATTGATGGTGTTCTCTTTCAATGATTTATCTTGTCCAGTATTAGAGTGAAATTTCTATACAGAGTAAAATAGGTATAGTGGATCTGTATAGCTAACCTAAGCTAAGTAAGAATTGAGGCATAGTTAATCGATATCCTGATATATCTTGTAATTTGACATGTTGCTTAAATCTTTGGTTTAAAGTAACAGTCTTACAAAACCTTCATACTTTGCTTATTTCAAAACTTCCAGAAAAAGTCGAGAGTTGCTGCTGAATTTACTTGGAATATCATGGATGTGAAAAAAGACCAAGATGTGAGGCTCAAAGTTGGATACGAAGTCATTGAAAAGGTAAATCATTTTGCTAATCTTCAAGTAGTGTACTCCGTCTCCCATCTTCCCACCAATCAATTAGTGTTGAAACAAATGTAGAGATATGGTTTGTGAAAATGGTCACTTGAGCTTCTCTAGCTCTCATCATAAATGCATGGCATTGTCTTCTACCTTTGAATCTCATAAATGAATATAGTATATACTATAGTGTTTTGATACTACATTTCTTGTCCAAAGAGATAAGATATAGTTCCGATGCTAGAAAGTAGAGACTGCACTTTATCTGTGTTGCATGCACAAGTGTTGCAGGTTCCTTACTTTCATGAAAAATCTAAGCTTTATTACCCAGCAAACAACAAAATTAAGTTGCTTAAATTGTCAAACATTCTCCTGCTGATAATTGTGTAAGCTTTAATGAGGTAAGGACCTTCCTACTATGTTTTTGTACATGTCATTTCCATTATTGGGTTATGGTCTATACGTCGTTGTTTTTCATGTATTTCCTCTTTCTTACTATTTTGTTGGTCTGATTCATCTGACAGTTAGTTCCACTTTTGAGAGTCCATTGCATGTCTCTTGTATGGATCTCACCAACATGTTACCCTGCAGTTTGAAGTTCTGTTTTATTCTCTCTTTTTCCAGGTCCCTTACTTTCAGTTTAGTGAAAACAACTGGACTCTCACTGTCAACAATATTGGGAAATGGAAAGTAAGATATGATTTGTGATATTACTGATGGACGCATAAATTGTTCAGTTAGAGTGGTTATAATTGCTAGAAAGAAGAAAACCATCATCCTTCATCTGTGTTTCTATTACGTATTTTGACATTCTATCATTGCAAAAAGGCACATTACCTTGTGTAAGATCTGGTTTTGAGTATTGTTTCCAGAGATAGTGCCATTGCAATACAAAATTGAAACTCATGAAAATTACCTTTCATTTGTGTTAAGAAATTTTGATCCCCATGTATGCTTGTCTGCATTGCCTCATCTACTGTGAAGTTAAAGACCTAATACATATGATTCGGGAGCTGTGTTTCTGCACTTGGTTTCTTTAGCTGTTTTATTAGATTATAACAACATACCAAATGTGTCTGTTCATGGTCACTCCTGCGTTGTCCCGTAGAACTTCGTTCCTACTACTACTTCCGTTCTACCTAAGTTTTATTCGAAGTATGCATCGAATTTGAAGTTTGATCATTGATGGATAGTTAATTGGTGTAATCATTAAACATCTTATTGCCTTTTGTGAAGTCATATCTACAAGCAACATTCATTAGATTCTCTTGCATTCCACGTAAAGGAATCGTGTCAAATAGTAGCTTAGCAAGTATGATCCTTGTTTTGCCTTTGAAGTTTGAAAAATGCTTTCTTTTTACTTTTAGTTTATTTTATTTGATAGTTGTAGTTGAATATGAATCTTAGTACTAATACAGATCCTCAGTTGGATTTGTTGTGCATATGACATAATCCTTTTTTAATATTGATAGAACATTCCCACGAAATGTCAATTTAACTTGTGGATGGATGTCCACTTAAAAGTACTTATTACACGAAAATGTCGGCTACATCATCTATTTTGAAATGTCTAACCCTTCATTTGAGAAAAGGGCAATAAGAAACGATTGCCAACGTATGAAGTCAGGTACTATCACGAAAGAGTGATAGTGACTTAAAATCTTGAATCTGTCTGTCTTTACGTGGCAACTTCCTCGCATTACAGCAGTTTCGTGTCAAATGTGTGTATAGTTTGTTCAAAGTCAACAACTTTGCAAGTTTGAAATACATGTGATTTAAATCCAAATTAATTATGTTAGGCACACTGACCCTAACTGAGGTTAAAAAATTTTAATAGGTGATGTCTTTAATTTTACTAGATTAAAAAAAGAAGAAGAAATTTTCTGTTGAAATAGTCGAGTCGTGTTGACAATATATAGATTTATATTATATATGGTGGGTTGGTGACGATTTTGACGACATAACCATAAGAAGGTGACAAGTAATGTGTGAAGTTAGGTCATGTCATGAGTTCAAATGGAGGAAGTTGTGTGCCAAGCAATGAAGTGAGTCTTTCTCACTAATGTGGAAGAGACAGACTAAAAATAAGATAAGATAAAAGATTAGAAAATAAAAAAGAGAAACGTGCTTGTATCTTTTTGTAACAAATAAGAAAGTGCCAACTTGTCATGTGCATAATAACAAAGTGCTTTGGTGACCAATTCACACTTCCTTCTACTGGTCTACTCCATCCACTATCTAACTCATTTTGCTTTATTTGTTTTCAATGATTTCAATTTCCAGACCTATTTAAATCTCAAGCTTTTTCTATATTCAAAATCGAATACCAGACATCTCATTCTTGGTTAAACAGTATTATATTTTGTAGTGCTAAAGTGGTGGAAGAAAGTTTGACTAGTAACAACTTAGACCTGACCCACAAGACGTTCACTTGAGACTTTTTAAAACGATAAGTTATGGTATTCGTAATTTTGAAAATTAATTAGACTAATTATTATGGAAATAGAATAAGAAAGGAACTAGTTAGTTTACGTTTAAAACTACTGTAATAATTAGGCTGATGATATATTAGAAATGTTTGGCAAAATTTGCCTAAAAAAAGGGGGTGGGCAATTGTGAATACTAATCCATAAGTAGTAAAGTTTGGTAGTTTTTCTGTAATTGTTGGAATCCAGAATTGCCCTCTTAAGTAGTACTGACAATGTTAATTTGTTATGGCAATTGCTTTTTATATCAGTGTCCTTAAAAAAACTGACTTTAGACTACACTCACAATTGTAGATTTTTCTCAATTATTTGGCCATGTGGAATTCACTCATTTTTCTATGGCAAGAGCAAAAATGACCTCCAAGAATAACACTGGACAGTGAAATTAAGATATTTTATAGAAATAACTTCACTTTATTACGATTAATCTTTTGTCATTTCTTCTCTATGATAAGTATAATGGTCTTGAGTAGATAATATCACTAGTAAACTGAACGAATAAAGTACATTGTTATTATAATTATGTCAACATCAACATGTCTATATCACAACCCAATTTCCCATGTGCTTGCAATCTAGTAGTAGTAACATAATAAAGTCATTTCTATTAATCTAACTACTAATTGATGCTGTTTTCATCTTTTATATACAAAAAAAAAATTAAAATGTGATGACTACAAATCAACAAACTCCATGATAAGTTGAATAGCTTAATAAGTACTTTATATGGTTCACTTAAAATTTGGCACACAACAAAAAGCTAATTAGATTAAGTTAAACCCCAAAAGAGGAAAGAGGGTTATATATATTGCCATTGAATTTATTTGGTACTAGCTAGGCTAGGCTTTTTACACTACTACTTCTACTTCACTTTAATTTGGTTCTTTTATCATCAATCATGTTCCTCTTATTGGCCTTTATGAAAAAGACTTTTGCAAAAACAAATATTTTTGTAGAGAATAAATTCAAAAGTTATGATTCCAAAGTTTCATAGTATTGAATTACGTGAAAAAGTTCTTCTAGTTTATGTTATCAAGTTTATATTTAAAACGGAACTCTTTCATTAGCTCTTGCAATAATAATTATGCTTCGATCATAAACAAATTAAAATTGACTACATACATTTGTACTATTCCATTTAAACTCATGTAATCATCACATTGAAGTTAATATATATACGTAAATAAGTAATAATAATAATAATATCAGAAGTTTTTTTAGTAAGACTAGACATATTCACTTATATCCACTTTTTTTTCCTGGATAAATCATAGTCCCATATATAAGTTTACATTGATTTTACAAAACTTTAAGCTTTTTGAGACAATATTCTTTCATATTATTTTAGGTCTATCTTGTTCCTTTTAATACCTTTAATTATCTTAATTTTACACAAACAACTTGATATATCTGCAAATCAATACAAGACATGATTAGACTATTATTTTAAATATCTTTCTCTCCTTTTATCCTTTGATATAATGATATTTGCACTTTTTAAAAAATATATATTAACTACAAATTCATGCATCTATATCTCTAATCTAAAAAATATTACTATATTTGAAATTTAGTGGGTCACCTGATAAAATGATCACATGAAAAGATATAAAGAAGAAATATAAAAATATAATCTCAAATCAGTTAGGAGCCGTGCTGATTTATAAAATGATGCTATTTCAGGCTAACTGCCAATAAGTTAATAACTAATTTAAATACTAAAGATTTTTTTAAAAAAAAATAGAAAAACCTTCTTTTTGATCATTTAATTATAAACTTTCAAATTTAGTTTAGACGTAGACTTTAAAATTGAAGAAGAGCTTTAAATTTATAATCATATTAGATGTATGTAAAAATCGAATCGATCAAAGTGTTATTGATATATTATTATTAGGGTATTGATTAATGATTTTATAAAAAAAATTATTGGGTTATCGATTCGGTATTGGTTTTTAATATTGGGTTATTGGATAAATCAATAACCTATTAAGACTAAAAATTTACTACTTATACTTGTACATGAAATATTATATATTCATTTCAATATCCTACTAGTTACTATATTTGTCATTTAACCTTCAATTTACACATTATAATGACTATGAGTTCACAATTTCACATTATACAAAACATTAAAATTTAAAGTAAGAACCTTATTCTTATTAATTTCTCTTTGTGTTACTTTTATATAGTTCTTTTCATGCTTGATATTATTGTTTCAATTTTATGAGCAATTTGAAAGTTATATTGTTGTGTTTTGCATCAAATTTGTTAGAAAGATCATATATTTATTTTATAAGTATTGATTAAATCGAAAATCTAACCGTTAATGATCAAAATCGATAAATTAAAAATATTATTAATTTAAGATATTGATAAACAAAATCAAAATAAATCGACTGATGCACACCCCTAACCCTAACCCTATAAATCTCAATAAAGACGGGTCTAGCACACAAGAAGTGTGACTTTGACTCCATTCGTTTCCTTTCTTTATCCCAAAAATAATTAATAAGATAAGTATGTTTTACAAAAAAGGTTATTGCTTAAACAGTGTACGCGACTCCTTTATAAAGCTTAAAAAAAAGAGCTACCAAAATCAGATAGTTTTAAGCGCAACGTTTTGTTTCTCTCTTTTAATTAAGCTCCGACACTTTCCTCATGAGTAATTCTGATCCGCCTCCGTCGCCGTCTGCAACCACCGGGATCGGTAAAGTCGATTCTGACTTCGTCGTCATCCTCGCCGCCCTCCTCTGTGCGCTCATTTGCGTCCTCGGACTTGTCGCTGTTGCTCGCTGCGCCTGGATCCGAAGGATCTCCGCCAGAGCAACCGGAAATTCCGTTTTTTCGTCACCTCCAGCTAATAAAGGTTTGAAGAAGAAGGTTCTCAAGTCGCTTCCGAAGTTCAGTTACTCAGCTGAACACGCCGCGAAATTCTCTGAATGTGCAATTTGTTTGGCGGAATTCGCAGTCGGAGATGAAATCCGAGTGCTACCGCAGTGCGGCCATGGATTTCATGTAGGATGCATCGATACCTGGTTAGGCTCGCACTCGTCATGTCCTTCTTGCCGACAGATTTTAGTAGTGACGAGATGTCATAAGTGCGGCGAGTTGCCGGTAGCAAGCTCCTCCTCGTCAGCTCCCGTAGCTGAGCCGGAAAGCCGATTACCTGGAAATTATCATGTAAATGCATTTCTACCGTAAAAATTAGGCTGTGTGTATATACTATATTACAATATTAATTAAATCTTATGTATATTCATTCAGCCCTACTATATCAATATCATCAATTTTAGGGTTACATAAAACTACTGTTACAATTTATTAACAAAGATGATTACTGTTTCAATTAGTTTTAATTTCTTGTTTAGCGGCCGTCAATCACCTTTCCGCTTTTTTTTTTCCCCGTGAGCCATATTATTTTTGAAGAATATTGTCCAATGCATCTCCATTAACAATAAATCTATATTTTAAATGTTAGCTATTGTTTGTACAAGTTGTAGTGGTGAGGTCGATAAAGTTGGTAAACCACCAAATTAGCTACCAAAAATGTTATTAGTTAAATCCCATAATCAAATGAAAATGTTACAATTGACAAAGGATAGAATTAATTAACATAATAACCTTTTACTATTATAATAATAATATTAAGATAAATTTTTCTCCTAGTGGTAAAATATAGTAGTATATTATTTATTCCCTTTTAATGGGAACCGTCCAACGTAGTAAATAGGGAGGACCCATGAAATCCCACTATTATTAATTAAAATGCCTACTTCTTAGTTACAACTTTATATAGTAATATTAGTTTCCACTTAAATAAAAATATTTAATCTAACTCGTAAATTCTTCCACTTAGGGTTAGGGTGGGTTAGCTTAAAACTAAACGAGTTCCCGTTGGAATTTTGTCACGATAATAATGGTTGACGATAAGTATAAACGTCACGGAAACAGAAAGGAAACGTTAGACATGTGAAGCGTAGGATAAGAACGAGGAACAGTTTTTATGGTAAAAGGTAGAGTGATTGTAGGGATGAAGACAAGAGTGGTTAAGAGCCTTTCCAGGAGACATGTAATAAGCATGTCTCCATTTCCTACTTCACTACGAAAAAATATTTCAAAAATTGGTAATAAATTAACCTTAATTAAATGTCTAAGACAAAAAATAATTAGTATGTGACCAAAATAAAAGAAGAATAATATCTAACATAAGACATAAAAACGTCATATAAATTGAGCACATTTTAAACTTCAATTGCGATGTCTTTTCTTGGCGAAAACATTAAAAAAGCTGGGAGGAGGCAAAGAAGATCTCATTTTGGAAACTTGTCCTCCATCTCCAAATGGTGGACAAAACTATATAAACTCTGAGAAGGAAATGCCAGTACCAGATGGATGTAAAATAACATTTTTTTTTTTATTTTCTACAAATTTTACTACATACTTGTAGTAAATCGGACAGAAGATACCTTAAAACTAACTACTCATGCTTTGCGATAGCAGCTTGTCTTGCACCAACAGCAAAGAACTCTGTAATGACTTCTAAGGGCATGCCTTTGGTTTCGGGAACCCTTAAGAAGACGAAAATCCAAGAAATGACACAGACAATGGCATAAATACCAAACACGCCAGATAAACCAATCGAGTTGAGCATCACAGGCAGTGTGTAAGTCACAATGACATCACATATCCAGAAGACGAGAGCACAGATGGCGATGCACAAACCACGAACCCTAGTTGGAAAAATTTCTGAGCAGAGGATATTTGGGATGGGTCCATAGCCCGTCACAAAGAAACAAAAGTAGAGAATCACGCAAATAGTAGAAACGACTGCATGAGCTACACTCCCCAGGTTGACAGTGTTACCAATGACAAGACAGATGAGTGATAGTATGAGAACAGGAATAGTGTACAGCAGCAGCGACCTGCAATTTATCATTTTAATGACACATTCTACAGCATAAAATAAATAATATAACCATGAAGAGTTGGTATTTTTTAATTATAATCAATCAACAATAACATACACACCACTAGTGGCGTCTAGGGAGGATAGGAAGGTAGAGAGGTTGTTTCGATAGACCCTCGACTCAAGGAAAAACATTTTCAAACAAGTTTAAGATGATATATGGCTTGTGTATTGTCAAGCAGTAAACAGAAAATATATTAAGTAATGCTAGTCGAAAAGTTGGTTAGACAGAGAACATCTCATCTACATCTAAACTGGATTAGTTTATTGAATTTGAATTATTGAAATGTATAAACTTTGAGTAACTAATTATTTACAGAATGATGTCATCTTTGTGGTGTAAATTGGATAGAGGGAATACTACCTGAGTACCTGTCATGAAACACAAACTCAAAAACTAACCAATTTGAAATTTAGTCTCAGGGAAGATAGGCATCGATTTTTCCAACCTTGGATATATATATATTATATATATATAGATATATATATATAATATATATATATAATATATGGCTTGGAAAAAATTCCGAGGAGGACTACTACAGACACATTATAAGGAAAAGATATGGTCCTACATGCAAATCGAGACTCACTGCACATATTTCATGGATTTTCCAGCAATAAATCTCGAGGACAAAACCAAAACCATCCTTAATCTAATGCAGAAGAAAGGATTCAAGAGAACATTACCTTCTGCCAGCCACATCCATGAACCGCATTGCAATTGCTACAGAAGGGAGCATCAGGAAGTTTGTCAACGCACTGATGAGGAAGGATGCTGAGTCTGATGCAATGCCAAAGTTAGAAAGAAGAACTCCTACACCTGCCTGCTCAAGGATTTGAGGAGTGTAGTACATGACTCCATTTATACCAGAGAACTGCAGATAAAATATTACAGTCGTAAGATGGCAACATTCCAAGCCTTGTTGTCTAATGACAGTGAGCGCACAGTTTTGCCTCAATAATTTGGGATTATTAATTACAAGGTAGTTCTCAGTATAAAAACTACATAATGAAGTAAATACAGAAGAAGAGACTCCGTAAAGATAACAAAGGAAAATACACTAATGGAGAAAATAATTCATCCCCACCCTATCGACAAAGTTGAACTAAACACAAAAAAAACAAAAAAAACTGTAGAAACGTTTGTTGCGAGTATAATAATGCTTCAGATAAAACACACCAAAATATTTCCTTAAAACTTTGTATCTGCTTCCAGATAAATGATATGAGGATGCACTGTCTAGTTTGGTCATGTAATCCTTACATGATCCTATGCTAATCACAATCACAATCCCAAGATACTTATATTTAAAGAAGAAACAGAATTCTCAACTCCAAGGATATAATATATAAAACTAAGTCCATTTCGTAGGCATTCAAACACAGCATGCTGAAATTTGTAGCTATCAAACTTAATCCTAGTAAAACAACCAAAAGAAGCAACAGAATGACGAACGAATAATTCTTTACCTGTTGCAATATTTGAATTCCAATTCCAACTATGAGCGCTCGCTTGACTCCTGGTTCAAGAAGAGCAGCCCAACTCGGACCTTTTGAAGCAGTTTCAGATGGATGGACCATTGCTGGTCCCACAGGATGCTGATCCATAAGTTCCTTAGAGTAAAGTGCAGGCTGACTTACCAAAGCCGCAGCTTGTATGAATTCACCATCTTCATGAATATCGCCACCAGGAACTGAAACGAGAGACCCACGTCGAGAGCCAGGGCCCGCCTCCTGATGCAAATATATCCTTTTGAAACCTCCTTCCTTAGTTCCATCTTCACCTTCCCTTTCAGACCATTTCCATGCCAACTGCCAACCACCACCAATGCCCATGCTGCCTACACCCTCTCCAGCATTGCCTTGCATTAGGCTGCTATGCCGCCTCACGCTCAGAGTGCTGCCATGGGGATGAGGGACTACGGTTTCCACAGCGGTTGTTTGACGTGATATCAATGGACTTTGTAGATTGTCATCAGAATCTGCACCGCCATCTGAAGGATAATCATCACCTTCTCTCTGCAGACTCTCCTCATCCCAGTGATCATCTTTGACATGAGGATCCATGGTGCTGATCATGCTTCCGAAATTGGGGAATAGCATGCTTCTCATACTTCCTGTATCAGGGAGCTTCTCGTGGACACTACCAAATAGAGTCACAAGAGGATCCATAAGAGGCACACTCTGCTGCACCATGCTCCCTTGCCTGGACACAAGAGCTAGACTACTCTGTCCAGTAACTGGCTTGGCCACCCACGAGAGGCCTTCCTCTGGGCCGTACAACTTGATATGATCTTTGTCAGTAGCCAGGTCCCGATCCTCAGTAAGCTCATCAGCTGGACCAATGATATACTCTTCTATTGATGGTTCAATGCCAACAGCCAAACCCTCAACAAGCAATGCCATCTCCCCTATGCACAGAATAGTTAACAAAATCAATATGATGAAATCAGTGTCTTTAACAAATAGGAATCACGAGATGAATATGAAAGAACTTAAAAGAAGAGTGTTCTACTGACTAGAGAACCAGAGAGAGAGATAGTGAGCCCTTATTGCTCTGCCAAGGAAAAAAAAATATAAGGTTATGTTCTGTTGACAAAAAAAAAAAAGAAAAAAAAATATAAAATTAATATAATATATAAATTAAAATATAAAAACCCTAAAAGGAAGGAATCAGGGAATATTGGATGGCGTTGGTAGGTATGCATATTGTGTTTTGATATGGTATGATATAATGAGTGTTCTCCAGTTCCTGATTTCTCACTTATATGGAAGTAACTAAAATAATTCATGAAAGATAGTAGAATCTGGGAGAAAGAAAATATAGAAAATGAGTGATTACAAATCAATAAGCCAATCGATAAGCAAATCTGTCATTTTTCATTAAAAAAATAAACTTCGAAAAGAATTTGACAAAGATAGGCACTGACTGAATAGTGGATAGTTAAGAGGGGTAAAAAATGGAGAACGATAAATAATAGAGGAAACTCAAGTTTAGATGCATTCCTATTTAGGGAGCTACTCCATAGCAGATTGTGAAATCAGCATGAACGTTACAAAAAGAGTTATACTAAATATTCATACCACTACTTTCAGCGATCTAATAAAATCCCTGAGAAAGCACAATCCACAGTCAACATGTTCTGAATATTTAAACAGCCAGCTGACACAAAAGGGAAATGTTTCCAAAGAATAGCAGATAGCATACCTGAAACATCCTCTATGCCACGCAATTTCTGCAAAACTTGTTTTGCCTCGACCATTCTTCCTTTACTAACTAGCCATCGAGGAGATTCAGGCAAATAAAGTACAACTAATACGAAATAGATAAGAGAAGGAATTGAAAGAACACCCAACATCAATCGCCAACTCGGCGCTGTCATCAAGGACATTCCGAAAATCATGCAGTAGGAAAGAACTTCCACAGAAACCAGTGGAATGGGAGGTCTCAGGACCCTCGTTATTCTGTGAGCAGTCTCAGATATATATAGGGGGACCAGAGTAACCGCTAAGCCAATTCCAAATCCATCTAATAGTCTAGCTATAAGCAGGACATAGACATTAGGGGACCACAACATTATTAAGCCACTAAGGAAATAAAGCATGGATGACATAATAAGCATAGGGCGACGACCAATGCTGTCAGCTATGGATCCAGAACAAGTTGTGACAAGTGTGGCTCCAATGAGTGACATCGCAACAATAAGTCCTTCCACTGAAGCATCCAAAGTAAGCTCCTTCTTTATGTAAACAACAGCTCCTGCAGGTTTGAATTGTAGAAGACTTAGAATACCAAACATGTATAAAACTCTTGTAGGGCTATAATTCTGCATGTTCGTGGAAATAATGCAACTAGGGAAACACAACGGTAGAAAATTCTACTCCCTTTGTTTCAACTGTTTGTCTTACTTTCCTTTTTAGTCCATGTAAAAAATAATGTTTTTGGCCACTCTTTACTTCTAACATTCCACATGACATGACATGACATGTTTAAGAGTGACCACAAGATTAAAGAGCATTTTGATATCTTCTATATATCTTTAGTTTAAGATTCTTTACTTTCTTAAACTCCATGCCAAGTCGAAACCAGAAGGTCAAATTGAAACCGACAGAGTACAAAACAAAATGCAAGAACACTTACATATCATTAGTTGCAGATCTATACTGAAAAGAAAACTCTGCATTGACCTATCTCGCAACTTCTTTAAAATAAAAAATTCAGTATATGCTATTCCACCACAACAATTTAAGAAAGATAACAATTCAAATTCATTATATGCTATTACACCACAACATTTTAACTAATTGGAAAGATAACAATTCAAATTCAGTATATGCTATTCCACCACAACGATTTAACTAATTGGAACGATAACAATTCAAATTCAGCAAATGCTATTCCACCACAACAATTTAACTAATTGGAAAGCTAACAATTCAAATAAAGAGTAAACAATGTTTACCAGCAATAGTAGCATTATCCCAACCCTGCAAAAAGTTTCCAATTGTCGCGGCAAGCGCAACTAACACAGCACCATTCATCTTTTCCAGTACTAGTAGCACACAAGTCAATCAAATTTTGAACTATACCTGCAAATTTAGAACACTTATAACTCAATACACCAAAACCACAGATCCAAACTTCAAACTACAAAATTACCATTAGTAAAAACTATACAGTTCTTGAAAAAACTAAAATCATATACATGGGAAAGTTGTCATTAATACTAACAAGTCTAAAAACAGTAAATTGAGGAATCCCAAGTAGAAAAGATTATACCTTTAGATGGCTGAATTCGATTAGAGAAGGTTAAAGCCAAAAGTTGTCGAGCCAGCTACTATATACTCAAAATTCAACAACAACAGAAAGGGTATACTCTAAACAGTTTGGAATTGGAGTTAATCAGCAGAAAGAAAGATTTCCCATTTCAGAAAACAGCACAAACAAGTTTGGATTTATGAATCTTTTTGGCTAGACAAAAAGGGTGATAAAAACAACATAAACAAAACCAACCGCCTTTCAACATAAACCTAAGACATCATTAAAAAGGTTTTGTCTTTGTAAACCCCAGAAGCTTAAACTGAAAAATATCTTGAAGAAAGTTTTGATCTTTTTTTTTTTTTTTTTTTTTTTTTGTTTTTTTTTTTTTTCTTTTTCTTTTGTTTGGGGTTCCAAGATTTAAATGGTTGTTTTTTATAGATAGAAGAAAATATCGTGGTAGTAAGCTAAAGGGGGGAAAAAGAATAAAGAATAAAGAATAATTAAAGTTAAAGATTAAAATGGAAGTAGCAAAGAAGACAAAAAGGGAACAGCAAGAGCTTGACCCTTGCAGTTCCTAAAATGTATTCAATTGGTGTGTGTGCCTCAATTATTACTATTTTCGTTACTCCAAGTTCATAATCATTTTTTTTTTGGTGTTAAAAAGCTAAAGTTTCTTCTTTTCAATTGTGTTTGTGTGCCTCAAATTATACTATTTTCCATTACTCCAATTTCATAATCATTTTTTTAGTTTTAAAGCTAAAGTTCTTCTTTTTATGTGTTGTAAAGAAGTTTAATGGTTAATAAAGTAGAGTCTTTGATTAAGATGAGTACAAAATTATAGAAAGCAAAAATCTTTGATTAAATAAAAATTATGTATATAACCTGTTTCTTTTATTATTATTTTTATTATTGTTAAGTACACGATAACTTGAATTTATGATTTTTAGATTTGATTCATTAATATTGGTATCTTAGTCATCCATTAATATTAACTTTAAAATATCTTTTAATTTTCACTCAACTATATATACTCATGGTATCAAGATTTTAACCATCTAATTATTTTTATTTTGCTAACTATGATGGAATAAAGTTATCTTATCTAGAACTCTTCGGAATTGTTAAAAAAAATAAAAGGTTAAATGGGAAGAGAAGCTAAAAGTTAATACATATGATTAAATGAAAATCTTTCTTAATTAATGATTTTATGAATATGTGATTAAATGATTATATTTTTGGATCATTTTGAAACTTTAGCCTTGATTACAAATGAAACTAATTTTGTGGCATATGTAATAATTTAGTAAGAGAATCATTGATTCTAAATTAAATTAGCTAGTGCAAATTGATGTGATGTTTGCCAAAACAAAAAAGAAAATTTTAAAAAGTTAAGTCGCATCATGGATGTTTTAGAGCCGTTGGCATTTGATTATTGCTATTAATAATAATAGTCTTAACATAAAGTAAAATCCCATTATTATCATAACCACTCTATTGATGATGTTATTTTGGCAAAAGACGAAGTCGAAAATTAAATTTTATAAATTTTAAATATAATTTAAGTGTTGATAACTGAGTTTGATATATATAATATATATATATATATATATAGTATGCAACTTCTTAATGAAATATAGATGCAACAAAAGTTACTGATTTCGATTAAACTCGTATTCAGACTTTTAGCTTCATCGACTCATTTTTTATTTAATCAACTACTAATAAACTTTGACAACTCTATTCAACCACTAATGAACTTGACAACTCTATTAATTTTTGTCTGTCAAATTTAAATTCGTTTTTGTTTCTCATTGAACCCTTGATTAATCAATCAAAGTGTTAATGTAATAAAAGTAGACATAATGTATATTTTGTATATTTTTCCAATCTTGGAAATCTCAGGCTGTGTTACACTTTTTCAAAAAAAAAAAAGGTCTTAGCATGACTACTTTGATGGATCAGTTTTATTTTCTTCCATAATATCCAAGCTGGAATATTACTAGATTCATAAATAATTGGATAGATACATTTAGAATTTATCGATAGGTAATATCTAAGTTTCAACTAAAAAGGTGGATGACACGTCAATTAAGAAAACAGACATCCTTATTAGATGGTGAAATAAATTTTCAAATTTTGTTGATATTCTCTCTCAAAAAAATATACTATTAATGATCTCATAGTTGAGAAAACATGGAAAGAACTCTCAATAATTTAGCTAAGTAGGCTTTGGTAGGTACATGTCCCTATAGTGAATAACTTCGTGTTGTTGTTTGAAGTTATCATACACGAATTTAGAATTTAAGTTAACGAGAATTGAGTATTATTTCATCGATTAACAATTATTCAGTAAATATAATAAATGCATATTATTAGTTCAAAATAACTAGGAAAAATTGTATATGATA
Source organism: Solanum habrochaites (assembly GCA_027704765.1). NCBI lineage: Eukaryota > Viridiplantae > Streptophyta > Magnoliopsida > Solanales > Solanaceae > Solanum > Solanum habrochaites. The sequence goes on from JAKWJA010002492.1 coordinate 67,888,505, forward strand.
GAAAATTATTAATTCAAATTAAATGCTATAAATATACTTTGATTTAATTATACCATATAGCAAACTATAGCTATTTTCGCTACTCTCCTTGGTGGAATCTTGTTCGCCACTCTCGTTTGGTGGCAGTCTCGCTCGTCTCTCACGCTTTTTATACAAACACAAATGTATAAAATGTGTTTGTGTTTGTATAAAACAACATATAATTTCGTTTCCCTCTCTCCCCACTCCCAGATCTCGCTCTCACTCTCCCTAATCTCGCTCGCCTCTCTCGCTTATAAAAACATAAACGAAATGTATAAACTACGTTTTTGTTTGTATAAAACGAGAGAAAATTGCATATACACATGCAAGTGTATATACTTTCGTCCTATACACTTATAATTATACAATAAAAGTACTCCCCTACACAGTTGCTTTTGCTTTTGTCTCTTTTTTGTTTTATACAATTCAAATTGTATATAATTTCTCTCTTTCTCGTTTTATACAATTCGATTCAATTGTATATTTCTTGCCTAAATCTTTTTTGCCTTTCTCTCTTTCTCATTTTATACAAATTCAAATTGTTTATAATCGTCCTATATACTTATAATTTAAAACAAATATTTCCCTGCCTAAATATCTTTTGCCTTTCTCTTTTTCTCGTTTTATACAAATTCAAATTGTATATAATTTCTCTCTTTCTCGTCTTTATTACATTTGCTGCAATGTAATATGTATAGCGAATATAACATATATATATGTTGCATATGGAGCGCAATTATGTAAACTTTACTATATCATATAAATATAAATTTTGTGTTTGTTATATATGAAAGTTGCTCTAATAACTATACATGTATATCAGCCATGAAAACCATAGCCCACAGGGCATGAATTATATGGTCCATGACTCCATCTGGGCTTTTCATTATTAGCTCCACTTTATGGGCCAACTAATGGTCCAATTGGTAATCCAAAAGTATGTGGGAAAAATTATGCGATACAACAAACATAACCCTTAAATTAACTTGAAATAAAAGTATTACTGATTTAAAATGATATATAGCTAGGATTTGAATTTAGTAGAATATACACTCACGAAACACGGTCAATACATATATCTCCTTCTTTCAAAAATGTAAAATACAAGTGATTTTTGGCAGTGGTTCATGTAATGATACACGTGAATTATCAAAATATACATGTATCATACAGTGGCAATGGAATAGCATGTATACAAAAAAATTTAATTTGCTTAGGCGAAATATATTAAATTTCACTTCCGTACGAATACAATATATTTTGAAAAATCGTTTTTTTTTTTTTTTTTTTAGCATTTATGCTGCAGAAGTTGTCTGTGTTATTAGTGGTCATATTTTTCAAGATTGTGAAAGAAAAGAGGTCTGTTAGATAGGGTAGTTAGAGACGTTAAATGAAGGGTAACATCGCTTTTCCCAAATTCAATTTATATCATTTATTTTTTTTAATCTATTTAAAGAAATTGTATATTTCATTTTAAAACATTATTTATACATAAATATCTATTTTAAATTATAAATTTTATTATTACAAAAATTCTTTAATTTTGTATCAAATTGCGTGGCTATTATTGGTGTAGACAAGTTTAACGACTCTCATCAGACAGCCACCCTCACACGTGCATTCTGCCATCCCCTGCTACCTAGCCCTAATATAACTAGCTGCGAATTATATAAAATAGTAATAGTCAAATTTAGAGAAACATTCATAGTTAAAAATAGTCTAATTATTCTTTATAACTATAGTTTGAGAGGCAAGGATTGAGAAAGAAGGAGAGAAGCGAGACGAAAGAGGGGGCCAGGCGTTGGCGAGAGAGAGAGAGGAACTTAATAGCCAGGAGAAGAGAGCGGGAAATTGTACATGTATAATTACATATTATACATATATATTTATATATTCTGGCGAGATAAATTATATAAGCTCAAAATCAACTCACATAACTAATGTGTAATGTTAATCGCGAGTGATAATTATAATAAACTATAAGTATGATGAATAATTAAATAGTATTAATCACGTAATTCTCCAATTTAAAGTAACATGATAAAATCTAATTCCATTGCATATATAGTAGTACTTACTATATTTATTAGTATCAATTAATTAAATAGACAAGTTTTGTTATGGTCCACGGATATGAAAATGGAGAGAGGTAAAAACAAAATATATTAATTGTTGTAGATAGAATTAAATAGTAATGTTATAGTTAACTTTAAGAATTAGGCTTTTTTCCTTTATTTTAACAGTCTCTGCACATATATATACTAATTGATTTGTGACCTTCAAATTCTTATAAATATAAATCATGTCCTGTTTAATTAATTTATATATTTTGAGATGATAATTTGAATAGGAGTGATATCATGCATATATAAGGTCGTTTTGCTAGGGCAGAGCTATGTATGTATGTATGAAGGCCATCTGCCCAACAAAAATAAATAATATCTGACATACTCACGCATAATTAATTATCATGTCATCCCTTCGATCTCTCTCTAGCTACCCTTTGTTCTATGTAATTAATTCAGGTTTCCTTATTCTGAAACCTGCATGTTTTGTTTTTTTTTATATATGTAACCTTGTTTATTATTTTTTTCGTTTTAATTTATTTATTAATGATGTAGATATACTTTAATTAAGGGTGATTTAAGAATGTCTGGGATTGGGACCCCGGCAGTCACTTCTCCTGATTGCTAAATTATTATGTGAAGTGACAGATTTAATCGCCTAAGTTAAACATTATATGGGAAAAATTATAGAAATTAGTATATTTTAATAAATAATTATTGATTTTAGCGCGATATTTTTTATTTATTACTATTTATAACAATATTATGTAAAATCTGCAATATAAATTAAAAGTGAATTATGTATGCAATATAGATGAATTATAATTGTTTTTTGAAATATATTATGTTTGTTTCGTAAAAATTTGACACGTATTAAAATGTATTATTTATCATTAAAATTTGTATTATATGTGAATAATAAAATTATTCTTTGTAATATAAATTAAACTTGTATTATAAACTGATCAAGTGAAAAAATATATATTTAATGGTAAATATTTTTTTAGTATAGTATATTTATATAATTTTCCCCATGATATATAGTGGCCGGTGAACCAAGTATTCATTTGCAATGATAATGTTGATTGCGCTCAAGCCCAAACAGTTTTTTGGGCCTTATGAATGTGAAAATACATGACTGTAACTACAGGGCCCATATATATCATTAGCACTAAGCAGCATTCAAGAATTGCAATGTAAAAACTAAAAATGAGTATCGTCAGAATTTTGAATATTATCCAAAAGAAAAACAAACGTAACTTTCGTTTTAATCCAAAGCCAATAAAGCAGCATGCTTTAAGTCTCAGCGTGCACTGAATTTTTATTTCTACTTACTATACAATACAATTAATAAAATAAAAACTTTGCTTCAAAGCAAACTTACATACCCTATAAAAACCCAACTCTCCCTCTCATTTATCGTAAACACAACACAATACTATTCAAATGGCTCTTTTCTCTTTTACAAAATTTTCACTACTTGTTTTATTTTCAATTTGTCTCCTGGCCTGCACCTCATTGGCTCGCGATCATTCCATCGTTGGATACTCCTCTGATGACTTGACTTGTATCGATAAGCTCATAAATCTCTTTGATAAATGGATGGATAAACATGGAAAGATTTATAAGAGCATTGAAGAGAAATTACATAGGTTTGAGATTTTCAAGGAAAATTTGAAGCATATTGATGAAACGAATAAAATGGTTACCAACTATTGGCTTGGTGTAAATGAGTTCTCTGATTTGAGCCATGATGAGTTTAAGAAAATGTATTTAGGACTGAAAGTTGATCTTAATAAAAGAGAGAAATTATCTGAAGAAGAATTTGCGTATAGAGATTTTGTTGATTTGCCTAAGTCTGTGGATTGGAGGAAAAAAGGTGCTGTTACCCCTGTGAAGAACCAGGGTCAATGTGGTAAGTTGCGTATTTTGGTTTCACGATAATTATGTTTGACATATAAAGTGATAATTAGTGTGACTGTATGTAGGGAGTTGTTGGGCATTTTCAACGGTGGCTGCGGTAGAGGGAATTAACCAAATAAAAACAGGGAATTTGACATCGTTGTCTGAACAAGAGTTGATAGACTGTGACACGACTTATAACAATGGCTGCAATGGAGGCCTAATGGATTATGCATTTCAATTCATTGTATCGAATGGTGGTCTTCACAAAGAGGATGATTATCCTTACCTCATGGAAGAAGGCACTTGTGATGAAAAAAGAGTGAGTGAGTAAATATAGTGGATTATGTACTTCCCTTAGTACTATTGATTGAGGATATAGTTGAATGTTTTTAGGATGAGTCGGAGGTGGTTACTATTGATGGTTACCATGATGTGCCAGCCAATGATGAACAAAGTCTATTGAAAGCACTTGCAAACCAACCTTTGAGTGTGGCCATTGAGGCTTCTACTAGAGATTTCCAATTCTATAGTGGGGTAAACATCCTAATTTATTCATTCTCCTTACAATAAAATGTTAAACTGTTCTATAACGCATTGAATTGAATTGAATTGCAGGGTGTGTTTGATGGGCATTGTGGAACAGATTTGGATCATGGAGTGTCAGCAGTAGGATATGGATCCACAAAAGGAGGAGCAGATTACATAATTGTGAAGAATTCATGGGGGCCCAAATGGGGAGAGAAGGGTTTTATTAGGATCAAGAGAAATACAGCCAAGCCCGAAGGACTTTGTGGTATTAACAAAATGGTCTCTTTCCCACTCAAAAACAAGTGAAATGATACAAGTTTTTCTCAAGAATTCATGTTTTATGTACTACAAAATATGATATAATAAATTTCTTTGGATTTAACTCTACTTTATATAGTATTTTTTTTTTAAAAAAAATCCTTGCATTGAAAAAACTCCAGCACCTCTAGTTTTTCTACTAGCAAATTCAGACATAATTGTGGCTAATCTCCACCAATCCTAATTCCCAATAAAAACCTAAAAAATCAGTAAAACACAAGTCCTACAAGTACATATTGAGTGTCCACATCCAAATGAGCTCAACACCATAATCATTAGAGACTTTGCGTCATCCGAAAAGTGAAGACTTTCAAATAGAAAAAAATAATAATATAGAAATGTGATGATACATATCTATATTACATCATGCCCCATGGCGAAGCCCATATTTTCTTCAAAATATAGAGAAAAGTAGCTCCATCCCGAACCTCAACAGTTACAGTTTAAATGGAAGAAAATTACCCTATAGGAGATTGATCGATCTTGGTCTTAGCTTTTACCAATGAGTTGTGCAAGTAGAATAACATTTGTAATGACTTTAAAAACATTCCCTTTTTCATTGGTTGTAAATTCTTAATTACAGCTGGGCCCTTTAATAAAGAAAAAACAGCTAGAATTCCAATCATAATTGAGAGTTGAGACTTGATTTAGGGTGGAAAGGTCAAAGTATATATACAAGATATAATATAATTTATGCACACCTAACAATTGTTGTCCCCAACTAAGGATCTTCCCCTTGACTAACTCACATATTTGTTGCTTTAACAGCAAGTCAAATGGACTAATCTTGTATCATTGTTCACAAACTTATATTAGATGCTTGTTACACTAAATATACAAAAGGAGATTTGTATTTCTTGCTCTTGGCAAACACACTGTCACTATTACATTTGACAGCATGGTTGCACAGTAAAAACAGCAGGTCGCCAATCACATACTTGACCATATAAGGATGTGATGTTGCTTTCCAATTTGCATATAAGCTCTTTGTTATGAGAAAACAAAGTATATTGCACAGTAAAAACAGCAGGTCGCCAATCACATACTTGACCATATAAGGATGTGATGTTGCTTTCCAATTTGCATATAAGCTCTTTGTTATGAGAAAACAAAGTATACTTTGCTCGAGACATCAACAGACTTACATTCATGGTTTTCCCACTACTCAGGCAAATAGGGGACTCTCAATAAGTTGATGAAAACACAGAAAACATAGACCATAATAAAGATGGAAAAGATGTCAATACTCCCAAGTTTTTTTTTTTTTTTTTTTTGCCATAAAGTACACTTGATGATTCAAAAAACAAGTCAACATTGCCAAAATGGAACATATAATGCAAAATCCCTTGGTGTACAGGTATGGCTACCTAGAAGTTGAGAAGTCGTTGCTGATGCCATGTTATATTCATTACAAGAGTTGTGGAATAAATAGGATGCCATAGGGATTGTGGACCAAATAGAATTCAAGGAGCTGGGAAAGAGCCATTGTACCAATTCTCAGGCAAACCTTCTGCTGAAACCAAAGGTATCTGATATTTCATCACAATGACTTCCAAAATGCCATCTGTTCTAAACTGCGGGGAACATAATCTGGGATCAACAGGTCCTGGCAAATTGAACGATATGGTAAAAGGCCCAGGGGAAGGAAGCTGCTGAACTTTCATCTCATAACCCTTGAGTGAGTTTTTCAAAGCCTCACTCTCTGTAATCACACCTTCTATCCGGACTCTCCCTTCTCTCTGTATGTCAAATTGGATATTACCTGTACAGTATATACACATCAATTGATTGTTAAATTCCAGAAAATAAAATTTTTGCTTACCTTCTTCACATTAAGTATACTAGTCAAGTGTATGGAATTGCTATAAGTTGATAAAACTGTAATCGATTTTAGAATCTAAAATTTTAATAATTTGAGGACTCTTGCTTTTAATATAAAATATAGATGATACCCCTGCACGAAATTTGCAAACACTACTACAATCATTTTACCACTGCATAGCAAGTGCTTATAATTCAGGGGACTTACCCAATCAACCCCAATTACTTAATGTAGCCGTGTAGCTGAATTTTGATTGATTGATAGCAAAGTGTTTGTAATACATTCTTACATTCCAATTTCTAGGAATGACTCATTTCAGAATCATCATATTATGATCAAAGAGATTTAAGTATGCGTATGCATCAAATAATCAGTGTTGCACCTAGAGATGGAAATGGGGCAGAGCAGATGTGGGGCAAGCTCAACCCACCCCGCACCGCCACCATTGCCATCCCTAGTTGCACCCATTAACTATACCCACTCTAGAAAATAGACAATAGCGACAATTAACCCATAGAGAAATTCTTTTAAAAGTACTTACATTTATGCCTTACACCAGGAAGCGCAACACGAAAAATATATGCATTATCACTACTGCCTATGTCAACCAAACCAAGTGGCGGTCCAATTGGACATGTTTTTGCAGTCCCAGTCAGAATGATATCGGGTTTGGCATGAGACTTTGCAGATTCATTTGGATTCATGTTTTACAGCTGTACCAAGAAAGTTAGCTCCCTGCAGTTTATAAGATAACGACTTTAGCTTCAGGGGAAAAAGTGTGAGGTGGCTCTGCAGATATTTCTAAATTCTTGCTTAAACATGTGTCAAGCAAGATATTTACATATGTCTTACTGCAGTCTGTAAGACAAAGAAGTTAGCCTCAGGGATTAGAGCATAGAGAATTTGACTACTGATGCATTTACATATGTATTAAAGATCTCATTCACTTTGTAGGATTGAATTAAAAAAAAAAAAAATCTGCGGAAGAGTGTGATTTTGACAAGAAAAAAGAAATAGCCCCAATCATTCAAATATGCTTCAAATCCAATATTAGTTAGTCCTAGTTGTTTGAATCATATGTATTTATTCTATCCTATTCAACTGTGTTTTTATTCCACTCCTAAAATATTTTGCCTATATGGAAAATTAGTACTTCCACTGTCCCATATTAGTAGGGCAGCTTACTAAAAGTATTTGTCCCATATTTTAAAGATCCAAGAATTTCTTTTTTCAAGAGGCTAATTAATATGAACAAAGGGTAATAGTAAAGTTGATCAATCTACTAATGACTTCTTAATCACCATGTAAAATAGAATGTGCTCATCTACTTTGGGACAGAGGGAGTACTAATAAGCTTTAAGTTCCATAGATTTTGTCCATTACCCTTACAAACAAATTTCTAACAAAACCAAGACTCCTGACAGACATTGCATGAAACTTAATGAAGTCTGCTACAAAATAATTGCAGGGCTTGATCCTCCTCAACACCTCCACAAACTACAACAGTTTTACATGCATCAACTCCTGAAGAGAATTCAGCAGTGGAACAAGCTACAGGGTCCTTAATATATAACATCAATCTGCAAGTCGATGTTTACATATATATAGAGGCTAAGAGATGCTACAGATCTAATATATAAGTTGATTTATTTACTCCAGAAAAAGTTCCTATCCCTCTTTGAGGGAATCTCCACTGACTTAACCTAAAGACTCGATTACATTCTTCAAACAAAAGAGACACCACCTACAGCTGACCATCATAATCACGAAGTGTTTAGCCGTATCAGGTAGGAACTGGACATTTCAAATTTATGTTAGTTTAAAGACAACAGATTTTTTCTGCAAACTCTTGTAAATACAAACAAGCCACACAAAGACAGGAAATTTACTGTGCTGACCATTTTAACGTTGATGAAACACACTGCAGCCGAGCAAACAATTAAATCATAAGGTTCTTCCCCCATTTCACTCATTGGGACATCCTAAGCCAAAGATGAGAAAACAATCATGAAAGATAGGATTTTTAACACTCTTATATCAGTCTTTAACATGAAAAGGGCAGCATCACATCAAGTATGGCCCTTTTCTGAAAAAAAAACTCCAGCATTTACCTAATCAGTAGCACCAAAGTAGGAGAACCAAAAACATCACACAGAACAACAAATCCACTAATGTAAAATCCCAGAAAAAACCCTAATTAAAAAAAAAATATCTAGCACAGAAAAATTGAAAGAGATAAACTTGCCTCACTGAAGCCCTCTCCTTTGAAGAGATTCGTAGCCAAAATTGAACGCCGCTCTACTTCAGCTTCTGCAGGTGAACTTTCTGGAGTGACCTTCTTTCTTCTAATATTAATGACATGAGAAAATGTCCAAAATACTCCCTTATTTTAGATAAATATTCAAAGTCATCCCATCTATTTTCATATAGTATAATAATAGTCCTCATATTTATAATATTGGTGCACTTTTAATCCTCCCTTTTAAATATTTTGTTTATTATTTACATACAGAAATGGGCGGAACTCTTGGATTCCAATCAAGACATATTAACTTGAGAGAAATTGTACAATCACAAACAATATGGCCTATAGACTCATATTAAGAATTTCTTTGAATGACCCAAGTAACCAACTTCACACAAAAGCAACAGAAATTGGCTGATTACAAGAGTTCCAGATAACCTCAGCTGAATTTATGCAAAAAAGAAAGATACATACAAGAGTTATAAGTAGGGATTTTTCAGAATAGGAAATTGGTTTTAATTATGATTACAAGCTAACCATGTCCACATACAAAACTGGAACCACCTCAAGTCTGATCTGTTCAACATACCCCGTGTTCCTTTACAAAGAGCAATAAGAAAGTCAAAATTTTCAATCAGTTTCTTGCCTCCAATTGGCTGGTACAAACAGAGCAGGCACTGAAGGCCTACTCGGAGATGGAAAAACAACATCATCTGATTAGTTTTTTGTGCTTGAATCAGCCTCAAAGCTACTATACTGGTATATATAAAATTCAACTTTGCAGCGCTGCTTCCATCAACTCACCAGCTTGATTTCCAATGTGTGCCAAATAAATTAACAACACTAGAGAAACAAAGTTATTGTAATATTTTCAAAAGCTGCAAGAATCATCCAGATATATACAAGTATAAGCAATTATAAGTATCTAACTAACATACAAGAATCCCTTTGCACGGTGTCCATAAGCAGCTAACATAACAAAAAAAGTTTAGTATATAAAATGCAACAGAAACTGGCTGAATAATAGACAATGTTGCAATATCAGGTAGTTGATATTGATGCAAGAAAGGGAAATACAGAACACAGTTTCAGTGCCCAGAGTAGGAAGATGGTTTTAATTAAGATTACAAGCTAACCATGTCCAATTAATCAGACAGACGACTCGGGCAGCTCATCAATGTAACCAGACCTACCAATCCAAAGTTTAAACGCAGTTCCTTTCAAAACACCATTTGTGTCTAACTTGGCCCTTACAATCGTGGGATCAGCAGTTCCTGGCAAGGTGAAATTGATGGTGAAGTGACGGCCTAGAGGAAATATCCGTCGAGTTCTTCCGTTGCATATAGTTGGCGCCGTACTGCTTGCTCTTACTATCCCTTCTAACTTGACATTCCCATTAGGAAGAACATCAACTGACACATTGCCTGCAATACAACTGTCCATTTCTCTTAAATATAATAATAATATTTTCAGTATTATGAGTATCAGTTTTCTAATGCTTAAAACTTCTTCCAGTATGATTCAGTACAGATACAACCTTTGTACTATTCGTAGTTGATATACAATAAACCCTTGAAGCGAATAAGGTTAGACTTAACTTCCAAGAAAGATTTCCTATCCGAACCAACTCTCTGTTTTTTACAAGTTGTGATTCTTGTCCATGAAAGAGGAACAGTCTGGTTCCAGATCAGCCCATTCATTCAACTGGAGCACATACATGTTGAAGGCAGGAGGGTTGGGTTTTTCCAATTATGTTTTTTACCTAGTTTTACAGGGAAGCACATGCAAATTTTCCCAAAAAGCAAAACTGTCGACATAATTTCATTATGAGTCATGAGTAGTCTTGTTTATACCTCAAGTTAGCAGCAGTCATGCACTGTTATCAGAAGTACAACAGACATTAATACTTCAACATACTAATCAGCACTTATTTGTACGTTTCAAAGAGGATTTACTTACTAAAGAATTGTAATCTCATTCTTAAGGTCTGCAATTTACATTTAGTTATAACAGACCAAAACAGTTAATCAGATAAATGATAAGAAAGCAAAAAGAGAGAACTCAAATTTAAAGGCAAGTGAGAATGAAGCACTAGGTAGAGTAAAGCAAAAACTTAGTGAATTGAAGGGGAAAAAAAAAAGCAGAATATACCTAGTAGAATTCACACAAAGAAGAGTGTCAAGTGAGCGTGCCCTTACTCTTATAGCAGCTGAGCAGAACATACCTAGTAGAATTCACAATTCACACAAAGCAGAGTGTCAAGTGAGGCTCTTACCCTTACAGCAGCAGATGAGGGCATGTGAAAGCAGGTGTTCCAGCTAGGACTGACATTATAAATCAACCTTGAGATGGAAACACACATCTCTGCTGCCCTTTGACTGTTTAAACCTGTCATGTATCTTTCTTTGCACATGACATAATAGTACTAAATGCCAATACTACTTTTCTAGGTAAAACAAATTCTAGTAGGACTCCTCAAATTCATTTTTGCATTTCTTTATACAGCAAATTCATTTCTACTTCTCATTTATTTTCTTCTAACAACATCCTGAAGAAGATAGCCTCTTCAGAATAAATCAAGAAGGAAACTTGGACAATAAAAACTGCTCTTTTAGTGTTTTTTTTCTTCAGAAAAATTAGGTATCAATTATGAAAAGAAGATCTTCATAAGTGGATTATTTCTTCATTTGGACCAAGATGAAATAGGGAATAATATAAACTGTACTTGCTCTATTTACATGTCAAAACATGTAATTGTCTGAACCATACATAATCTACAAGTTTAGTAAACACAGCACATTAGCCTTCAGCCCACCACTAATCATAACAAGAAATCCAAGAGCAGACAGCTTTCTGTGGTGGGTTCTAGCTTAAATGGTTGTTTACATGAACTAGCTACTGTTCGTATTTCATTACAACAGCTTCAAAAATGCCATCTGATCTGAAATTTGGTGAAAACAACCTCGGATCGACAGGCCCGGGCAAACTAAAGGAGACGGTGAAAGGACCAGATGGACATTGTTGCTGAATTTTCATATCAAAGACCCGAGAATATCTTGATACGGTTCTTCCACCAGTTGATGTCACCCCTCGAATAAGGACCTTCCCATCTTTTTCAATCTCACAGTTGAACTCACCTGCAACAAGGGGTTAAAGTGTTCATTTAGTAAATATGATGAAGATACCAACATAGAAAGGGAAGTTTGTGAAACTATTTGCACCAATGGATGCAGTCTTTACTGTGTAGTAAAATCAGAAAACAGGATCAGTCAATATGGAGAGCAAGAACTTAAACAGTATCAGCCAATCTCGTTTTTCTGAGTGCTAGGCAGAGAAATCTGACATACAAGAATTCTGTCAGGATAGCAGTTTTTCTATGATAATGTCGTGATTGCTAGACATCGAAAAAAAACTATATAAGGATCATAGACAGGCCAATACTGAGTAAATTCAGAAGCATCTCCACATAATAATTGCCCATATATTTCTTTCTCAAATAGACATCATGAGGTAGCGTTACAAGCTTAACACAGGAATATGGTTGTTAGATTTATCTTTTTGTTTATAATGGACTACATCCATCAACCAATCCTAGCTGAGTGTGCATTAGGAAAATGAACAAGTTACACATAGAAATTCGCATCTATTTGTTTTAATTTCTGTTGAAATGGTATCCTATCATCATTGAAAACATTAAATGCACAAAATTAAATTCATATCAGACTCATCCACATCCCATAACTGCAATCAGAGACATGCAGCATAATGAACTTCCCAATTCAAGCCATATTCCTCACATTCGGCATGCTTCCAACTCTCTATATTGTGACTGGATGTGGATTTCATTGCATGCAATATGATAAGTTCCTGGGCTGATGGTCAGTGGTAGAAAAAGATCAGCAACATAGATGTTATGCGATACTTCCATGAATATCTGTGGGACCATTGACTCACAAGGCCTTAGTCATATAATAGAGTAAATCAGTCAAAGGGCAACCATATGTGATTATTGGTCAAAAGCACAAGCTTCATGAACTACTCTTTGCTTTAGGTCCTTCTGTAGTAACAGCTTGGTAATATCAGTTCTGTAATATCTGATCCACATAAATTATTACCAAGATCTCTGCTGACTAAGACCTTAAAGCAAATTAGCACATTCAAACAGATTACGGAAAGGCAACAAAGTAAAAGGTAAAGTAACAAACCAGGATCTTTCTTGACTCCAGGTAGAGCAATACGAAAATAGTAAGCAGATATGCTAACACCAATATCAACAACTCCAACAGGTGGTCCAGCTACCCCTTTGCATGCCGTTCCAGTCAAGATAGCAGGGCCCCCCGAGTTACATTCTTCCAAGTTGGGAAGAGGGAGAAGTGACATCATGCAAGGCCTGTCACAACAATGGATAAGTTATCAGATGATTCCTCTTTTTCAAGGTTCCATCTTCATCATGAGTGTACATTTTCAGCAGGAGTCTCCCATTTCGATTTCTCCTTGGACCGCTTCCAAAGGTTATCTCTTTAACTTCTTTTGAGGTAGAGTAGCATTCCATGTTGACAATGTACTGGGACTTTCATGTTACCATAGCTTCATTCAGAAAAATATACTGTAAGCATTCAACAGTTATCCAACTATAAAACTAATTCTGTCATCAAAAGAAGCAAGAAGAACTCAGGTAGGGAAAAGGTCAAAAAAAAAAAAAGGTTTAAACTGGGAAAAAGAAAGAACCCTCGGGCATAAAAGAAATTCAGAGAAAATACTGTAATTGCAAGTTATACTACTTCATAGAATCTATAAGCAAGTCCATTACAGTATGTGCAAATACCTAGGAGATGTGCTTTTAGTAGCTAGATGTAGGTGAATAATACCCAGGCAGAGGCCGAAAATAAGAAAAAGAGAGATGAAGAAGTGAGTTTTATGACAGGTAACCGGCCACTGACCCTGAAACATAGGCAAGATATTAGCTAGTACTCATAACGGAAACCTCCAGGATCAACAGATGTTCTACAAGCTACTAAATTACTGAAAGCATTGAACCAAATCCTGATGTCTATAAGCATTAATCCCTGGTGTAACACATTGGGGAGAGGGAGGGCTCAAATAGAACGAAACGTAACTAAAGGCTGGTGGTCAACCTTACAACAGTTGTTGAACACATAAATTTAGAGGAAAAATTGATGAAAGTCAAGTAGAAGAAGTAAGTTGTGACATCATATAGGGCATATACATTTAAAGTACTGGGTCCCTTAAAACTAATAGGGAAATCAGTTAATTGTTCAATCCACATGCCTAGCCTGAGTGGGACAAAAACAGGTTTAGTGTGGGATTTTCTGGTTACAATTGGAACGATAACAAAATCAGCGACTACCTATAACTGCAAGCATGAGCCACTTCATGTTCAAATCTCCCTATCAGAATAGTCAATCAGTTTACAGAAAATCTAAAACAAAGATATAAACTAAGTTTTATACTAAGCAAAAGAGTAGGAGCTATTCATTGAACACCCAAGCAGAAGAGCTTTTTCAAACTTTATGTTGCAAGAGCCATGTTTAATGCAATAACCTAAACCCAAAAGCAGAGAATCAAAAATTGCATTGGATTTTTCTTTCTTTAATGGAGGAGGTGAAAGATGATGTGAAGTACGTGTCAATTTTTAGAGAAAGAGTATTATTTTTTATTTTTGATAAATAAACAACTAGAGTATTTATTTTTAATAAAATAAAAATCAAGTCTGTCTATCTAATCTAAGGTATAAAAAGCAAAAGACAGTCGTCTACCTGAGGAGCTCTCTCATAAGTATATATGTGGAGTTCTCTTTTCTTCGTTCATTCTTGGTTCTGTGCCTTTTTTTCGCCTTGACACTTGTACCTGTTGTTCTTTGTTAAATTAATTACTTCATTATGGACCGAAACTCTTACTACCCCATGTTGCTTCCTTTTTTTCTTTCAACAGCAAGCTTCAGAACAACCAATCAATAAATATATATATTTGGTTATTTTCGCGGATAAGTGTCGAGTGTTGAAGAAGAAAGAAAACTCACGAATTGAAATCATATCACGAAGGACAGGAAAACGGGTCCAAAGCGGGAGTATTGTTTTAATTTTTGAAATTGAGTTAATTACATTAAGTATCCTAACTAATAATATGGTTTTCTTTACAATCAAGCGTAGTAGGGCACGCAAATTGAAAGAACAATGTATAATTTGAAAGAGCAAAATATGAAATAGGGAGATGACACAACGAAGGGAGAAGAGATCCAAAATTGGATTCTATTTATTATATATTCTATAAAGAGTATGTCATGAACGATTGCTACAGAGTAATCCCCACACACATTACACATAGCTAGCTATCAAAGATGCATGGAAAGACGCAATGGGATCTTCTGTCTTCCTGCACATATAGCTTTTGTCTTGTTCCCTTAGTTTGTTGGAAACTATAGATGAACATTTATTTTGTTGTACATAAATAATATTATGTAGTAACTAACTAATTATTGATCAAACAACCCGTTAACCTAAGTAAAGTCACGTATATAATAAAGAGAAACAGCTAGATGCCTCGAGTGATAAACCATAACATAGGAGTATAATATATATAGGTTGTATGTAATATAATAATTAAAGGGATAAGTTTTATATATTTTAAGTATGGTTTTAAGGACAGAAAAAAGCAAGTTGGGGACTCGTCAAAGGTAATCTATGGGGAAACTTAAAGCCCACATTGCTTTTAGGCAAATTAAAGACAGATCGCGGCCAATAAAACAAAATAAGAAATTAAAAGATGTGATTCTGTTAAATGGTTTTCCTTGCAATCTACTGATCCTTTTAATAAAGCACAAAAAAAGCAGATGACATTGTCTACATATAAATAGGTTGCCCTCTCTTTTATCCATTATTCTATAGCCCCTTAATTTGTGCAACTGTATCAATTTCTCTAATTTGTTGCTAGCTACAGACCATCCATTTGCTTAATTAATTAGTTCATCATGAACATGGAGGTTTGTATACTCATCACTTATCTCCTTTCTAATTTTCTACTTGTATGTTCCTCTACAACACAACATTAGCTACCAATAATTTATAATGTAATTTTATCGCATGCAGACTGTTGAATTGAAGGTTGAGATGGTTGGAATACATGAGAAGAGTGCGAAATGCTATTAAATAAAGGTACGGTGGTACTAACTTGATATTAATATTATATGTGGATACATTAAGATTTAATATATGTTAATTTATATTGCAGGAGGAATAGATAAAGTCGAAAGTGGAAAGTAAGAGGAGAAAAGTGGTTGTGATGGGTTATGCACACAAAAACAGAATACTAAAAGCAATAAGGAGAAGTGGTCTTAAAGCTGATTTTTGGTCACCTCAAAATGAACTCCTTCAAGCTTACGCTGCTAATTTCACTTTTAACAAATTCTCCTTCTTTAATTGATTCAATAACAAATTTCTCCATTGAATTTCATGCATCTACTCTTTGTTACATAATCTTGTACGTACCTACCTGGTTGCATCAGTTTTTGAGTTATACATATATTTGAATTTGCACATTTAAGGTCCTTCACTTGTCAAAAAGATCAGATTCGAATGATCAAATTCAAAATCTTTAATTAGCTACTCTAATTTTATTTAAAGTTAAAGAGGACAACACAATAATAGACGGATTCATTCTAAACGTGATACATTTTTTACTTTTTAATTATATAGAAGAGTGAAGTGGTAAGACGATCAAGGATAACAAAGGTCATTTTATCCTAACAAAAAAATTATTCTATTAAGAAGTAGCAGAAGAACCATTAATTTTTAAACATTCTTGTCTAAAAGTGCATGGATGATCAAACGGGTAAAAATGTAGTTTCACGAACAAAAACCTAGGAAAAATAGTAGTTCTACAAACTAAAAACAAGTCTAGAAACATCTTTGGTCATATCATTCCTCCATTAACGCCATTTTGTTATCAACTTCAGCCACTTCTTTAGGAAATGTCCCGATTATTCCCGATTAATCTAATTTAACCTACACACACTAATTCTAAGTCACACCACACACATCGTTGGATCGAGAGAAAGTGTGTCCTAAAAAATGGACAGGCCTGAGCTTGTAAACAATGAGGAAGAAAAGTTATTACTTAAGAAAATGTATTTATAAGATGTTAAAAAGTAGGTATTTTACCAAATAAAATGAGATGAGGATGATATGTAATATATATATAGATGTAGTTTATTTGTATTAGAGGAAATAAAAAAGATTACTATAAGTTCAAGTTATACTTTCGTGATTCAAACAATTAATCTAAATATGTGAACTGATGTAAAGTTGTGATTTTTAAAAAAACTGAGGACAACGCTATGGTAATAGGGTCATTTATCTTATTTCATTGTAAAGAATTTAATGAGAGTGAGTTTAAAACTGTCACTGTGAATATTGTGGGTCGTGGTAATTTCCTCCACCCAAGACCATAACGGTTTTTAAAACCTATAGAAACATAAAGATTTTTCTAGAACTAAATATATGACATAATACCAAAGTAGACATTCACTCATCTCCATTATTCACTGCTTCATTTATCTCTTTTTTTTCTCATGATATTCCAATAATTCTAGATCGTTTTTTTGGTTTTGAGGGCCTAACTAGTAACACTCCTGCAAGGATATTATTGGAGAACCAATAAGGTAGTTTTTGTTTTCAACATTTAAACATCTCATTTTTTAATTTATTTTCTTATAAATATTGATCTACTTTGTAAAATAATTATAAGACAGCAAGTAAATGTTGACTATTCTTAGGGACACAGCACTGTCTGAGGACTATCAGATAGCTAATTTCAAGAACGCGACAACAAATTCTTTATGCTTCCACATACTTTTTTCTAAAGACCAATGAAGTCAATAAACAGTGGTCAGTCAATATCCATCACAAGATTGATTTTATAGCAATAGATGCTTTAGTCAAAAAGGAATGCAAATACCAAGGAGCAAACTATTCAAAGAACAAATTTTTCAACAATGTTCAGAAGCAGGTTAGTCCTTTCTTGGTTCTCTCGGATTGACAAGTCATGGAGTTTTTTTTAGATTGTAAAAATAGTTTTTAAAGTGATCCTAATTTACTTGATTATTTCTTTTATGGATGTAAAATCTCGAAAACTTCAAGGAAAATATATGTCATATTATAAGTTTATTGGAAAATATATAGTTTATTTAGTACAGTATTTTATCATATTAGAAAATATTTAAGCAAAGTTATATGAATGATATGTAACTACCTCATAGTTAAATTACTACAGTATATATTATATCAATATTGCTGAGTGGATATTTTACGGTCCCGTTTTGTTTGAGATTAAAACATTTATTCATTATGTATATAAGTACGTTAGGAAAAAAATGATTTTTTAGCGATATAAAGTTGGTTATCCGTAATTTAATCATATTAAGGGACAGCAAGTCATAAACTTTGCATCATTTTCAAATTTGTTTAAAGAATAGGATGATTCATTGTAGTTTCTCAAGTAGGTCATTATGTGTTGGGTAAAAACTTACTAGGTATATTGTTATTTCCTTAGCATGTTTTATTTGAATATCATGATAAATTTTTTTTTTTAAAAATAATCAACTTTCTATGGATATAATAAATTCAAGGCCCCCCAAACAAAGCCTTTCATATCTAGTATGAAAAATTTATCTATATGAGATTGTAGGAGCAAATATATTATAAAGAATATACTGCCCTTATCAAAGTGAAACAAGGATTAACATGAAGAAGATAAAAAATTGATTTTGTGATTTAATATGGGGTTCAATTACGTGAGAGCGACGAGTATATGGATAGCGTCTCCCATGAGTCTATAAATAAATGATTTTGAACGAGAAGCACGCAAGCACGATGGTTTTTAATCTTAACAAAAGAAGAAACACTTAATGAGTGGTTCTCTTTAATTACATTCTCACGTATTGATTTCCAGTTAAAGGGTTAGGTTAGAGTGTTGGGGATTGTCTTGTTAAGTATGTTTTAATATGTTATAATGTTATAACCGAAAATGGTAAAAAATCGTTCATTCATCTTTGGATCTAGCAAAGATTTTTAATTTGAAAAAAAAGTATTGATTTTTGGCTCCTTTTCGATCTTAATAGAGCATATAGGTATTTATTAAAAATGATATCACAGAAATTTTTTTTTCATAATTTGTAAAGAGTTATGATATAAATTATTATATTTTAAAAGTCTAATATATTTGTCTTCAAATTTATGGATTCCCCTCAAAAAGTAATAGTTATAGGTTGATTGGAAACAATAACTCTTGCCATAATATGTCAAAATGAAGGACGTAGTCTTTTTAATAAAAAAAATGGGAATAAATTATAGGTATGTGAATTGCGATTTTTAATACTAATAGATAGAGGAAAATGTCAATGTATGGGAGGTGGGCGGTTTGTGTAGGCGGTGTGAGCATATTGGCGGTGAGTCATTGCGGTGAGCATTGAAAAGTGATGGTATTACTGTAAGTGGTGGTTGCGTGTTTCCAAGCGACGTTGAGGTTAAGTTTGTGGGGTGAAGGAGAGGAAAAATGGCGATTATGATGGCGAAAACGAGTGCGTTAGGCAGAGAGAGAAAGAAGCTTGTTTTGAAGAATAGTTTGTTTGGCGGGTTAATGGTGGAGTTGGTTTATAGGGTTACGCTACCGCCAACTTTGTGTTGGAACTCGCTGTCAGAAGGGGGGGTGGGTTTGTCTCGTCTGTTCAAAGCATGTGACTCTTAGAACCCCCATTCTCCTTTGGTGGAGTACATTTTCTGGAACTCCGTTCAATATGGGTGTTTCACTTGTTCGTACATCAATTCAATGGGTTCCTGTACTATTTCGTTCCATTACTTTCACTCGTCTGCTTCAAAATATTCTGTGGTCATTCAAGATGTGGCGGATTGACTAGAATCCCAATTCCGATAATATAATTTGGGCCAGCTTTTTTATTTGATTGGTTTGATTGATTTATTAGGAAGTTTGTCACTTGCTGTTCCTATGCTTCAGAACTGATGATATATATATTCACTGTTACACTCGTTCCTTTCTGCTCAATGGTCAGGGGATATAACAGACAAACAACATGTCACCAAGAGGCGTGATACAAGGGTCAGATTGTGGTTTGTTCCATCTTGATTGTATGGCCATTTTGTCCGGGAAAAGAGGAAAATGCGTCAGTCTAGGTCGTTGTTTGGATGAGGTTAATAGTTAAATGGAACCTTGCAACATTATTGGGATGGTGTTTGCCTTCACCATCACATTAAGAGGCTTGTTTATGTCAGCACACCTAATGTTGTTTATGTTGAAGGAATTGCTTTAATTGGCAATGAGAAACCTACCTTATTTGCCGCAAGATGACAGTGTTGATCCATATGGCCGAAGTGGGAGCTAAATCCATGTGCTGAGAGACAATTTGTTGGTTCCTAACGAGCAAAATCCGCGTCTCCTTAGACGTAAGTTTTTTTTTTATATTCACTTTTATTACAATTTCACTGTACTATTTGGATCCTGCAAATGTATGCTCTTTATACAATCTACGACTAGTGGGACCTATGCATTTTTTGTACGCCATATGCTAACATACGATAGAAAAATAGCTTGAATGTCTAGACTAAGATAGTTGTGCAGATTTGGGCAAGATTTGTTTTTACTGGAAGATAAGTTTCCTTTTCATAGAAAAACAAAATGAGCAAAATCTCTTCGGCTTTCCTTTGCTAGTGCAAACTTTTTTTAATCAGTTTCTCCAAGTCAAACATGTATGACAAAAAACTGCCAAAACCCTTTGTAGTGATGCTAGTAACCCCTCAATAGCTGTTTGGCCTTTTCAGCTCTGCGTGTGTATATGTATATTTAGATTTGTTACAGTCAAGGAAGAAGCTATTGATATGTAGTATGATCATTTTTAGCATGTATATGGGTTTTCTCTCTTCTTGGCATGTAGTCTTGATGGACAGTTAGTAATGAGAAAGAATTGGTCGATATGCCTTGTACCACCGCGGCAATTCGTTCAGCGTCGCTATATATGGTCTCGGTGCTAGAAAAAGGGCACCTTGCCGTGGGATTATAACCCTTACAAAGCTAGGTCTGTTTCCCTTTAAAATCGGCTCACCAAATGTAAAATCAGATTGGGTGTACGTCGACAATCTTGTATTGGCGCTTTTATTGGCTAGCATGGGACTTTTGGATGACATCCCTGGCAGAGAAGGGCATCCAATTGCTGCTGGTCAAACCGTTTAATTTTATATCGCTTGGTAACTACTGCGTTGGCTTATTTAGTTGTTTGCAGGAGAGTGGTATCTGCTTTGGAAGCCAAGAGTAGAGGTGTAGTAATTGACAATTTCTAATTAAGATTATTCTTTTAGCATTCTCCATAGCCTTTAGAATTAATGCTTTTTAAGGGGTGGGTAAAAAGTTTCTTATAAGAGAGAGTTTTTTACTTGCACTTTAGCGATCTACCTTCTTTCATCAATGATGCTTGTTGCGGTGTCTCCTAATCAAACAGTTTCGAGTGTCATTCGCCCTCTTCTGGGAAAGCCTGGATTATGATCTACCAAAGACATCACTAGCTGTCTCTCATGCGCTTCTTCTGGGAAGAATGTCTGGGGGCTTTCTACTTCCTGCTCGATCCTTGGGGTGATAGTAGGTGGCTTCTCATACTCTGTATTCCTTTCTGCTGAGAGTCTACTTTACAAGGGGTAGTGCTTCATATTTGAATCTATGTTTGCTTCTTTTATTCAAATGGATAGGCTTCACTGGCATTATCAAAAACTAGTTTTGTATACTATATATCTTTCCACCGGCTTTTACTCAGTTTATGGCCTTTCTTACTACTGTGGAATTGATAATATATCTATACCTTGTGCATATCTAATTGGGCAAAGTAGAACAGATCTTTGCTTTTTGTTACGAACGAGGTCTATATTGTGGAAGTAACTGTTCAAGTATGGTGTTTTAAAATACGTTTGAAATGTTTGACCTTGCGTCAAAGAATTGTCCTAGATCGTGACTGTTCCCTGTCACACCTGTGATTATATCGAAGCCATAGGTGAAATGTTCTTGGTTCATGGACACAACAAATTGTTATAAAGAGGCAGGAATGTGTAGTTGATATTTGGTTTTCTGGTTGTGCTAGGTTGGTGTCACTCATTACTTTTCTTTCCTAAAAGCAAAAGAGGAACTTGGTTACGTCCCAATGGTAAGTTGTAAGGAGGGCATGGCTGCAACTATTGCATATTGGCAAGAAAGAAAACGGAGAGGGAGGGGAAGGAGTTTGACGGGAGCGCTCCCAATGATGTGGAGGGCGGTTTGTGGTGTGTGATTGGAATGTTGGGGTTGTTTGCTGCTGTGGTGCTGCATGATTGCCGGACTATGGACCCCATGTCCTTAATTAGAGACAGTTCACCTTCTCGTTCGCTCTATTATGGGCAATTGAAAAGGATATTTGGGTCAGCAGCGGGATGTGGCAATGTGGTAAGTCCTCATTATGCATGGAAGTTGCGATAGAACAATAGGATCTTGCAAGACACGGAGGCTGGATTTGGCCAGACATTGGCTTTTTTGGGAAATTTTCCCTGCGGATTACTGTGAAGGAGAGCTAAAGGGAGTAGGGATTATGGCGGCCGAATTGTCTTTAAAAAAAAGAGTATATGCAACAGAAGTTTGACTTTAATAAAACGAGTTGAGGTTTTCAATTCCTAATTCTTTTGTACTGGACAGTCCTTTGCATTCCGGACAGGATTGTCCAAGGAAAGTTGAAGGGAGGTTATTATAATTTATTGATTCGATAGCAAGTAGACCTGAGGTTGAACTAAAGTAGAGCGAATACTTGAAATGGATTGAAAAAAGGAAGAAAGGAATAGGAGAAGGATGATGGTATTTTCTGGTAGTAAACTGTGGACGTATGACTGGAGAGTAAACCTAAGGGGATAAAAAGAGCAAGCGTAGCTGATTTGCATCAGTAGACCCTTTGGTGTGGGGTGATCGAGAGTATTCATAAGTCTGTTGCTTAGCAGTTGCTTAATTGGACCATTCCGGTCAACGCAACAGAAACGCGACCCAAAAGACTCCAACTGAGACCTCAAATTTCATAACTCTTTGGCTCGTACCAATTCATTCTTGCGATCAATCAAGGTATAGGTAGTGTGGTGTGTGGGTGTGCGTGTGTTATCCAACTCGTTCTGCATTGTTTGACTACAATTTCTTGATCGTCTCTTCTAGCTAGTAGGAAATTATATTTATTTATGTAACAACTTAAATCTTTCATCCTACTGATACCTATAAGTTTTTGACCTTTGTTAAATCTCAGGGACTCTAAAAGCAAAAAAGATTACCAAGACCAAGCGTAACAATTTGTTTTGTGAAAATTTAAAGACAATCAATCATTCCGAAAAGAAATTAGTCCTGTTGTCTTTCTTATAGAAGGTAGAGACAGAAGCATAGATAAATAGATCTACGGATTAAATTACAGACATATTTAGATCTAGTTATAAAGACAAAGAAAGTTAAAAAGAAAAACAGTAATTAAAGAAAGGTGATTTTTTTTAATTGCTGAAAAATAGTTGGAAGAACCGGAAGTGGATGTGGAGGAGGATTAGAAGGAGCAGGACAGTTCACAGTAGGACTGACAAAGGGAGCCAAGAGAAAAAAACTAAGAAAAATTGACTTAAATTGGATTATAAAATGCTCCATATTTATAATAGAAAACAAAAAAAAAATGTCGCAATAATCTGGATGAAAGTACTTCATAATATGATTCGATAGTTGGCAAGTATTTTGAATACATACCAATAGAAAATCAAGTGGTAAAGGTCATACACGTAAAAAGTTTGGATAGTAATTGAGAATGATTAATATAATGAAAGATTTTGTGTAGATGAGAAGAACATTTAATGATGTTGGTGGCATTAATGGTTCTGGTGTCAAAGTGTTCAGTTCTTTTTCAGCTATAGGATCTTCTTGTCCCATAATTAGACGGCGGGGAGTTTGGGCGTGGTAGGGTAATATGAAAAGTCAAAAAGATTATATTTTCGTGCTTAAGTAATGGCGGGCCCGCCCGTTGAAGGTTTGAAGGTTGTCCGCATATGATGTAGTTTCAATTGAGACACCTGTAAGTTAGACTGTGGTTGGGGTGTGGGTTTGGTTACGATTGGAGACGCTAGAAGACTTAAGAGAATGAGTGGATACCTATAAAACAAAATGACAATAGCAGTAAAAAACATTAAGGTTGCGGGTATTTCCAACGCTTGGTTTGTTGTTTGTGTTGGTGGCAACAGTGGGCACACAATTAAACTGTTTGGGAGGTGGTGGTGGGCACACAACAAAATCAAGTACCGAACTAAAAAATTTATACAAGTTAATTGACAGCGTGGTTGGGCATTAATTTTTAAATAATAAATATTATTTGTTAAATAATCCAAAATATTTTTTTCTTGAAGAAAATTAGATTTTTTCTTCATTGAGAGCCCCCTTACATTGTCGTCTTCTTCTTCAAAAAATCATAGCCTTCTTATACCAGCGATCAAGGCCGTATGCCGGGGCCCCGACAGATCGCCAGTAAGGATGGGAGAGTGTGAGTGGGAAGGTAAACATCATCCGGACCGTTGCTTCTTTGTTTCTCCGTCCATTGAGGTTAACTACATTGTGGTTCCCTCCAGCGAATCTTTAGCTCATTCGATCAACGGCGGGTTAATACACCATCCAGCCAACTGCGAAATATTTATTCTTTTCATTTTAAAATCAGCGCAAACCTCAATGTCATTGCATTTTACTTTTGTAATAATTATCGCAAGTTATAATAGATTAGTCAACAGTGTTTATTAATTGATGTATTTATTGCGCCGGAATAAATGTAAGTTTTGTTGGAAATATGTAAAATGCAATCTAATCAAAATAAGATAAAAAAGGAAAAAGCAGAAGGGAAGAGGTGGAGGACCGGTTTAAAAGAACAGATAGGTGAAGAGGAGTGTGAGGGCTGTGTATGTGAAAAAAAATTATAGAAAGAATGGCAGGAGGAGAGGGTAGAAAGGATGAAGAAGACTTCCTTTCAAAAAGAAATTCTTTTGTTTCCTTTGTTTTCTTAATTTTGGCTTATAGAGTTAGAAAAAAATGAATAAAAAAAAAAGATATTTTCCAAGAGTGTTTTCGCGCCCAAAGAGGGGTGTGGTATGGAGCGTTTTTGGACCATAGTCAGCATTTGGTGTCTATAGGAAAGTTGACTTTTGTATGAAAACACAATAAATATGTGGATTCGATAAAGTACATGATAAAGTTATTCAATTAGGAACAAAGATAAGGGGAGTGTGTTCAATATTGAAATAGCGGAACTTCAAGGGGGCGGCCTTTTGGGTTGTCTGAGGTCTGATATTTCCCCGCCATGCATTGGGGGGCCATCATCGGGCGGGGGATGCGTGCAGTCCGCGCATAGACTTGAAGCATTGTTGCTTTTTTTTATTTGGCAGATCCCTTGGTGGTTTTTTGTTTCTTTTTCCGTTTTTTTTTAATAAAGAAAGGATGGTTGTTATATATTTAAACATGCGGAAGTAATCTAACTTATGATTGTTGGTAGCAAAAAATTCTGTGTTCCTTGTCGTGGCCTTTTGTTGTTTCTTTGTTTACTTTAACCAATTTTGGACTGGACGCGATGTTCACACACTGCTATTTAAAAAAGAAATCCTAATTCATCTGAGCAAACATTAGATTTAAGGTCCCTTGCTGTGTCCAACAGTTATGAGAAGTCTTCAGTTTCATCCACTGCAGCCAGACAGGAGGGCTTATTTATTTACGACAAAGTTTGGGTCAGTCGTTCTAGATACAACTTACTGGTTGGGAGCCGAATCGAAAATATCGAATTATGGGAAATTTAGGAGTTTTCAAACACACATGGGGGAACTCTTCTTTTGGGGCAATGATTAAAACCCTTTATCACTGCAACCTAACGAGAGTTATGCCTTTTTACTTCACAAGTATTGTTCTTTAAAGTTTAAACAAGCGCAACTATTTTTTAGTGTTTGCCGCTTCTCTAAATCTTCGGCTTCTCACGAGTATAAAAGAACAAAATAAGATAAAAGCATTTAAAGACAGTTCAAGAGGAGAATAAGAGAGAAGAAGAAAACAGTAGTGAAAAGAGGCCCAATGACAGAGCAGAAGACTGCTAAAGAGCGCGATGCATTGCATGCCAAGGAGGGAAAGAATTGGGAATGACCAAAGGGCCGAAGGGGGGAAACTTGGACGCTTAAAGGTACGCAGGAGTGCTTGAGTAACAGTTACCACTAAAACAAGTTTAAATGTTAAAAAGGGGTGGAGTAAACGAGTACCATTTTAAAACACAATTAAAAACCAATGTAAAGTACAAGTTCTCACGTCTTTCTTAATACATGTATAAGACGGGGAAAATAACGGTTTAGGGAGAGCACTACGGTGGTAGAAAAAAGCCAATAAATAAAAGAAATATCCTCGTGTAGATGGATTCCTTCGAATTTGCTACGCTTAAAGTTGAATAAATACCTATAGTAGAACCAGATTACTGCCAATCACAAGGGAGTTGTATTTGCCCCTTCCATTCGGATCGACCCCTTTCCCTACATAATGGTTCCCAGGCTCTGTGGCAGCAACAGATCTTTATTTACAGTAAAGGTACAGTCTGAGTGATCCAATGAATGGAAGATCGAGGGGGTGTGAAGTTGCATCATGCTGTTGGCCATAATCCTTCTACATTGCCTAAATGCACGTTCATCTAAAAATTGAGGGCAATTATGTCTTGCCTTAATTTTCGCTTGTGCTGATGAAGGAAACGGATAGCAAGGATTAATTGATTAGGCAATGATGAACTCAGCAAAAGAAGAGTGAAGATATTAGCACGTAGCATGGAATTTTCATGTAAGAGTATACCTCAATTGCCACTCAGCGAGAAGTGGCTACTCTAGGTCCAGCCTCCTTCGCAAACTGGAGCCATTGTGGCAATGGGCGTTCAGCCGAAGAGGGGGTCTCTTAGTCTGTCGGATGTTTTATGACTTGCCATTCCAATTCGCACACATAGTACAGAGGACCGGCTTGTCATGTTATTGAAGGAGGGAAGGAAGTATGTTGTGAAGTGGAAAAAGATCCTCGATCTTCCTTCTCACTATTTTATTTAAACCATAGTCGCCGAAATTGATTCCATATTGCAACATTCTGCTACGAGAGAGGGATTACTTGGCTTTTGCAATAGAGGAAGAGTTAGAGTTTGCTAAAAGGCCAATGGACATTCAAGTACCAAGTGAAAAATCCATAAACCAGTCTTTTGGTAGGTATGTGTTGGGGTTTGAAGCCGAAATGAATAAAAAGGACCCAAAGATAAAGTAAAAAATAAAGGGAGGTGGGGGGGGGGGGGGGGGGGGGGGGGGGGGGGTAAAGGTGGGGTGGGGGTAATGGTGGTGGGCGGTGGCGGGGGGGGTGATTGTGTGTTTATCAAGCACAGTTTATGGGGGGGCGGGGGGTTGGTAGGTGTAAGAGGGGAAAATGTTAAAAAATGGTTGTGTTGGTTTACTATAAAATTATAGTGGTTTAATTTTTAAGTAGTAAATTAAACTTTAAAAGTGTAGGGGTATAAAGGGGGGGGGGGGGTGTATTTGTATTATAGTATTTTTTTTGTAAAAAAAGGGGGCTTTCTTTTTGGGTGGGGCGGCGGGGGGGTCGTTAAGGTGAAGAGGTGTGGGGGGGTGGGGAGGCTGGGGGTGCGTGGGGTGTGGGTTTTTTTGGTTAATTTTTTAGGGGGGTGGGGGGGGGGGTAGGTTAATTAAAATAGGGTTGGTTTGGTTGTGGTGGGGGGGTAAGAGTAAATAAAGGGGTTTATAAAATATAAAAGCCCTTCCTCCCGTCTTTCTCCCAGCCCCCTCTTGCTTATCTTGGTCTTGTTATTTCGTAATGAAGGAGTTCTCATGTAGTTTGATGAGTTTAATCTTCAATTAAGTTGGTTTTATTATAATGTATTAAGTTTGCATTACGATCGCCACCAATCGGTTGGAGACAAAGAGGCCTAGACAAAAAAGTGTTCACACTACATTCCTTGGTAAATGAAAAAGGATGTGGTCAGTTAAGAGGGCCCCCGCCCTTGGCGCATTTTTACATTCAAAAGTTGTGTTCAGATCACTTGCCCAGGAAAGAATGCAGAAACAGAGGTTTGCAGCCCCAAGGAGGACACATTAATTTAACATGCAATATTGCGCCTGAATACTAATGCACAAACCACAGAAAGAGACAAGAGTGGGCATCAGATTTCACTGTACAAAATCCGTTCATTATTGAGTGCAAGCTGATTACCCATGTGTCTAAAGTTGCAGTAGTAATGCTATCAAAATCAAAAAGAGTTTTGCAGTTAAGGAAGTAATGAGACGGATAGTGAAGTATTTTCAGGGGTTCTATGTCGAGAACCACAAACAAGATAATAGGGATACGCTTGCGCTCCGCACCGCAGAGTGGAGTTCTAGAGCTCCCTGTTGTTATTCCGTTCACCAGATCTCATGACCAAGCGAGTAGTTAAAGCGGCAGTGTGGCTTGCAAATCAGCAACTTTCTTTTCCAGGCAAGAGCAGAGTAGGGAAAGCCGCCTGCCAGCAAGAGATCAAAACATGGAGGGATGTTGAGAGTTCTGACTGGCTAATTAGGTAAAGCCCTTTAATTAATTCAACTTTGCTACTAAATAAATCCGAGCCAAGCCAAAAGACTCTTAGTCAATAAGGAAGAAGAATGACCCTAGATCTATATAACATATCAACGTAGTAAGATGGTGAGAAGAAGCAAAGTTCATTTTGAGTTGTGTAGAAATTGGAGATGGCTGCAGCCGAACGTGCTACGAGTCTTCGTAAATTAATTCAAAGTCAGAGCCAATGGGAGAGCGAGTTCCTTGATCGCGTAGAAATTGGAATTTCTTCAGCAACTACATTGAACTTGCAAAGTATCCAGTGGGAAATATTGGGGATGACACAAGCACTTAAAGCAGATGGTCCAGCTTCTGCTTTTAAGATTCAAGGTCCACATACGTAATAGAATATGTATCCTATGAACGGGAGTTACGGCTGCTCTGGTGTTTTTTTTCTGTCTTTTTTGGTTGTGCTGGCTTGCTGATCTTTGTTTCTGTGTCTATATTTTTTGTCGTACAGTTATTTTTGTATTTGTGCGTTACTGACTTTACAGGATTTTATCTGCTGGTAGTAAGTTTGATTTTTATTTTCTGGTCGAGAGAGGCGTAGGCGTCGTGATGCGGTTCCTCGGCCATTCTGGCATGAAGGCGAGGGCGAGATCAACAATAGGCGATTGTTATATATGGGAGGGGTTTTGTGGCGACACAGAAGGCGCCGTTTTTAATGAACAAATTTGGACACAGGGATTAGTACAAAGTTAGTTTTTTTTTATAGCTTTTGAAATTTCTGCTTCTCCATCGACTCACTCTCCTCGTCGATTGACTTCTTCTCCCTCGCTCTCTTCTCCAGTTTCTTTTGGCTTGCTCCATCGCTGGTTAGGCTCTCCATCGCTGATATTGGCGAATAGGTGTATTGCATATTTAATTTGAATAAAAAATATTGCAATTAAATATTTTAATTTTTTGGTATGTTAGATTGACGCTATTGCAAAAAAGGCAACGGGCCTCGCGATCGCCTCGCCGCGTGGCGAGGCAAGAGAGGCCGTGTCGCGCTTTGTAGCTCTCGCCGTCTCCACAAACACTGTCCCAATGAAGATAAGAGTTGGATTCTTTGTGATGTGGGTAGGATTGTTTGATATGTTATTGACTGCATGAGGATTATTGACACGTAGTTACTTTCAATCGTAGGAAAATGTTCCCTCTTATTTAATATGTTGTATTATTTTATTTACTAGAATACCGTCTTTATCTGAAAGAAAGTGTTGCGCCGAAATAAATTCACGGCTTGATCGGGCTTTGTTAAGGCGAACCATTTGTCGCTGGTTTGTTCGCTTCTGTGCTTACCAAAAAAAACCCCATGATCTAAAATGTAAAAAACAGATCCAGGTAATAAGAAATGTGACTTCTTAGGACCTTAGTTGCTATTAATTGGGTTGCTTGACCCGCAAAGGGTGTGGAGGCGCCTTCTCTTAGGATCGAGAGATACTAGTTTCAGACCTGGAATTCACGATCCATTCCTGGCAGATTTCAGGGGGTCCCATGAAAAATGCTCATGCGAAAGGAGGAAGCTTGGACCAAATTCTAGGCCACAATTCCTGGTTGCTTCTGCACAACATGTCTCAGCAACCTTCTTCCAATCATCGCCATAATGCATAAGAGCTTCTAAAAGGTGCAAAGTCTCTTTGTCAGTCCAATCTGTCTTAACTTCCTCACTAATCTCAACCCGTCGAAGCTCTGAATTATTCACGCCAACTCTATTATCATTACTAACATAGCATTTCTTTCACATAAAGAGTTTCCGAAATCTAATGCATTTAAACAAAACAAAATAAGAAAACTTCATTTTCGGACAATGTAGCAAAAAGCTCCTACCAACACTTCTAGTAAAGCCATTGAGATAAGCTAAAAATGAGAAAAAAGAGAGACTTGTAAATAGAAGACCTATGAGCTATGAAAGTATGCAATAGTAATAGCCTGAGATGTGTTGAGAGCTAAGGTAAGCATGACCAACTGAGGAGAAGCTAAAAGATTCAAACTTGATTCAAAAGAGTTGTTAGATACCAATTAGTCTTCTTCAATTGATCGAAATAACCACAGTAAAGCAAAAACACATAAAAAATAGAGGACTGTGCAAGCACTTATCAGAGCGAACAAGCAATCCTGGCAAAACTGTTTGAAGAGGATTGCAGATCTTTCTTGGGGAGAGTAAAATCAGTGGACGTTCCATTGGCGTCAGCATTTTGCGGAGCTGAGGCAGATGTTGACTTTGACTCTTTTTCTTCCCACTTGATCAGAGACTTGGAAGAGTTAGCAGTGTAATTGATCAAACCCCATGTCTCTGAGAAATCGAAAACCCTACGAATTGAGCCCACGTCTCCAACAATGGTCTTGCGAGCCTCAGTAAAGGTTATCTTTTTAGTGGGGTTATCTCTGAATCTACGAATAATAGTATTCCTATAGTATTTGTATGTCTTTGGGTTCTTAGAAGGCGACCTTCCATCAAAGAATTCAGGAAGAAAGCGAACCTCACATTCATGAATGCTATTCCATGAAAATGACCAAACCTAAAGAAGAAGAACACTATTAACTATACAAAACATCTATAATCCGAATCCAGTCACGCCTTAAACAAGACGAAGCAAATTTAAAAGAAAAAGCTGAAAGTAGATGGGATTACTGGTGAATAACTGGAATATGAAAATCAGGTTTCAGTAATATTGGGAGGAGATAGGGGTGGGAGTGGACGCGTATTGGGAGGGGGACGAGGGGAAGTGTGGGTTTTGGGACGATTTACAGCTCTTGGTGGGGTGAGGCTTAGTGGCTAATAAGCCTAGCCGGTTTGAGGTTGTGCTGTCGCGCAATCCTATTCTTGTGTGTTTTGTCCCTGGGTTTGGATTGTTGGTGGAGGGAGAGGTAAGTTTGTAGGTTAGTGTGGAGTCAGGGGTCAGATTTAAGCGCTGTGAGATTGATTTGCTGAGTTCGGGGGCTATGGTTGACGCGTTTTAGAGAATTGAGGATCAAGTGTGAATGTCTCGACCCACAACCGGGTCTATTCAATCAGAAATATAAGGTTTTTATTTATACTATGTTATTACTAAGGGCCAAGTTTTATTTTTGACCATAGCAGTTCTCAATAGATGCAATAGGTTCTTGCTGGTCCCTTTTTGTGAAATAAATAAACAAATCAAAAGACGAACAGCACTTAAATATTAGTTGGTCGAAATTACAAATTCAAACGGTCCTATTAATTTTTATTTTACATTGCCGGATCGACCGATTGATTCCTATAAACAAGAATAATACCTTGTATGAAAGAGATTTGCAGTCCTTACGAAAGACAACTAAATCACTACACTTGAATCATGAAACAACACTATATTTGAGCATAAAGGAAAAGGAACAGCAAACACAAATTTGGTAGTGAGGTGGTGGGTCCATCTGTTGAGGCCTTCGGACATGGTTGAGGTAATATTCAGACGAATAGGGTTTGTGTTTAAAGGGGGAAGGAATAATTATTAAAATACTTCAGGGGATTGTTTATTGCATGTGTGTATTCATTAGCTCAAAACAGACAAACGGGAGAATGATGCATAAGAATTAACTGTGTGGTCATGTCACACCAACCTTGGTGATAAAACTGAATGCTCTCTGCTTTTCAAGATACATAAAAAAAACATTCCAATATTACAGAATGTGAATCTGCAAAGTTTACGATTCTAAGGTGGTTTTGGTTTTTATGCACACGATGTTTTTTTTTTAAACAGCGGTGGATGGTTGGGCCGAACCCCAGCACGCAATAGCAAAAGACAATGTGGACGATCGTACACACCCAAAAAGCATTAAGGGTCTGGGAGTTTTTGACTATAACTGAATCAAGAAGTTGATGTTTGATTGGAATTTTTACATAGAAGTTTATTGCTACAGGAGGGATCCATCAATAACCTATTCCAGATCCCTCAAATGCATTGGATGACACGGACTCTCTTGCAAGGATCCGGTACACCTAGCAGAAAGAATGGCGAAGGGCTCTAGCTACGTGATGTTGGTTAGGGAATGTGCAATCCGACAACTTCATGTTTCCTCACTCAATGATCCGGAGACGATCAGACATGAGCTCTCATGGGGGGGTATTGGCGGGGGTATTGGACTTTTTATACCTTGCATCATACGCAAATGGAGTTAAGACTACTAATGAGTAGAAAAGGTTGTGATTAGCTTTTTCATAGTGTGAATCTAGGAGAAGGATTAACTGTGCTATCATTAATCGTACATACACCAAATACTTTCTCGAAGCAGCGGGTCCGGTCATTAGTGTATGACATGTCAGAATGGACCGAAACGGGATGTTGCGGCTACCAAAGTTAATAAGTACCTTTAGCAAAGTCATTAAATACTTAAGTAGTTGCAAATATAAGGCGTGGCACCAAATTGAAGAAATAGAAGAAAATTAATTGATAATAATCATGAAATGAGCCTATCTTTGGTACGCCCCAATGAGACTTTTGTTGAAATCAAATGATATAGATAAGATCGACAGGGGACACTACATGATGTAGAAAACTTAAAATATCAAGATAATGTGTGTAGCAAGAGATAAAGGACAACAACGTATAAAAAGAACTGCCAAGATCTGTTATCTCTCTCCATATGGATTGTGGGTAAATTATACTGCAGACAGTAATCATACGCGGCCGAGACCTAGTAGGTGCAAAAAAAAAGACATTTGACGACGGAGGAGGAACATGTCAGCATACGATTTTAATGAGAGAATCAAAAAACCATCTTTGGGAGTTCTTGTAAACACAGGTAACATGTTAGCCAAAACAGGCAGAGTAGTTTGAGTACTCTTAATCGGGCAAGAAAGAAGAATGAAGAGGTTCAACACACCAGAAAGAGGGGCCTATACATGATGACTTTCTTTTTAGTGTTGGTATAGTGACAGCTCATGTGTTAACGACAATACGGGTTCGATTTGTCATAGAGAAGATACCTGCTTTCTGTTTTGGTTCCTCATCTACGTAGATACAGCAAATTGAAACTTAAACCATCCGCACACCACATAGACAACTACCACACACCCCCCAAAAAAAAAAGAATAATCGATAAAGATGCAGAAGGGGGGTAGGGGAGCACGGACAAACTCAAGGGAAACAAAAGAGGTTAAAACAAAGCCAAATCTAGTACCTCTAGAATGCAAAGTGAATAATTTGCCAGGCTAGATTAAAAGCCTGCCTCTCAAGTAGCAATACTGCTGCTGTTAGTCCTGCTGCAATCTAGTACCTAAAGGTAAAAAGTAGAACACAAACATCAACAGATAAATTGTGGTAGCAACTTGCAGAAACAAATATGTCGCGGCTAGTTCACAGTGGGTCTGAATATAACAATTACCTTTGATACCAAAATCTCACCCTTGCGATTGTGGTCAGAACCCACGTACCTTGACTAAAGTGAGGGGGAATGAGTAGGTAGTATAAACTGTGGCTGCGGTGTAACAGGCGCTCCGACACCTAAAAATAAAAAAATAGTTGCATTATGATACTGCCAACTTCATACTTGCAATCTTATGCAAGACTTGGAACTGAGGCTACAGAAGTAGATGAGGTTCCAGCATGTTTTCTAGATGTCAATCATGTCATACAGCAAAAACATACCCAGTGTGATCCCACGAGTGGGGTCTGGGGTGGGTGGGGTATATGCAGCCCCTTACCCCTATCTTTGTGGGAGACTGTTTTTTCTAGATGTCAGACATCTTGATAAACTTGGAATGCAGATTTATGTCAATGATAAGATGTTATGCAAGGCTACCATGCATGCATATATAAGACACAAATAAAAGAA
This sequence comes from Solanum habrochaites, assembly GCA_027704765.1. Lineage (NCBI taxonomy): Eukaryota > Viridiplantae > Streptophyta > Magnoliopsida > Solanales > Solanaceae > Solanum > Solanum habrochaites. The sequence continues at coordinate 67,922,883 of JAKWJA010002492.1, forward strand.
ATCTGCCTGTTTGGTATGGTGCTTGAATAGTTGGAACGGATGAAGCTGTCATTGCATTGACACCGGGCCCACCAAACTGAAGAATCTGATGTCCTGGCACTGCATAACCCTGCAATGTCGTATAACTGTGACTTCCAGGAACAGCCTGACTTAGCTGGCCGTAAGGATACATTGTTGCGTTAACAGTTCCAGGTACACCATATATAGGAAGGTACTGTTGACCTCCATAAGGATTGTAAACACCCTATCGGATAAAATTACAGTATGCATCAAAAATGAGTCCTCATAGTCAAGACAAAGGACACTTGAACCTTTTTACTGCAGCAAAAAGAAAGGGATGTATTGTAATGTCTCCATTTATGCAGTGCTACTAACCTGAGGGTAAACGTAATCCGCACCATATGTCGCATACCTGCATTAGTAATACAGAGGTAACTGTATCTTCTAAAAGTTGTGCTTTTAAATGCAATACACACAAATAAGGTACGTGGTAAAATGTACAAACAAATGACTGATTGACATGAAGTCCTAAGGTCTATCAATTAAATTAACTATTTTTAAAGTAGATTCAGCAAATTAAGTAACATTGTTCTCTCTCAGTGAATAGGATGAAATTTTTCCTGTTTCTCAGTGAAAAGAGAGGAACTACTTGTTCGCATGCAAATAAGAAACTCATGAAATTCAATAATGAAGGGACTCAAGCTTGGGCCTCCCACAAACTTATAATCCTAAATGCAACGACATTTCAAGAATCGATAGCAAAAATTAGGAGACAGTATGCTCCAACGTCAACTAATTGAACCTTCCTTTCTCCTTGTCATTGGATGTTTTCCTCTATGATTTTACTATAACCCATAAATGAATCAGTGCTTGCCTAGTTTATAAATGTCTGTGACACACAGCTTACCCATAAGGAGAATACATCAAGCCTTGTTGGTAGCCATAAGAAACCGGTTGCTGGTAGCCAAAACTTCCAGCATAAGCACCCCGAGCAGCTGGTAGCCCTGCTGGAAATGGAGTCGGTGACCTCAGACGTCCTGTACCAAATAAAGTGGAAGTAAGCTCATGCACTTCAAAGAACGAGCATACTTTTTCCTTTCAGTTCTTTCCCTTTTATCAGGGTAGGATGTGCCCTGAAAAGGTATAAAATGGCTAGGTGACATTATCTTAAGCTGAACATCTAAGATCTCAGTCAAGCACATAACCAGCCATGAACCGATATTTGCAGGATCCTTGGAAAAGGAGGTGATCCTTATAGATGTTTTTATACAATTCTCAGGCAGCTTTACAATTTTTCATATAAAGGGCCTGTAAAGGAACTTTGCAGCTTCTAGTTTCAAAGACTATCAATGTGTTCGAGAGAAGCCAAGGAAACAGCTCTCCACATTGATTATGCAAAAGGTCACATAAGTAATTGATTAAGTGTGCTAGCAATGTATTCTTTTCCACACAATCAATTTTGGAGAAGTCGAAGAGAAGATCTCCGCCATCCACCAAGAAGGTAGATCTCGCTATCCACCAAGAAGGTAGATGGTATAGGGCCAAGCCAAAAGGTTGTCAAAACATACTGCACCTGTTATGATACCAAAAAAAAAAAAACGCCATGCAAACAAGGAAATTATTGAAGGGGCAAAGATCATTGTGTCACTTTGTGATGAGGGATGAATTCTTGTAACTTCAGGAGAAAAGACTAGAGAGTGTTCTGAAGCACAGTTTGTGATTACGTGCACTTCATGATGTTCAGTTCTCTGATCAAGGAGACCTATTTACATCACTTTATTTCTCATTTTAAACCATGTACCACAATCTCTTAAAGATAAAATTATACAAAATCCCCAAAAAGCAGACATGTTTAATGCATTGTCTACTTCAGATTGATGAGAGATTATCACAATACAGAACTTCAACTCTATTTTCCAGATCTTAGCATCTTATTACTCCTCATACTGTCGTCATTCCACCACTGTGTATCAATCCTAAGGCTTATCTTCTCAAATTATTTTTTACTTGTAAAAACTTAAATGCATTTTCTTATCTTTCTCCCTCAATTTTCTATTTCACCATCTCAATATTATCTCCACCAATGTTGTTGCTGGTGGGAGATAGCAGGTATCCCGTGGATTTAGTCAAGGTGCACAAAAGCTGGCCTGGACACCACGGTCATCAAAAAAAAAAAATCTCCACCAATGATAGCATATAGCTTAAGATGGATCATACATTATCTTGTATTAGCTGGGAGTGCATGCAAATGTGCACAAATTAAAAGCAATCTACGAGCTTAATACAATTGAAAATGAAGGGAGAACAAGCCATCCAGCAACGGTTCATATAATATAGAGCTCATCAGACTCCCAAGGTATGCAAAGGCAACTCCATGGTCCAACACCATTATTATTGTTATAGAAATATGATAGAGCATTCAACCAAATTAAGCTACAATACCAAATTGCACAGAAGGACGAGGTCGCCCTAACGAAGCCAAATTACAATTTGCCCGCCTTCCATCGATAATTGGAGCAGGATCAGCACATGCCCTCCTTGTAGACTCAGGGTCCCGGAAAGTCACCTAAACCCTCCAAAAAAATACCATGCGGAAATTATGTCATTCAGTTATCCAAATTCATAGATGCAGGCAAAGTAAAAGACAGACAATATAAATTATTTAACCAGAAGGGAAAGACAATAGACAGTGCAAATAAGGGATGTTATATCACCTGGTTGTAAAAAAAAAAAAAGGGAGATTAAGATGGAATTTGAAAATAGAAACATTTTTTTATCCATAAAACGGAAAGAAAACAAAAGATAGTAAAAAGAAACTGCATCCTTTTCAAATTGAGTAAACAAGTAGTACTATAATTCATTGAAGGACACTCACAAAGCCATAGCCTTTGGATCGGCCAGTATTTTTATCAGTGATGACAACAGCCTCGAGGATTTCACCAAACTGCTCAAAGAATCGTCTGAGGGTGTCACTCTGAGTTTCCCAAGCAAGACCTCCAACAAAGACCTTAGTGAAGGTGGTGTCCCCAAAAGGAGAATTAAAGAATGGAACCCCACTGCCAGCAGCAGATGAACCTGAACCTTGAGCTGGTGGCTGCTGTTGATACGCCATAACCCACTACCCAATTTGATTAAGAATATACAGGAGAAGTAAGTAGACCAAAAAACAGAAGCTATTCACGTTATACTAAAGTTGATCCAGTATAAAAACCGACCTCTTATAAACAGAAACCCCCCCTAAAATGGCAGAAAAGATGGTACATGTATTCACAAAACAAGAAAAAGGATGTTTAAAGAGAGAGCTATAGGAGCAGGAAGAGGAAGAGGAAGAGCGGAACACAGAGGATAAAGAGAGAAAAAAAAAATAGGAAACCCTAGAACTGTGGGTGGAAAAAGAGAGAGAGTAGGTCAAAAGGCAGAAGGGGGTCAAGGTGGGGTTTTGGAGAGGAGGGGGTGTGTGGATCAGCTGTACAAGAGAGCAGAGTAAGAAGAAGCAGAAGAAGGGGTGGGTGGGGTAAAAAGGTGAAGAAACTGGGTCATGATGACACAAGAAGAGAGAGAGAGAGAAAAAAGGTTATGAAAAAAACAGAGGGTAATAAGCATTCATGGTGGATCCTAAGAGTAAAAAGAGAAAGGATTTTGAAGAATTGGAATTGGAATTGGTGAGAAATGATGGAGAGAGAGAAAAACAGAGCATAGTAGAAGAGGTATAGAAGGAGGAGAAGCAATCATCATCGTACACTGTCAAAAGAAAAAAAACATCTCCTTATAACGGCTTTATACTCTCCTTTTTTAGCATGGCAGTGGCACAGCTTTAAACGAGTTCTCGTTTTTTTTTGGTAATATAAATCCGAATTCACTAATTATTCAGCCGATAAGTAAGCATTGATCATTTGAAGGTATCTATCTATCTATCTATATGATTATTTGTAAATGTTAAGCTATCTATATGTTGTACATACTTCATTGGAATGTATGTTTTATGTCTTTTGATTACTCCGTAAAAAGCATTTTATCATTTCATAGTTTGATGGTCCTACTTTGTGTTCCTCTAATTTCTCGTTCTTTTTTCAATTTATACAAGTATGCCAACTGTAGCAATTTCAATTTATAGTGTCACTTAAATGATGTTCAATGGTGGAGTAATGTTTACTACAACTTACTTGTTCTCTGTCACACAACAGAAATGTGTGCTATCGTACCTATTCTCTAGGGATGTTCTGTCTTTATTTGTCTTGAATGTTTCATTTTATAGCCATAGCTGTCCAAATGTTTTTTTTAATTGGAACAAAAGCTCGCTCTACAAACACGTCCAGGACCTGGCGCCACCCACCACCTTCATTGAAACTCCAGCTACTAAAGCTTTAGGAATAGAAATACTTGAATAAGTTGAGTCAATCTGTACCCCAACTGAGAGCAAAACAAAACAACTAAATACAACTCAAAAGGTACCATAGTGTAACCTCCTTATTCCAGACTAGTTTGCAAGTGTGAAAACTTGAAAAACATACAGAGCAATTATTTAGTACAACAACGTATTACAACAAGAAAAAAAAGGTCTTTTCTTCAATCAAGAAAGCCCTTTTGTTTGTAACTTTCAACTGCATCAACTAGAGTTTCCTCCAGTGCCCTATATTGCCAACCCAACTTCTGCAGCTTCTCTGAACTAAAACCACCATCCTCCGTCACATCAGTAAAACTGTAAAATAGAAGGTACTTTAGCACAACAGATTTTAGATAACTGAGTAACTTCTATGCAGAAGGGTAAGAGAGCCCGGTCCACTATTGATATCTGATTTGAGTCTAGGCTTGTATGGCTTAGAAATGCTCACTAAGGTCTAACGGTTCTTCAAGAATCTCTCTAGGCAATGAATTTTAAAGCCGTGTGCTCCCAGGCCCAAACCAGAGAATATTACTAGTGGGCAAGGTTTGTTACAAGAATATTTATCAATACACCTGATCAAATAGACCAAATTCTTAACCAGACACTGGAAATACGAAATGAAATACCCATAAGACAAGTCCCAATTTCCTTAAGCTGCTTTTTTTCCCTGCAACTCTTAAACCATACACAGGAAATAGGACACTACATATCCATTAAAGAAGCATAAAGTGAAAAAGAGAGAAATTCACCGTTTAGGATAGTTGTAGTTGGGATAGTGTTTCTTTAGCATGGCAACTAAATCTTCTGATTTCACTGCATGAGCCATGCACAAGTATCTACCTTCAGCTTCAGGTCTCTCATAGACTAGCAGTAAAGCATCAGCTAAATCACGTACGTCTACCAAAAACCGTTTCTTGTTTTCCAGCTCTTCGTATCCTTCTGTATCAACAACAGAAAGAGAAGAAAGGGGCACCAGTCACTTCAAGTGAAAGAAGGAAAGGACAATGACTCTCGATATACATGAAAGCACAGAAACAACACATGAAGCCTTCTTTAGCATAAAGAATGCTAAGCAACTCAGATGATACAAAAATAAGCAGATATAGTATTTAAGTGTTTGTGCTCCTTTTAGATGATAAACCTTGAGGTGAACGGCGAAAGAGCACACACCTAGTTTGCACTGAAATAGAAAAAATGGGTATGGAGGGGTGGAGTGGGGTATATCCCTTTAAGGTGAACTTTGTTTATTTTTGCAATGAAATAGAAAAATGGGTATGAAATGGGATAAAGCCCTTTAGGTGAAACTTTCTTTATTTTAGTGAATGGTCGGTCATACATTCCTAGACTCTGAACCAGTTATTTATAATATCAATGACTACAGGCCAACTCGTTATACACAGAAATTAACATTTACTACCATTAAGCAAAAAGCTTAGTAACTGTTGGTGCACAGTAGCTAGGAAGTCTCTATCTAACGAGGCAATACACTTGAGAATCCATGGCAAAAGCAATGCTTGAAACACTAGAGTAGAAGGATGACAAAAAGAGCACCTGAGAAATGCTTCTACAACCAGAACTATCATAAACTGGCCTACTTAACTTTTATCAAATAACCTATATAACACATAACCTAGATTGGCACCGTGTCTCTGTCATATCATATAGTTGAGCAAAGTAAGTAAAAAATAGAAGGGCTTCAGGCAGTTGTCCAAAGCATCTGGCAGTATAAAGTGAATGTATGCATAAGGAAGAACTTAACAAAATACAAAATGTTAAATGTATGTTCATGCTCGCACGGAAACAAAGAAAGTAGCTTGTGGGGAAAAGTGAATTCTGATTATTCCCCAATGAGCAACTCGCACAAGCAGAAATGTAGAAGTAGAAGAAATAATGCAGAAACAATTAAGAGAAGTATAACTATGGTTTCTTGGTACCTTTCAGCAGCTTAATGAGTACCAAACTACTGGAGTTTTTTGTCTTCTGCAACATTGGCCCTATAACAAGTGTTGGGAGCACAGTTACCAAATCAAGTCCACTTTGCTTTGCATATGACCAAGCTTCTTTCTCAGCCACCGTTTTAGAAAAACAGTACCAGTTCTGCATGCATTTGGAACCACAAAATGCAATCAGACAGATAGGAAGCTGATCTGGCAAAATAAGCCTTCAAGAATCAAATCCAAATTTATCTTACAAAAACTAAGACAACCAAAAAGGACACTCCTCAAGTAAATTAAGTATTCAAGATAAAGATCATATATTACATTACCAACAGTACGTATGATATGTAAGAAACATGGCTAATAATCTTAAATTTACAGAGAAGTCAAATTCGCAAACTAGCATAGATAAAAGAAGCTACATTAGTTGCTTTGCAGAATTCACCGTCCGACCAACAAGTCTCGTCCTTCACTTGGCCTTTTGGCCAGTTGGGGTCCAAGGCAGAAGCAGCAACAGAAGACACAAACACAACTCTCTTGATGTTTTCTTCATAGCATGCCTTGAGAACATTAAGTGTGCCGTTCACAGCAGGCTCAACAAGTTCTACCTGCAATCAAGACATTGAACATATGAAGAATTTTACTTTCTTTTGGTGCAGAACTAGAGCACATTGGGCATAGTTGTTCGGAAAGCAACCTAGAAATGCAGAATGTTTGATCACAATACAATGTCTCCTGGATGCACTGGATTTCTCAATGTCTTAGGCTCTCAAATAGGGAAGCGTGTCTCTTATTGAAAAGTACATAAATAATTCACTATCTCGTCCTTCATTTAGTAGAAACACACCTCTAATAGCTTTGAACAAGTAATAACATGTGCATTCTAGACTGTTTATAAAGATTCCACTGCTATCTGGAGAGTTTACAAACTGAAACCACAGGATGCGATTAATATCAACAAAGTGAATAAGCTGATAATATCTAAACCACAGGAGATGTATGGTGGTGTCCGGGCCAACTTGTGTACATTTGGACTTTTCCACGGGGTACCTTATACCTCCCACTATGATCCATACCAGGTGGAAAAAATCACCAAAGTATTTTTGTACCTAGTGAGATATGGGTTGTCCCAGTTTACTTAGTTTTAGAGCAAGAGGAAATAAGTTATTCATACCTCGGGATTTGGTACAGAGCCGGAAGGAACAGGACTAGCAACATGAAATACTCCATTGCATCCTTTGATGGCTCCAGCAAGTGAGCTGGGATCTAGCAAGTCTGCCTTGAATAGCTTAAGGTTGTCAGCAGCTTTATCAAGGTTATTCAAATGAGCATACTTGTCATCAGCTGCAGTGCAAATTAAGAATCATTTCTCAGGAATCAGAGGTCTAAAATTAGTAGGAAAACAAATTAAAGAGGTGTTTTTACAAGGATCTCTGACGGTGCCATGAACTATGTAGTCTTTAGAAAGGAGAAGCTTCACTAGCGATGAAGCCACGTATCCACCTGCTCCGGTTACACACACTCGAAATTTCTCTCCCGTCAACGCCATGCCTCATCCACACACTAAACGGTGGACATTATCTTAATCACCTTTAATTTTAATTCTCATAATTTATTTTTTTACCCATTATAGAATTTTTACAAGATACTTTTTTTTTTTCTATATAGAAAAATCACAATCAAACTTTTTATTCAAATTAATCTTAATTTAATTTAACTTTAAATTTGAAAATGTACCGACAAAATATTTTTATCAGATTTAATCCTTTAATTTATTAAATTTAGTCTTTTAATTACATATTTATTTTTAGTCTCTTAATTAGAACATATATATTCATTGATTTTAATCTAATTATTAGGTCTAATTTGAGTTAGACTCGCTGTTTATCGCTATTTTAATAGGTTATTAATTTAACTTTTTTTTTATCGGATTATATATTTCTTCAGAGTTTTTTTCAAATAATTTAATTCATAATTTGATAGTAAATTAAAAAATCATATATCATTTATATATAAAGTTTTTGACTCGGAATTTCATTTCATACTTGTCATCCAAAACTCCTGATTTATTCAACAATATAAAAGTGTTCTTTTTTTAAAAGATGCAATTTATGAAATCATTTATATGGCTCATTTTTTATTTGGTATTTTGCTTCTAAGTAATTTTTTATTTTTTTTTCGTGTCAAATTTTAATAATTAAGATACAGATTTGAAGGTAGTTCACCTTATAGTGTGAAGGTTCCAGATAAGCTATTTGGAGTAAAGAAAGAGAGAGAGAAAAAGTAATAACATAAAACAGAGTAAATGAAAATAAATAAATCAAATAATAACTTAAAAATAAAAACTCATTTTACTAATATGGGAGACCTTAAAATTCAAAAGTAATTTCTTCATCGATCAATTTTAACATACAAAATATATAAATCTAAACTAAAGTTCCGTCTTTTATAATGAAAAGACCTCTAAAATCAAAAAAGAGATAACTTGTGACAACATAAACAAGACTTAATAATAAAGATTGAAAGAAAAAATCATAAAATAACTAACCTTTAGGAACAGTAGCAAACTGTCAACATATTATAAGAATGAATTTAGCACCAATAATAGTATCACAATTCGTGACTACAAATTTAGAGCAACTAGATTCCAGAAGACACCAAAATAACTTAATAAAATAAATAGGAAGTGAAATAATACAGTCATAAAAGGCAGTAAGTAAAAGAAGCAAATAACTAATACAGAAAAAGAGGAACAAATTATAAGGGGTTGGGGACGATTTGGGACCGGTTGTGATTGGTATTTCTGCCATTGGTTCTTTGAGCCCCACCGGAGTTTGAGGTCACTTTGGCTGCTGTTTTTGCTCACTGGATAGCGAAGTTCTTCAATCATTTGCACTGTTGTGTTTAAAATATAATTGTTTTTCTTTACATGTTCCTATTAAAAGTGTTAATACTATTTAGCATGGGGAGATTAAGCATGTTTTTGAGAAGTTATAACACTAGAAATGGTAAGTGAAGCATGAGAGCAATCAAGAAGAAAAGCCTCTCCGGAGCGCTGCTCTGTCAACGATACAAATGTCATCACCAGCCAGTGTAGTTCTACTCGAAGTGTATGAATATAACCAACATTCATACTCGGGCTTACAGCAAGCCAGCTATCTTCAGAGCATTTTCAAAGTCTTCTTCACTATTCCATGAGGAAATCTGCATAACCAACATGAAACAACTAACTTGAGCCTAATGTCATGTCCCATGGATAAATACCAAATTGAACTAGATATTGCCTAGATCCTTTTTCCTGTGAATAGCAGCATACTACAAATGTTGCATTCGACCATAATCCTAAATGCTTAGTTCATCTTATCTTTATCTTGAATCACATCTGCATTTCACTCGGAATTGTATTATAAGTTTCTAGTTTTTACTCTAGTGTGAATTTGCACCCCCACTCCCCTCCTCACACACACAATGATGAAATTTTGAAGAGGTAAGTTTGTTCCATCTTAACTGGGGGTAATTGACTTTAAACTAATTTCAGGCCACAAATTACCAACCCCGTATATAGTTAATCATGTTACTATATCTCCAGCCTTATTTAGAAGACCATGAACATAAGCAGTCAGATGATAAGCACCTGTATGCACGTATGACCTAATCCTACAAAAAAATTGGGTAGCATCCTAAGCGTCAAAAATAAAGATCGATCCTAAGCGTCTAAAAATAAAGAAAAGTCCAAAATGCAGTAACATAAACAATAGATACATGCCTCAGCCACTTGATGGTTGAAATGGTTCTCAATCTTTGACATTAGCATGTTGTCTCGGTCACTGCACAGCAAGTTGAATATCGCACCTGCTCAACACGAGGGAAAGGTTGCATAAAGTTCACAACATATATATGTGGCTCATTTTCAGCTATTAATCTATCAAGGAAGCATGCATAAGAAAGTGACAACAAATTACCTTTGCGTCCAAAACGTCCTGCTCTACCAATCCGATGCAAGTATACCTCATGATCTGGCTCTGTTGGACTCTCATGTCTCACAGGGAGGTCATAATTAACCACCAAATTAACCTGCAAACAGTATCATATCTTTTAAGATTTTCCAAATATTAGCCACCAAGACAGAAATCAAGAAAGAAAAGAGATTAAATATTATAGCTACACAACAAGCTTCACATTCAGAAGAAGAAACAACTTTGTATAGCATATATAAGGTTGGCAACTGGAAAGCCTCAAATCTAAAGTTACCTGTGATTGGTCAAATCCCCTAGCAAGAAGATCAGTTGATATAAGAATTTGTGTCAATCCATCTTTGAACTCCTTGATTATTTTGTCTCTGTCTTCTTGCCTAAGAGCACCTTGAATTGTTGTCACTTCATAGCCATAGTCAACCAATGACTTATGCAACATACTCGCGCTGTTTCTGGTACGAACGAATATAATTGTTTGCCCCACCTTCTGTCCTAGTTCAAGTATTCTGTCTTTAATCACCATGATTTTTGAAAGTTCATCTGGACACTGCACTTTATACTGCTTCACTGAATCCAGCGAAAGTTCTTCTTTCTTCACAAACATTTGGTTATAATCTTGCACGAAAAGATCTTGAACAATTTTTGTCACAAATGCTTTGACATTTTCCCCAAAAGTTGCAGAAAAGAGAAGCACCTGCAAATTGAGATGATGAAAAAGAAAAGTTCAACATCAATTTTTTTCCAAATAACCTTCCAATTGGGGAAGCTTATCAGGAAGAATGTATTATAACCAACAACTTACAGACCCATTTGCAGCCCTCACCACATCCCCTTTTTTGCAGAAAAGAAACTCAGGTACTCTATTAAATGCACCTTAATTTAAGCCTCAGGCTATACTCAGTACTCACTAAATGAAAACAGTGAAGATTTTTTTAGATTTTAGATATTGCTTGATATTCTACTCCCCCTATTCCTTTTTACTAGTGAGAGATAGACTAGCAGCGATTTTGCTTCTCTTTATTGTTTGCAGCTATGAGTACTATGTTCATTGTCACTTATTTGGTTAGTTTTGGAACACTGAATTTGGCAAATGCTCCATGAAGGACATACCTACTGAATGAGGAAATGTTCTATTCATGTTAGCACCAGCACTTCTATTTTGCGTCCTATACTTCTCTAGGAGTTGTTCTTCCTTACAGAGAGATAAAAGTTTTATACGTCAGTAGAAAATACAAAGAAATTTTACTACTTCGTACATTGATTTTATATAGTATAGGCCTGAGATGAGTTTAAATGGAGTGACATGACTGTGAGAAAAAAGAGACCAATAACCATCTCTTTCTTTTTTCTTCTTCTGTCTAAAAGAGATCAAATGGACTATGCTCGAGTATACAACAGAACATTGCATAGAAGAAGCTGAGAAAGTACCTTAGGCTGTTCTTAACAATTTTTTCAAGGTCTCCATCATTAGAGAATGCAACTTTACCAGTTTCAACAAAAATTAAGTGACATAATCAGAGTCTTGATTCACCCTCAACTTAAGTAGCGACTGAGGCGTAGTTACTACTGTTGTAAAAAATAATTTGATGCACCAAAGGTATGACCGAACAACCACTGAGGAAGGTCTCTTCCTGTATCTGTCTAAGCCTTCCGTAAAAAGATTTACTTAGGAGGTAAACTATTGTAAGTGCAGGTAAGCTGTCCCGGAACCACCATCATAAGAAAACTAAAGTATACAATTTGATTTGTAACTCTGACATGCTAAATTTTAGGTATGCTGCAAAAGTTTCTCTATTCACTTTTGTATCAGGAAAAATGTAATGTGCCACTCTAAGGCTCAACCCATTTGAGAGACTAAACTTTGCATGTGGCCAATGAAGTTTATCAGACTCTTATTACAAACTAAGCAATTTACAGCAGCAAAAACCTCAAAGAGAATTCCATCATCAGGTGAACTGAAAATTTAAAAAGCACAAAGGCCAACTTTAACCAACCTGGCAGTTAGCGCTGGCTTTAACAATTGCCTTCATTATTCTTATGGAATCATCCTGAAAACCGCTCTGTGCATGCACAGAAAAAAAATCATTTCAGATACTGAAAGCACAAACTCTTAACATTTGAAGCAAAATCCCTAAATATGAGACTGGAAACTAGAAAACTAGCTCATTATGCTCAACACTACTGTTCATCTTAGAAAGCAAAGGTTAAATTCATTTTTTACACCAACAAACACAAAAAAAAAAAGTGATTTAAATAATTCGGAAACTACATGTATAACAACAATAAACATCAACAGAAGGGGGAAAAAACCAAAGGCACACTAGCAAATGCGGATAGAGAACGAATTACCTCTGCCAACATGTGGTCCGCTTCATCAAACACAAGAATTTTCATGCAACTCATGCCCAGTTTCCTTCCCGTCACCCACTTGTTTATAGTCCCAGGTGTGCCAATCACTACTTGTGCCGTAACAGACGGACGTTTTGAAATTGGAATATAGTTGGCAGAATCTGCTGGGATACCTAACTCTGATGTTATGCCAGTAAACTTCCCCATCTTCAATAGCACTTCCATATTCTGTAACATTATCAACCATTTAAAACTAAACCTTCTAAAGTATTTTTTTGTTTGTTGAATAATGAAGAGAAGTCTTAATTCTTCTTTAAAATGTAAAAACGCTAAAAAATATCATTCTTTCCTCAAGTTCCTTTTTGATTCTACAATTCCCCATAAAAACAACTTAAACCACCGCTGCAGATGGCAAACAATCAAATCAAATATGAATACTTCGCGTATGTCTGGCCATCTCAAAAACTATATGCATGAACACATAAAACATAACCATACAGGCAACATTATATACAAGCAATGTAGGTAAAGTTTCTATAACATAGATATGTCGTGTAGCATATACCTTTCTGGAAATAGATATCTAGTGAAGCATATAGAAAACTAAACGCATGCATAATCTGACACTCATAATGTTGCGCAAAACTTTCTATTTAGCTACGCATTGGAGTTGTGAAGTAATTGATCCTGCAAGAAATTAACTCTCCAATGCCAACGTTATTGTTACACCCAAAGATAGGCCTAGGTCAATGATGTTGATAAAAGATCTAGGAGACTACCTCGACTAATTTAACCTCTCACCACATATAAGAAGAGTCACCTAGTGTTTTGAACCTAAGATGTCGCGTTCTCAACCACTTGATTGATAACTTGGCCACGCCCCTGGTTGCCAACAAGGAGAACTTGATTTCTTTCCATCTGCCTAAGCAGAAAACTTGATTTCTTTCCATCTGCCTAAGCCTTACTAAGTTTAAGGAAATTCTTTACCAGTAACAAGATCCAGGCGCAGGCGAAAACAAAAATCAACAACAAAAAGAAGAAGAAAAAGGGTATTCGCATCTTATATCATACCTGAATAGCCAATTCTCTGGTTGGACAGATACAGAGAGCTTGAGGGGCAGCAAGCTTTGGATCAATTCGACTCAACATCCCAAGCACAAAGCAAGTAGTTTTACCAGAACCGTTATGAGCCTGAGCAATAAGATTCTTGTACGGAGGCGTAAGAATCATAGGCAAACTAATTTCCTGAATCTTGCTAGGACGCTCAAACTGCATTTGTACATATAATCCCTTCAATAGCTCAGGAGATAAGTTCAAATCCTCAAATCTCTTCGCTGATTTGTACATAGTATCGCCAGACGTAACCTATATATTTCATTGATACAACTCTAATTTAGCTAAAAATACAGCAAATTCAGCTTATTCAAGCTCCAAAGTGTGCATCAAATCCAAAAACAAAACAATAAAGAGTGAGGAAAAACGTACCGCTTCTATGCTGGAAGCTTCCGGATCAGAGAGAGTGGAGTTGTCTCTTTTGGACTCATCGACTTGTAGAGATCCGATATTTATCTCGGCAGCAGCGTCCTCATTAGAAGCGGAAGACTGCTCAGCTTGATCGATCTCGTCGGCTTGGTCTGCCCAACTTTTGGATTCGGGTGGGTTTGCTGTCGTAGAAGCGGCGGTGCTACTGGTGGCAGTGGAAGTAATGGAAGTGTCGGCCATTGGAGTCGTGGCAGCAAAAAGTAAAATGACAGTAGAGGAGATGTAAATATTATATATATGTGGCAGCGTTGCTTCAGCCTGACGCTAGTTTTAATCCTGGTAAGAGTTTATTTTGAGAAATTATTCACCACGGAGTTTTTTATTCCACAAATTTAGGGACTCTTAATATTGTTATTTTAAATCTATTTTTATTTATATTTGAATATAAATATAATATTCGTCTCAATAAATAGTTTTATATAAAAAGGAAATAAAAGTCTAAAATATATTCAAACTTTTGTAAGGATTTTTTATTTCTAAATTATTTAATAGTGTATTTTAAAAAATATATGTGTGCCACGTTAACATAAAAAATATTGCATTATTATAAATATTAATGTGTCCACAAGGGCATATATATACCTTCAAAATAAACTATTAAATAGTGCATGGTAAAGGTTTGATATAAGGTTTGATATAATAACGACAATTTCGATCAAAGTTAGGTATTTTTCAAACCATTTTTTCTAAAAAAAATGATATATATTGATAATAAGTTAATAACTATGGAAATGATACAATGTCCTCAATATTTTTTTTAAATTGTCTCTGTAATTTAGAATTATAATTTTTTTGGTTATAACTGGGAAATATTATCATTACAATAAGAACCATTTACGAAATTAAACAGTATCCAGTATCACCACCTCCTTCTAGAAAGGTTTCAACTCATAAACAGTGGCGGAGATACAGTGCCTCTGAGGATATCCAATTGAACACCGTTCGCCGAAAAATAATATTGTATATATAAGTAAAATACTATTTGCAATGACTAAATCTAATACCCCCACCCCTAACACATCAAGATGTTGTGCCTCAACGATGTGAGACTCTCATACTTACATCTGCAACTAATGTCATAGTTAGTAGTCAAATCTCAATTCCCCCGACAAAGCATCTAAGATCTGACAATTGTGTAGATGAGAGAATAGGACGAACATTTCTCTTGAGGGTCGAAAAAAGATCTAGCTGCTTTTTTTCTTGGGGAAGACCAAATCTACCATCGTAAGTTTGAATTTTCACAACTTTGTTTTATAGTCATCGAAACACCCTTATTTTATTATTACTCTAAGTTAATAACTTGTTTCTTTAATTGTCTAAGCTAATTAAAATACATGTTTAATTAGAAATATAAATTTAGTAGCTCATTGATTTTTCAATGAATTTG
Organism: Solanum habrochaites; assembly: GCA_027704765.1. Taxonomy (NCBI): domain Eukaryota; kingdom Viridiplantae; phylum Streptophyta; class Magnoliopsida; order Solanales; family Solanaceae; genus Solanum; species Solanum habrochaites. Next base: position 67,938,456 of record JAKWJA010002492.1, read on the forward strand.
ACTTTTCATTAAATTTGAAATAAAACTTAAATATAATTATTTAATTTAAAATTAATTAACAGATTCTAAACCACTATAAAGTACTAAAAGCAAAAAGAAGAACACCTCATTTTGATTCAAATATCATTATTGAAAGCTTAAAAGGTAAAAAAACGACAGCATTTATAATTTTTATAGCTTCGCCGCTGTTTGCCACTCTATCCTTTCTTATATTTTGGATCATGGTATCTTTGTGATATCACTATTGAAACATGATGGCTAAAGATAAAATACTATCCCCCATGCTTCTTAATCTCTTCTTCCAAATTATATTGCATTAAATAAATTGTGTTTTCTTGTTTTATGATATATTAGCATCCGGCAGTTGTGTATCTTCATTTACTTGCATATGATTATTTTTTTTTAAATTGTGTTTTCTTGTTTTAAAATTGTGTTGTTATTTTATTATGAGAAACATGAATATCTTATCCAATGATCACTCTTTTTGTGCATGTGTGATCCCATATGATTCCTCAATGGACTCATCTCTTTGGTATTTGTGTTGGCCAACAAACTTCTTATATTCGAGTCAGCCTCATCACTCATTCAAAACAAAAGAAAGCTAATATACAGGGATGGAAGAAAGTAAACAGGAGAGCAAATATATAGGCTGTATATGTTAGTATAGATATGATATACAGAAAAAACAATTGACTGTTATACAATAACTATATACAGTTGATACATGGACAAAAATGGTTTTAGATTCTCTCTCTAAAATATAATATGTGAATTTGAATTATTTCATCTTTTTACTTCCAAATATAGATATCCAAATAATGTAGTGATGCAATTTTTTTTTCCGGAAAACTTACATAAATATACTATATTAAGAAAATATTATCATTTATAGCAATAATATTTTCTTTCACTTGATCATTTTAAAATGTTTATAATACATTTTAAATACATATTACAGAGAGCAAGTTATAGAACACATATAATAAAATTTAATTGATGGATAACACATTTTGATACCATGTGTCAATTTCTTATCAAACAATTATAGTAGTATATAATACATATATAATTAATTTTTAATAGATTTGTTATAGTATTGCTACATATAATAACAAATAAAAAGTATCTCTATAATGAATCATCCGAGTTATATGTAACCTTTGGTAAACACTCAAACTAATGGAATGGGCTATCAGGTTGATTTCATTTGGGAAGTATAACTTGGTTAATGGAGCAGGCTTAGGCAGAAATCCGATCCAATTGAGCCCGTAACTTGATGGGCCGTTAAGTTAAACCCAATTTACCAGAACAAATTCCCAGTGACAAATTCAACTGTGGATTCTGCATGAGCTGCTTCAGTTAATTTAGGGGGAAAACTGATTTTTGTTTAGGAGAAGGAAGAAATTGGAATGGCGAGTGATTGGAGGAAATCGGTGGGTAATGTTAGATCCTTCGTCGGAAACTTAACCGGAGGTTTAAGGGGTGGAAGCAATTTGGCATCTTGGGTTGTCGCCGGTACTTTAGCTTACTTTCTATGGGTCAAGCCATCTCAGGAACTCAAGAGGCAGCAAGAGGTATTTCTCAATTATCAATTTTTGTATTTACAAGTCGATCAATTGATAAGCCCTCAATTTTAAACTAGTTGTTAATTTTTGGGTGACAGGAAAAGGCCGCTTTGGCGGCTGCATCAGATGCTTATCGCTATGTTGAGAAGCGAAAACCCGTTCCTGATCCGCAGGTACTTTGCCCTTTTCATTTCCATCAAGGGGTTTTTGTGCTGTATTCAGAATTAGTCTTATCCATTTCATGAATTTTGGCAGGAAACTGGATTGGTATACGGTAACAAGAACAAAGCTAAAAGAGCTGAAGAATAGCTTCGCGAGAATTCCATGCCGTTCTGTGAGTTTAATGAATGCTCAGGGAATTGTAAATCCTTATGGAGTTACTGCTGCTCATTGGCGTATAGGGACCTTATATACTTATACTTCTGAACTCATTTTCTTTATAGGGCCAAATAATTATCTATACCTAGAAAAGGAAATCATGTAAGCTTTAAGTTTTTGTGGATATAATGTAGCATGTTTTTTTGTTTTCAAGGTGAGGTTCTTGAATAGCATTTACTGGTTTATCAGCATGATGTTTATCTTAGCTCTACATGAACATTTTTGTTAATTGTTCAAAGTTTCTATGTATTGGTTCGACTAGCTTTTATTCTTATGTTAATTACTAACAGTCATCAAATTTCAAGAATCTTTCTATTTTGAATTTCCAATTTCAATTTACGATAATGGAGGGGGAGAGCCTGCTTTAGTTGAGATTTGGTGAAGTCAAAGCCTTTTCTCTTCAAGAGTTCCGATAAACAGTCAATATATTTGATGGATAATGAACCGTATACTTGTAGGGTAAATATCTAAGTTTTATTTGTTTAAGAAGTATTATTATTAGTAGGATTCATGCCCATTATCTTGAACTAGTACTAGAAGTGCATCATTTCTGCTTCTACCATACGTATGCTTAAAATTTGACATCTTATGTAGATAAATTATCAAGGATGTCGGGATATAATTATTTAAGTAAATAAAGGCGTACAGTGTCTTAACATTTTGAACTTTTAAATGAGATGGCTAGACACGTCGACATGTTATTAGAGGCAAGTAGAGGTCCTATGTTCAATCTCAGCGTCATACATTATCAACAAGAAATTCCATGTGCTTGGCCCATGAGAAATACTCAGACTGCACGTGAAAGGGTATGTTGAGACATAATTATGTAACTAGATGTAGGTTCTTTCTAACAGCTCAAACTTTTGGAGAGAGGATCACACACTTCAATAAAGGGTGTACCTGTAGTATTTGCTTCTAATTACTTCTGAGGTATGTCAACCTTAGACCTCAACATTCTTAGTTTATCTTGATATCACATTAGTATTGAGATGTTTAGGTTGTGATTTTATGTTTTACTTCTGATATATTTCAAAGTTTTGACTGGTTTAGGAAACTACCCCAACTTATTTATTTCGAAGTGTTGACTGGTTTGATGCTGGAAAATTATGTACCCTTTTTGATCCTACATGACTTTAATGGAGTGCAGGCTCGTTCTGTATGTATTTATCTTAGAATTTCTTTGCGCACATTTACTCCTTCGTTTTTACACTTTAATAATTTGTCAATGTGAATGACTTGAATGTTATACTTAACAAATTTCTGTATCACTCTCTTTGAAGCCCTGGGGCTGTGCTCAGCCATTTAAGTTAAGTCAAATTCCATAAAACATTTTAATAAATAGTTTCTTTTATTATCTTATAAGATTGTATTTATGCGCATCTGTGCTTCTTTCAACCAAAAATTGTGTAATCATACCCAGTGATTCTATTACTTAGAGAATACTACCTTCATCCAAAAAAAGAATCACCTAATTCTGTATTGTGGATAAAATTGATTGAGTTGGTCTAGGTTAGGCAGTAATTGATTAGTTTTCTTTTTCCAAATATAAAGCTAGAGAATTATTCCCTCCATGTCACATTGTTTGACCTGGCATGGAGTATGAAAAAAATTAGAGCGTTTTGAAAGTTGTGATCTAAAACATAAGTGTGGCTATAAGTCATTTCATAAATGGTAAATTAGTAAATCTAAAATTAAATTGTTTTAAATATAGAAAGGTGTTATTCTTGTTGGAGAAAGATAAAACCTATTTTGAGAGGAAAAATCGGGACGGAGGGAGAATATAAGATATCACAATCATATAAGTTGGCATTTAAAATGTCAGAAAAAGAAGATGATAAAACCATGGTGAAAAAGGGATGTCTTAAATTCCCAAGTCAAAGGAATGGTGAGAGAACAAGTACTCTTTAGATACCGAGGTAGCCAGACTTGGCTAAAAAGAGAGATACATGTCATTTATGGCCTACAGAGCTAATTAGTTCTGCCATTGACAGTAAATCAAATATGGTGTTTGACGAATTGTTGAAATTATGATGTAGTTACACTGTCTAAGACTAATCAAGAAATAGGAAGATGTGCAAAGGAGAAGGAAGGACACCATACGATGGTGGCATTATTATAATTTTGCTTAAATTTATCTGATTTCAGCCAGTTCACCATCCATATCGATTGTGATACTGACGAGGTATTGTTCTGGTTTCTCCATAATGAATCGTTCATGTGAAGTGTGAGTCTCAGGTAGTTGAGTGTTTCTTAATATTGAGCTAGTTTTTACCATCTTTGTTGGCATAGAGTTGCTTTATAAAGCTTGTCCATATTGCAAAAAGCTTTTATAGAGTCTTGAAATCTATACTCAACAAAGAGCGAAAGCCTGTATACAAAGTTTGTTTTTTTTAAAGAAAAACTTTACTGTTAATTAGAATCTCAGTGATTTTTCTAATTGCATATTTCTTCCTGCTTGCTTCATATAGCTTATTACTAATAGTCATAGAGTATAACAGATATATAATGGACGGGCCATTCTTGCTGAATGTTGGTCCTGCAATTTGCTGATATGAAATTGTTGGTCGTTTTAGGTGGAAAATCCTCTGCAATTCTGCAGTAGATATCTGAAGCCTAAGAACATGCTTATATGGACACTACATCATTTATGTGGTTGTGATTGGTTTGATTTGTCCTTTGAAGCCACAGTCATGCTCTTTGTGTTTCCCCGAATTGTTGGTCAGGGTTTTCCTTGTTCTTTCTTAACCCATTTATCTATCCTTAATATTGGGATGTTGGGACCTTATTTTTTGATGATATTATGATTGAGCCTCTGCTAGAATTCGATTTGAATGGTCTATATCTGGCCCAGTACTCCATCTGGACAAAGTATTTTCTTGGGAACTATAATACTCCCTGTTGTACGAGGGAGCGCGGACCTTTTGTTAATGGAGATTGTAATTTCGTGCTCTTTTTTGTTCTGAGTTTGTATTTGTTATATTTTCGTGTTTCACTGCTTGAGCTTAAAACTGCTTCTGATTAGTAGCTAGATTGGATGTCAGGGTAATAGATGTGTTACCTTTTCAGCTTAATACATGTTTAGTTTGTTCAATGAGTGTCTCCTCTCACATTTTGCATAAAGCGATTGTTGGTCAATAAGTTACAGAGGTAAACAATTATTACCTGGTTGGTTAATTTTGAAGGAAATGCAGAGAGAATGATTAGACAGGTGGAATTACCTAACCACAATTAAGGTGAGCTGAAAAAATGGTGATCCTTGTTCAGATTTGTCAGAATTGGTGTTTTGTATTTTGGATCTCACTCAATTCAATTTGAATTTTAATGCAGTTAGGTGAGTGAATGAGTAGATTCGCATTATATCTAACTTTGACCTTTTGTGCATCTGATAAATGCTTGTGCCATTATCATATCTCTAATAGGAAGGAGTATAATATTTGAGTTACATCTTGACTTATGCAAAATGTTTGAAATGGAAGCCTCATTCACTGAGGAATAGAGATAGAGCCTCATTCATACAAGTTGTCACAAAATTTTTGTTGGAAGCTAGTATGGTTGTGTTTTGAATTGAGAATGGGGGAGTCATTTGGATGTATGTAGAGATGTTCACATAATCGATTCTATTTAGCTGTTGTTATCTTGTGTAGGGAGGTCTTTTTTGTATTTTTTCTTGATCTGAATTCGTATTCTGTTTTGTGGTCTTCTGTGTATTTGGGAGCTTCCAAACTGCGATTGGTTGTTTCCTTGCCTGTGAGAAGTTACTTTATTATATAAAATTGTTAATCATAGGACAATTGAAAGCACATGTAAATGCAACTACCTACTTTCAAGTTGCATTAAATGTTTCATGACTAACACATGTTTCTATAGGAAAGAATAACCTAAATTTTACTTGTGGAAAAAAAAGGTAAAAGGAGAGAAAACAAGCCGACAAGAAATAAAAATGTACAGGAGAGGAGCATCTATATTAAGTGCAACTTGCTTTATCCTTCTCTAATTTTATATTGAAAAAGAATGTTTAAAGGCATTAATTCTTTTCTTCTTAGCTAGCAAACGTCACTTCCCAATTCCATAACATATATTGCTGTCATATCATCTTATTTGGTTTCCCAACATTATTCAAATGTAGTGAATCATATATAGATTTTCTTTAAGCCCCAAAATAAGGATTGATTTGGTTGAACGAGAATAGTATATATATATACATATATATAATGAAGTTCATATATAAATACAAGTGTTTCTTTATGAAAAAAATTATTAAAAAAGATCAACGTATTTTAATGTTTAATTATAGCATGTATCTTTTCTTTTGTTAAAGAATATACCTTTTAGCATGTAATACAGTATCTTTTTGAGGTATATATATATATTTGACATGATTTGTGGCTTTAGGTTTTTTTATTTTTAAAAAAAAGAGCCTGAACGAAAGAGGTGGACGTGATTGCATGAATAAATAAATGTTTAAATATGCAGAAAAATTAAAAGCGTGCGGCGATTCCATAGTTTAATATAGTTAGAGCATTATTATATATATATTGAGTGAAATGGCAATCTGTGATTGCTTGCCTAAGCTATTATAGTATGTGAAGGTTTCTTATTAGTAGTTAACATTACTTTATTTCATACTAGGCATGTTCTAAGTGAGAAAAGAACAAGTTTGAGGTTTCGTGATTGGCCTGGAACTCAAATAATTCCATTTTATTTTTTTTATAAACAAGGGCACTGCACATAAGCATATACTACTCCCAACTTAGTTTTAAAATATAATCGAATTTGGATATATACCAAACATATATTATTAAATTATTGTAATTAGTCCTTAGTATTATATATAATAAATATACTTTACTTGTCGTCTGCACTAATCATTAGTTCTTAATAATATTGTAACCGTTTCTTTTTTTATAAAAATCATGAATAATAATAGGATCCTTTTTTTCTCCTGAAAACAAAAATAAAATAAACCGTACCATTCGTTTCATGAGGAGCAGCTTTCGTAATTTCAACTTACAGATATTAATTTTTCTCACTTCAACTCAAATTAACGCATATAAAAAGTTTGAGACTCTATAAATGAAAGACTCGAATTGAATCTCCAAAGACGAGCAGAGTTGCATGTTTTGTTTTTTGTTTTTTTTTCCAAATTATGTGCTGGCATGCATCATTACCCTCAAGTGCTGAGTCTTTTCTTTTTCTGGTTTATTTATATATATATATATATATGTTTTTTCTGAGAAGACCCTATCCATTCATTTCTTTCTTTTGTTATTATATTATATATACAAGAATCCGACTACCATTTAACTACTAAAGCCAACACATTCTTTCGTTAAACTATTTAATTTATTATATTAAAAAAAAATAAGAAAAAAGGGAGGGTTTCGAGTAAAGACAAGTACCGATAAATCGACGTGGGTAACACCACGTCGCCTATTTTGACCGCACGTGGCATGGCACCCATTCAACACACTCTCTAGAATGCACTCACTACCTCCGGGAAGAATTAAATTATACATCACATTTTGTTTATTTGTTTAATATATTGACCCGCCCGTCATATCTCCTTTAATTTTTTACTAATATTTCTCTCCTTTTTCAAAAAAAAAAAAAGAAATACTCTCTCTCTCTCTCTTCTTTTTAATTTGTAAGTATATAATTTAGTAAGCATTTGAACGGAATTTAGAATAGAATGGATTTTAATAATTATAGTTTGGGATTGATGCGCGGTGAATCTGACAGTGATGCTGGTGCAAGTTCCGGAGGCGGAGCTCCAAATCGCCGTCCTAGAGGCCGTCCGCCTGGATCTAAAAATAAGCCCAAGCCTCCAATCATCGTGACGAGAGATACGCCTAACGCACTCCGATCTCACGTGCTTGAAGTTTCGACAGATGTTGATATCATGGAAAGCATCTCCAATTACGCAAGGCGGAGAGGGAGAGGTGTTTGTATTCTTAGTGGTAGCGGCACAGTAACCAACGTCAACCTTCGTCAGCCTGCTGCAAGTGTAGTCACACTCCACGGACGTTTCGAAATACTTAGCCTCTCAGGTACGGTGCTGCCTCCGCCTGCACCGCCCGCCTCCAGTGGCATCTCTATATTTTTATCAGGTGGACAAGGACAAGTGGTTGGAGGATCCGTTGTAGGGCCTTTGATCGCATCAGGTCCCGTCGTCTTAATGGCTGCCTCTTTTGCTAATGCTGTATTTGAACGACTTCCCTTGGAGGAAGATGATGAGGCAGTTACTGCTCCTGCTAATGTTCCTACTACACAGGTATAATGAATTGATTTTCAATGAATATCACTACCGGTTACCAAATGGAACCTATGGTTTGTAAATAAATAAATATGTTTTACCAAAGAGCCTTAGTATGAATTTCAATAGGTGCAGCCAGCTGCCTCACAGTCATCAGGAGTAACCGGTGGCGGAGAGGCCGGTACTGGCCATCCTGCCGAAGGAAATATGGCTTTTGGGAATAATTACTCATTCTCAGCTGAGTTGCTTGGATGGGGTGGCAATGCTGCAAATGAAAGGCCCCCATTTTAGCGAGTATATACGAATGAGATTTTCAAATTACTCAAAATGTTAAGAGAGTAGCTGGTGCAGAAAATAGCCAGTTGTGGTTAACAAACACCAATTCCACCCAACGGAAGAAAACTTGAAAGCAAGGTGAGTTTCATGTATATATATATATAAAGTGTTTGTACAAGTACTATATAACAATGCTCATCTTCATTGTCTAAACTTGTGATGAATTTTGTTATCTTAGATTACTAGTATCTTTGAGTGTGAGTTTTCAGATATTGACTGATCCCTTGTTTGGGATTGAACTTGACATACTGATTTTTATCATATTGCTGTGAAGAACATCTTCGTTATATGTGGTGTTTGTTGCTCCTCCCTAATTCTTTTGTCACTGGAGTTAGATGTATACCAATACGTAATTTCTGTTGAAGATAATGAACAATCATGCTTCTATGACAGAAGAGGTTATTTTGAGTGATTGATTAGACATATATGTACATTATGCTATGTATTGTAATATGCTTATCATATTGTAAGTGGAAGCTAACGGCTGGCAACTGGCAAGCATAAAGAGTAGATCTACTCTTGTGATATCAATTCATTAATTAATCAGAGTTGCGTTGGAACTGAGATCAATATTGAGATGATAAAGTAAGTTAAGTAAAGAAAGAAGAAACCAGGCATCGAGGAACCAATATAATATTGACTGCATGCATTGTACTTGTATGTATAAAATAAATGAATTGCAAAATGGAATATTAAAAAGGTATTAGTATATGAGTTGGGAGACGAGAAGTATGATACTAAATTTATGTTTATATTCAATGTGTTGAACGGAGAATAGCGAGGCAAAACCAAAACAACATTTGGGTTTTGTTATTGAGAAAGAGAAAGTGATGAGGATATCTGCAATTTTCTGACTACATCTGCAATGGAAATTCAACACACATACTCAAAAAAGTCTCAACTGATTTCACAAGACACAGGACAAACACTTGAGCACCTCCACAATCAACCACTATTTACTTGGGACATTATTAACACTCCATAATTTTTTATTTTTTGGGGGACTTGAAATCTCAATGGATACCCTCAGCTTATCACCTCATCGTGGAGTGATCAATCACGAGAGCATCCCTCACTTGTCTATACACCATTAACTCATCTTACGTACAATGAACTGATTTTTCGACAAAAAATGCTAGTCCCCTCCCCGTGATATATATATATATATATATTATATTATATATATATATATAGATCTCACACACGCACAGCATCTAGCAAATGAGGGACCTCAGGTCAAGCTGGACATCACATGTACAGTCAAATGCTAACTAGAAATAATTGAGTACAAATATTTATCTCAGAAACAAAAAGGTTCTAGCTAAATTCCCAGAGTAAAAAAATGTGTCGCAGCAGGACATGCCTCCTTTTGCTTTAAAATTTTGACCCACAGAACGTCAACAACTAATTTGATCAAACTAATCATCATACACAGATCCACAATCTAAGGCCCTAGCATTCACAATCTGACTATCAATGTTGGTCAACTATCAGCATCCATCCTTTGTCAATTAAGTTCATCCAAACGTTCAAAACTCCCTCTTGAGTCGAATATTTCACTACGCAAATGGTACACGAACAAAGAGCTGTCCATGGAGGGTAACAACAGCAGAAGTCTGAAGTGGATCGATTCTAGCTGGCAGGCTTACTACCTGAGAAAACCAATGCAAGTCATAATTCAAGTATTTACATCTCTATGTATAGTTTGGATATCAGAAGACCAAGATTATATTATTTGGTTTGATCAAACATATAGCAACTGAACAACCAGAAACCTCATGGGCACTTGTTGGTTATATAACCTTTAATATTTTATCACATGCCAATAGAAGGGATAGTAAAATAGAAAAGGACTGTGAACATGACATGCACACCAGTTGGCAAGCCATTTATAAATATCCGTTATCTCAGAAAAGTAAATAGCTCTCCTACTCTGAAAAAAATTAGACTCCATTCCAAGAAATAATAATGGAGGAACTTCAACAAAGAACTTTTTTTCTGTCTTCTCTTGGCACAAACACGCACTAGTTTCTCTTTTCCTTAGATATCATCAGTCTTAAACTTCCAGCAGAAAGGCACAGATGATGCAAAATCACGATAGTTGTAATACAAGAATTCATATTGAAGTAGATTAATAAAATAACCAAACTTACCTTTTTGAAGGCGGTAATACCCCAAGGGTTGTCAAGTTGTTCCGGCTGACCAGTTATGACCAGACGGCCAGCAGGATCAGATTGAACGCGCACCTGGTCACCCAAGAAATAAGGAATGAAAACTTTTGGATCAATATACACCAGAATTCACTGCAAGAATATGCTAAATAATAATGACTCAGATCAATCAATAGCCACTACATTTTTGTCCTCGGAAATATAACATGGATGATTTAACGAAAATGAACATCTTATACTTGTCAGAGTTTGAATAGTAAGCACTAAGAATTGCATCAGCCATATATCATATTCTACAAAACTACTGGTGCATCAAGGAAAATCTCTTTTAAAATGGTGGCCTGCTTCAATGAAGCTTGAAAATATTTTCTTTCACTACTTCACAACTGCAAATGTGAAAACGAGGATTTTATCGATGATATGCATGTGTCTTTCCCGCTCACTTAGTTAATCCATCCCTTGAAGCAATCAGATAAAATGGAAACAGTTCTATGCCCAAAAATAGCAACAACAAAAACAGCATTCGCTTAAATATGATGTGTGGAGGATATGAAAAAAAATGGTTCACAAATAAGTCCTTATTTTGTGTATAGCATAGGCCGAAGTGCATAGACTACCGTCTTTGTTCAGAACCTCATTCCTTTCCAAAATAAACAATTTTCCTCCCCTGGGTTTTATCATTTTAAGGAGGCCGCTTTGCTTTTTTACCTAGACAAAGCTTTCGGTGAAGGTCAAGCACCCATATGAAACAGAAGCACAATGTTTGCATGGATTCCTTTAAAGTGCTTCCAAATGATATGTGATTTACATAACACAGACGGTATGTAGTCTAATTCGGAAATCCATATGTTTTAGAAAACTATCATAAAGATGACATTTGTACACTTCCACTTTTACCTGGGGGTGGGTGGGGGGTTTGGAGGGGAATTTGTACAATAAAACATAGCAACAGAACACGCGGTGCGAGAGGTACATACCTCCTCTCTCAAAAGCCCAGGCACCAGAGCATAGATCTCAAAACAATCTTTCTGTTTGTGAAGAAACATTACGAGTCAACGGAAGAGCGAGTAAACATAAAGTAGAAATACTTGGAATCTTAGAGGAACTTACTGTTTCTCGCACGTTGATTTTTACCCAATCAGCTGGAGGTCCCAAATCAACAACTGTTGTAACCAACCTGGCAAATAAAATTAATTTAGTTTTCACAACTGGGCAAGAGGAAAGAAGAAAAGAAATGGCAGAGCAATACTGCTCAATCATACAGCAACATCAATTTACAACCCAGGCTCCAAAGTAGCAGTAAAGGCATATATATCTCAAACTAAAAGATCAAATCTCAGAAGCCTATGATAATTAGTTTTTCCAGAAAAGAAACTGTGGGATCAACACATCAGGTGAAATGATATGACTACTCAAAAATGAACATGTCTGGATGCTGCAAGGACAAAATTGAAAATTGAAATGTTTTTACAAATGAAAAAAATAAACAATAAAAACAGGCATGGAGATGAAACCAACATTGCAAATTGTATAGTTTGAGTAGCTACATTGAAATAAGATTTTTAAAACAAGCGCCTTATGACAAGATGCACTAATTTTGACAAAGAAAATTGTTACATGAGAGAATCAACACAAAGAACGACTTAACTGCTTAGATGTTTCTGTTCGTGCCACTTTCGAAGGATGTTCCATTTCATTTGGTCTCTTGTGTTTTATAGAACCTGAATGCAAGTACAAGATCAAAATTATCTGACTTCTTAAGGAAACAGATATCATCCGTTCTATCGTGTCCCGTATCATACTATCATCTCCTTGATAGCCACTAGGCCCACAAACCAACCAGCGATTTGCTGGATATGATACTTCAAATTTAAAAATCATAACCAGCGACGAATAATCTAAAGAAATATAAAGGTTAAGGTTGGTAAAAAAAAACCAGAAATAACAATTACCAATGCTTTTGAAATTCTTCTCACCTTGGCGTATTTTGGCATCTGGTCCTAATCAAGACAAGATCATAACAAAATATAAGACATTGCAAAGACCTTGGTCAAAGGTAAACACAACCAATAAATGTTTGTTGAGTTCTATAATTTCAGCAGACCTTTACAATTGGCTCCCCAACCTCGCCACAACCAAGAAGACGTTGCTCATGCCATCCTTGCATGGCACGAGCAGCAGCATCTCTTCTCGCCCTGCCTGATCCAGGAGTTTGATTACCATTTCCCTACAGAATTATTTCAAGATGGTTTATTTTATACATCTTTATATGCCTAAGAGGTCAACTAGTTGATTAATATAAAGGAAAGATGATCTACATGAATGTCCATCAAAACAGACAAGACTCTATTTATAACTCTCACCAAAGCATTTTTAGGGGGTAAGGGTGAAGCAGAATTATTAAAAGATGTAGAGAACTCGAGACACAAATCTATTTATAAGACTCACCGAAGCGTTTTTGGGGGTTAGGGGTGAAGCAGACTTTATCAAAAGCTGCTGAGAACTAAAGACATCAAAACTTCAAAAACTTCTTCAGTCACAAATACGTGGAATAAATTAGTAGAGAATAAATTAGATAGTTATACCAAGAATAAGACCTTTAAAGAAATTATGTATGGGAATAATGACAAGCCGTAGGCCAGACTGCTCGTTCTAAGGAAATTGGAAACATTACTTGTTCCAAGTTGATAAAAAGGGAAAATATTTGTTTTCATACAGGTCCTGTGATCTTTCTAGTGAGTTTGACATTAAGCTGTGGGGCATGATGCTGCTGGGGCAAAGGAATTTATATCTTAATACTTCATAATTATATTTCATACATTCCAAAATATTGCATTTTCTATTGGCTCAAGATTTAATAAAATAAAACAAGTAAACATCTCAGTATGGTATGTTAATGCCTAGACATTAATGTCACTCCAAAAAAATGTGCTTTCTAATTCCCTTGTTGATCACAAGCCAACATGTATTCACTTTGATACTGCAATCTATTATTCTCAGCTATCAACTAAAAAACCAACCAGATTTATCTTTAGAGTAGAAGGAGAAAAAAAAAAAGAGGCTCCATTAGCAATCAGTAGTAATGTTACATGTGTGAATCTTCAAGAGAAGAAGTCCCAGTGTACCTAACTTAAAATTTTTGCATCCCCTATGACTTGGTTCATATTTACTTGCCCTTTTGGAGTAAAATGGGTAGTGCCAAGAAGCTTAAAAGAGGCTATTAGCAGTTTGCAAGGACAAAGAATGAAAAGCAGCTCCAGGCCGGACTGAGGACAATGTGAGAAAAGCAAATTCTGGATGTATTGAAGGAAAAACGGCATTTCTTGCATAAAGTTCAAAAGGCTAGAGCTTTTGGGCTTTGTGGTGAAATTTTAAATGTATCATTTTAATACATGGCTTAACCATATGTCCTTCCAATAGATAGAATCTGTAGTCATTCAATCTTTGTACAGATTAGTGCTTAAGTGGTGCTGTTTTTTTTTTTTGGCGATAGAGTCAATTGCCAGTTGACTTGACTAGTGTTTCAATTATTAGAAGATACATTGTTAGTACAAATGAGGAGCTGAATGTAAACTCAAGCTTACCTCATTATCAACACCTGCTTCAGGAAGAGCAGCAATAGGAAGTTGAAGCTTGCCGCTTTGCATCTTATGCCTTTCATATTCTAAAAGAGCCTATAATGCAGAAAACATTGCATAACAAAAGAAGGTATAGAAAGTTAAAGTAAGGATGGATAGGTTTTCCAGATAATAGAACTATGAGAAGAAAAACAACCAAATATGCAGAGCAAAAGGTGTTGTTAAATCAGGCTTAAAAATCTGAATTTGGTTTAAATTGGTTAGACAGTAGAATGGTGATATGCTAGCTAGTGATTAAATTGCAAGGAAGCCAAAGAAGATTCAGCTGCCTTATCACCAACTATTCTCCACATAAATACAAATAGGAATAATATACCACATTATTTCTCCATTTTGCCTCTATTACTTTGAGTAAGCATCCATCTTATCATTAGTTTAAAGTTGGATAATAGACTACAGATAAGTGAGTCCAAACCGGCATGAAAAGGTTATTACCAGGTTAGAAATTATATAAGAATGAAATTAACATTACTAATTTCAAAAAAATTATATAAGAATGAAATTGGATTTGTAACTCTTGATGCAGAGCAATATTAAAAATAATAGAGTCAATAGTAAAGGTTTCCGTTTAAAGAAGGCCCGAGAAGCAAAACAATATTGTGGAGGGAGGTAGCGGCATTTACAGACCATCAACAGGAAAAAAGAATATCATTACTGCCACTGTGTAATTTTACCAAGCTCTTCACAAACAATCCACATTGGAAAGATTATTTAAGGTGCCAAAAATCATTTTACAAGCTACACTTAATGGACAAAAATGGTAAAAATATACTAATAGCTACCAAAGGGTTCTTGGGTTTATTACCTTCTCATAAAAAATGCGGAATGTCCAGGACACAGTTGTGCAAGTCCTGAAAGAGAAGAATGATTATCCTAAAAGGGAAAAAATCAAAATTAAAGATACTACAATAAGAACTTCGAAGCTACTGTTTTGTTCTCTGTTTAAGTTGACTGTTAGTCAAGTAACTTCTCATCTTGTTTGAGTATCGAAACAGGTTCTGGTCATTGCCACCTCTCATTTTATCCTTATTAGCTCTCAGTCTTCTTTTTGGAGACATCAGACTTTCTGGGTCTAACTACATGGCATTCTTACATAGTAACACCCCAACATCTCTAAATTGTTGAGAACCAATACATATTTACCAAATATTAGACTTCAAGACGGATATCGATCAGGTGACACTGAAGAGGCACATATACAGAGTTGTTGTTCTCTTGATTAGACCACACCTTTTGCTGTCTAACTAGAACATGTCGTTCTGTATTTTATCAAAAAGAGAACAATTCGTTGTATTTTGTGTTTCTGTGCTTTTTCCTTTTGATAAGTTATATATGTGTTTGGTTGGGGTATCCTCATGTACCACATGTTTCAAAAGTAATATTCATTTTATAGAGAAGGAACACTATGCCTTTCTCCTGCCCAGCTTTCGTCCTAAAGCAAATGGATAAGCTTAGAAAGATCTTTTTGGTATGGGAACAAACAATCGAAGTTTGTTTGTCCATATCAATAAGATAACAAGTTACTTAATTGACAGTCAACTTGGTGTTGTTTTTATTAATCAAGGAAGCAATAATTTCATTAACAATAGGGGAAAACTCCTGTATACAAGTAGTATATACCAAAAAAGAGAAGCTACACAAAAGCTCTCTTATTTCTCTCTCCACACTACCTAGATAGGAGCTAATGGAGTGATGTCTCATGCTCTGTACCACAGTAGTCCAAACAATCTAAGAATCACTTACCATAACCTTCAAGCAACCTGAGAATCTAGTAGAAGGTGATCCATATCCTCTCTCGAGTTTTTGCACATAAAGCACCAACTAACATATCTAATCCTCCATTTCCTCATATTCTCGGCTGCCAAAATCACTCCTCTGGTTGCCAAAAAAAATATACCTTTCTTAGTGCACTGGGAATCCATGGAATCCATATTGTATCGTGTGGGATAATTGTCTCGTCTCTTGTGAGCATCTTAGCATAAAGAGACTTTACTGCAATGCAAACACCATTCCTAGCATCTTAGCATAAAGAGACTTTACTGCAAAGCAAACACTACTTTCCCTAACTTTCATCTCCAAGAAACATATTTCTAAGGAAGGAGTTTGTTTGTACAGCGTCTCAAGCAATTCTCACGATTTCTCCTTCTCGATCTTGAAGATTTCTCCTCAACTGAAGATCCCACGAACATTTCCTTCTAGTATCTTCTGAATTTGTTACCACTAAATTCCTCACACCCCTGCAAGATATTTCCACAAAGCCCACACCCAAAAGGAGTAGTAACTTCAGGTGCCATCAGAACAAGAGCAACAATATCCAGAAGATGAAGATGAAGTGTTTTGATTTGTTCCATTTTACATTTTTGGTGTAAACAGGAGTATAGGGAAGATCTAGAATCAATAAGGGATGTCTTAGGATTATTGTGTTGTTAAAAGGGTTGAAGATCTTCTAGATACTCCTCCTCACTTGTAATTAGGAAACCTGTAACTTGTCGTGGCAGGTTTCTGTTTTTGTGGAAACAGAATACAAATCGTTACATTCTCAAAAAAAAAAGAAGTAATGTTTCTACCTCTCCACCACCCTTCCATAATTCCATATTTTCCCCTATCACCTCTCTTCATAGTGCGAGCTAAGGCTGGGCATAAATGTAAAAAAAAAGAAGATTGAATTCTTCAGTTCTATGGATACGGTTCTTCGATTCTGTAACGGTTCTATTTTTCTAAAAGTTTGGTGTTGGTTCTTGATTTTTGCTAGGCAAAATGAAGGTTTTCCTGTGATGGAGTAAATGTTCAACCCATCATGTCACTCTGTCTCCAAAATTTATTGTTTTCAGTACGTGTTCTAGAATCTAGAAGGGGGTTTCATGTGGCTGCTTCTACTTTCATCTAACATAATTGGAGAATGATCCGAAATTAGTCTAGGCAAAGGAACTTGTGTCACATTTTGAACTATCTCCTCCTGAATGGCACACTAAGAATCTATCAAGTATAGAGAGTGATATTGAATCCCCCACTTCAAACCATGCTCCTGCCAAAAGAAGATCAATAAGAAAATAATTGTTTATAAACTTCGAGAATTCATCCATAGCCCTAGTCACCGATCTACACTCCGGCCTTTCTTCCTGGAACTTAATAGTATTAAAATCTCTCCAAGAACCTATGGAATTTCCCATTCCACTAAAGAAAGAGCCATCTCCTCCCAAAACCCCCTTTTTGTTCCTTCCTACATCAGACCATACACTCCTCCAAATTCCCACACCTTCCAGGTTTCCATATCCCTAACACGAGCTGCTATCATAAACTCCCCTTTCTTTGTTTCCGTGACCTCAAATTTTTTCTCATCTCATAGTAATAAAATACCCCTGCACTCTCTCTTGTCGGGATAAAATCATGTCACCCATCTCCCAACCATCTCTCTTGGTCACTGCTTCCATCTTAGTATCTTGGAAACATACCAAGTCTGCTCCTCATTTCTTAATCCCCACCTTGATGGTACTTTTGTTTGGGTCATTCATCCCCCTCATGTTCCACGTAATGATCTTACTATTTATTGACAACAAATTTACCCTTTCCCGCTCCCTTTAACTCATCCTCCTTACAACCCATCCCAATCCTCTTGTGCCCCCTCATACACCACAATATCACCCACCCCTACTTGAGATATCATCCCTCGTTCCTCTCCCACTCTCCAATAACCTAACCAAACACCCCTAAATTCTTTTCCAATTTCATTCAGTAATTCCATGACTTTATCCTCCGTCCATCCATATTTGGGCTATAACTATACTATCAAGTCTTTAACACTGATGGTACACTTAACCAAAAACATCCGCTGCAGTATCTTAGTCCTACAAATTCCCCAAACATGAGAAATTTATCCCCCATCCATTAAGACATCTTCCTCCCTCCTTACATGATTACTAGTGGTTGAGGGGAGCAATAAGTGGAGTCCTCCCCATCCCCACTCAACGACATCACTCCTTGCATTAGCACCCGCACATCTACCCCAAGCCCCCCACAAAACTCAACTCACTCAGTTGTTGATTTAACTTTAAAACGGGGTTGTTTTTTGATGTTCCAGTCAATGTCTCTTTCGTCGTAGGACCTGTAAGAGCAGCCTTGCTCCCTTCTTCTGACAATTAGAATCATTCCCCGCTCTTACATTCCTATTTTGACCCCTACTTATCAAAAAGAAAAACAAAGGTTGAATAATTTGAAAGATGAATCTAGTTCTATTTTATAAGAAAAAGAATCGAAGTATTCTGATTTTATATAATCTGTTACTCCTAGTACTTGTATATTAAAATGAAGGGAATAAATAAAATAAAATAAAATAAGTCCGAACAAACAAATAACAAAAATAGCTACCTAAAGTAAGTCCTACGAATAACCCAGGCCCCTCAATAGAATGTTAGATGACTTCAGCTACACTAACACTATAAAAGCAGCATCAACGGTAACTACACAATACTGACTGAACTGCGCCATCCTGCTTTCCAAACTAAACAAGCAAAAGGGCCCTTTTGGTCCCAATTCTTGACGTTCTATATCCTTGCATACGAGACCTTTCTTTATAAATTGTAAATCATTATACTTGATTACTAAATTTAGCCTCTATTTCCATACCATGCACGAAGGTCGCTCTCCAGAATTATACCTCATACATAATCTTCAGCCGATTATTGTAATTATGGATGCCACAATATGTATCTCATTTGCAATATAAATAAAATGTCTGCAATTTTCAATGCCTCATCTCCATTACATACACGGGAGAACTTGACATTTGAAAAGGTAGAGCTACATTTTTCATTGTATAATTGGAAGATTCATGCTTTAAGTTCAAAGCTCCATAAAGTAAAAGGATTCATTAAATTTAGATGCTTACTTGGGGGGATTAAACGATTCGCCGACTTGTCTCCACAGCTTCGATCCAGTAACCTAGATAATTAAATCGATTTAATACTAGATCGTCACAAATAGCATGACGATGAGTCAATAACGTGACACCCATCTCTCAGCAGTACAAGATATGCACACAAATCATTAACCTAGCAGCAGAAGTAAAACAACACAGACGCAATCGTTTCACTGAAACAAACTAAAGTATAAACAGTATATTCTTTAAGATTGGGTGAATCGCCTCATGTTTTTGAAATCTAAAAAAAATAAAAATGAGGAGATCACACGAGCTGTTTTTTTTTTTTACAAAAGGGGACATTTTGTTCATACAGGACGAAGAAGGGGAATGATTATTTTAGGTTTACAGTGCATCTGATCCAAACTGTCAAATAATCGAATTGTTTGCCCTTGACCTTTACCTCACCCCCCCCGACATTTATTATTTTGGTATGTGGAATTTTTTTGAAGTAAAAAGCTTAAATGTCAGGGACCCTATAACCTTGTATAATAGAAATAAAGAATTGTCACATACAGTTAGACACAAAGACCTACCCGATCATAGCCACCCAATCTGTCCACAGATCTCCACAACCTATCGGCAATTTCATGTAAATAATCATATAATACCGAAGCTAAATGAAAGATCTGTTCAATCGGAAAACCTCAGGCCATTACTGCTTCATCAATTAAGAGGAATGCCATAAAACTTGGGTGTTTAAATTCCTGGCTCTCTCCCGTAAAAATTTTCA
Source organism: Solanum habrochaites (assembly GCA_027704765.1). Lineage (NCBI taxonomy): Eukaryota > Viridiplantae > Streptophyta > Magnoliopsida > Solanales > Solanaceae > Solanum > Solanum habrochaites. The sequence continues at coordinate 67,958,445 of JAKWJA010002492.1, forward strand.
AGTTCTCACGTCATAAAAATGCTTGCTTGATCCTCTGTGATCCATCATCATCCCAATCCTCATCTTCAATCCTCTTCGTTCACTCCCACTTATAGTTGAGCAATAATTGATCAATTACAAACATGAAATTAGTTGCCAGTTGCCACAAAATCTACACATCAAACCCTCCCACAGATAGTATCAGCACAAGATACCTTTGATTCATCAAAGATCTTATTTGATGCTTCCCCAGTATGCTGTCCAGTGTTTGCAGTGTCACATTTCACCGACAAATTTGGAGTGGCTGGCTCCGGCATCTTTGCAATAGCAGTATTCTTAACAGCATCTTTTGTCTCTGACAACTCATTCGATCTATCATCACGATCAGAGATAACACTTGCAGTATTAGCTTTATGTTCCACTTTCTTCTGTTCATCGACCATCATATCATTCCCATTTTGATGAACATCTTTGATTGAGTTCTCAGCCTGATGAGCTTCCTTCACCTCTTTTCCACTGTCACCTACTTCATTAGTAGGTAGCTCCTCATGTACCTGCATGCTTACACCTGTAGTATCATGTCGTGCAACATTTCCAATAGGTTCTTCCTTCTTCAAAGCCAAATCTGCATCAGGATCCCCTTCTTTTTTGTCCTGAATTGTGGTTTCTCCTTCTGTTCCAGCTGTAGCATTGTTTTGGTCATCAAGTGCTGTATTACCTTGAGTCTCCGGCTGGCCTATAGTCGCTGTCTCAGTTGCAGCATTCTTGTGGTCCTCCGCCGCAGCCTTTGGATCAGTCTGTTTCATTGTATCACCGTTTCCATTTTCAGCAGGAATTGGGGTCTTAGCCCCAGTTTCAGGGTGGTTTTGCGTCCCTATTTTAGCATTTTCACTGGTGGAGTGTTGGCCAGCAAGAGCAGGACTGGAATCAATCGACTCTACCACAGTATTTTGGACATCATCCATCTCCACGTCAGTCTTATCCATTCTGATAACTAATTGGCATGCAGCAGATGATCATATGTATTAAAATTCAAAAGAGAAGCTGAAATCAAATATTGGGAAATGAAAATTCATCAAAGATAACCTCAAACAAACCACAATGAGTTTAACCCTAGTTTCGTCTAATAAGAAAAATAACCCAAAAATTTTAAAAAGCAAAAAAAAAAGAAAAAAAGAATTCTGTTAGAGCAGAGTTGTAACAGCAAGAGAAGAGAAGAAACACCGATCAAAGAGAAGTTGGTTATATATATAATGTAGGTAGGTGAGAGGGAGAGAGAGATACCTGGATGAAGGTGAGAGCTTGATACGGTTGTCTGTGAATCGGCGTGTAGGGTTTGGTTAGAGTTGGAGATTAAGGAGAAGGTATAACAAGTTATGGCGAATAAATCGGAATGACCCAAAAAAGAAATATATATATATATTTCTATAAAGGAAAATCTTAGGTCCGCTTACGTGGCGCCTCCGAAAATTAGAATTTTCTTTTAAATTTATTTATTTATTTTCAAATCTAGTCTTTCTCAAGTTGTGATTTTTATGAAAATTTACAATTTTTATGAAGAGGTGCGACTTTCGTTGAATTTTTATTAAAAGTTGTAACTTTATAAAAGCTTTTAATATTTACGAAGGGTTGCAAATTTTTCCAAATAGTTATAATCTTTCCGATAAGGCACAATAATCATTTGTGCAGACTACCCTTTGTTGTCTATAAATAGCAGAATTTTCTCTCATTTTAAAACAATGAAAATTTTAACGCTTTTTTCTTTTTCATCACAACTAAATATTTGTGTACTTTGTTCCTGTTGACTGACTCAGTGACATCATTGCTCATGTTACAGATCTTAATATGTATTTTTTCAGTTATTAATTTATACTTATGTCATTAAGGATAAATGACAAGATAAGTTATCCTTATCTCATAAACAAAAATGTGATAAGTTTCATTTTCTTTATATTATTAATGTTTGTTACTTCATAATTTTGTATATCAATATACTCCTGTTGTGTTTTATTGCTGATAGGTTTAACAATATAAGATCATAACTAAATGACTGAGTTATTACAATGAACCCAGGAAAGTACATTTTTTGAATAGCTATGAGTTGTATGTGTTATCTCTTCTCAATTCTATAATGTCACACCGTCAGACTCTCACTCCGTGTCATCGAAACACAACGCGCCTCCATCCTAACCTTTGCTTCTGCGCTTTACTAGATTATAACCAACCGAATTTTCTCCGCCCTCTAATTGCTACACAATCCCACTATAATATTTCCTTTTATATCGATACACTCATCTTATTTTTAATTATTTCTAAATGTAAATAAATTTTGAGTCCTCAAAATTATGTAAATCTAAATGATGTATTAATGTCAATCTCTTTCAAATATCAAATTTTATCCAAATTATGATGGACTAAGGAAAGTCGACAGTTTAATATAGTTATGTATCATATAAAAAACTATGATGCTGATACGTTCTAACTTGGTTTCCAATAAATTAGGATTATGTATCAAAATTAATATTTAAAAACGGTATATTGTAAATGATAAAACTATTATGTATCATAAATGTAAACACAAACGAATTATACATTAATTTAAAAATCAACATCAAGTAGATACGTTAAACTATTGCATTATACATTAATTTAAGAAAGAAAAACAACGTGATACATTAAAAAACTGAACCCATATATATCAAAAAATCAAAAAAAAAATCTGATCTGAATACAAATAAAAAATAAAAAAAATCCTCACGATATAGTACAATCCTCTTTCTCTCTCAAGGTTGTGCAATGTCCAACTTCTTAGACCTCCAAATGAAAGGAGACATAGTGCTTTGTCTTTACGAAAACACTGCTCTATGAATTGTACCTATGTAATGGAAATTGTATATCATAGATGGAATGAATAAGGATAGTTGTCCATTTTATTTAAATCAATGAAAAAATTTATATTTGATTCCTAATTTATCTTTATCATTAATTATAGTCATTTCTCTATTACATTTTTCAGAATAGTGTATTTATTATACTTAAAGAATGAATAAAAAAATTAACGTTCTATTTATAATTTCTAAATGAACATATGAGTATTGCTAATATAGAGATGTGTCCTCTATAGGCTTAAATTTGCAACTATGTACGTGTCTTTAGTATGCAACAATTGAACACCCATTCAACTCAGCTCTAGATTTGTTTGTTACATTCTGAAATTTTCTCAATCATTTTAACAATTACAAATTTACAACTATCATAATCTATCAATAACCATACCCTTTCATTTTAACAAAAATATATACACAAAGATAGATGTACAAAATTTCTACCAACAATGTTTAAGGATTTGAGCAGGACTTGGGACCAATTTCACTCCCAACATGAGCAAGGAACTTGTATGAATGCTAATTAAGAATAAAGTATCCAACAGTTTTAATTTTTATCAAATTATATAATAACAGAGAATAAACTGATTAGTGAATACAGTTCAACCTCTTACACTCCAACTTCTAATTCTAATAATAATATATAAGCAGATAAGATAAGAAGATACATATAAGAGTAAGATATAGTTAAAGATCAACTTCTTTTCTCAACACTTGTCTGGTCCACTTCAATGTCATTGCATCTGCTTAATGAAAAAGGTGATTTTGGTAAGGAGCAAGCTCAAACAATTTCAAAAAATCAAGACATGATAGCAGTACCTCTGCAAGTACACATTCTAAGTCATTTTGCCTTGCTTCAAGACCATGCCTCTTTGATCCCATTTTTCAATTCTTTGGCAACCAGATTCCTTTCTTAATTGGCTTTCAATTGGTCCACTAGATAATATATGATATCAGCATCAAACTTGTAAAAAAAACAGCTAGGGCCTTTCTACTAATTTAGCTTTCTCCTATATCTCTTCGTCACTCTGCTTTAGTTTGAGAACCTTAACATCTTTCTCAATAGATTAACCTGCAATTATCATTCATGACGCTTTGTTTAGAATGACAATAATTAATGTACAACCATGGTCTATAGCAAGTGACCTCAACTTTGAAGGGCACTATTATGATTCTTAGACTCAGTTGTTCACAACTTCTATAAGTGACACGTGTTGATGTGAAATTAGGATAGCTCCCTGTCATCAACACATAATTTAAGATGATCTTATATGAAAACTTGGTTCAAGTCTTTGTGCATACACTTGAATATAAATAGTTCATTAGACACATGTTCTTATTTTCTTCTCTGAAAAATCATGTAATAGTTTTGATCCTAACCACCACTTTCTATACATTGCCACATTTGTGTTTGGGTCTTATTCCCTTCTTTTTCTTTTACACAAATCTAAACTATGATTTTTCATCACAGGCAGATCTATATATTTATTTTCCTTCCACTTCCAAATGATTATTTCTTCATCTACCAGATCAAAGTAATTTGGTTCTTGTAAGCAAATATGTTAAATATTCATAAATTATTTCTTTTCCTTATTTTGATTATCTAACTTCCCTTTACATTCAGGTAAAATAATTTATTATGACAAGTATGCACTGAAAATGCAGTAAATGAGACAAAATTTAACAATAATTAAGAAAAATAAAATGAGAGAGAATGTCATCAAGCACTTCCACTCAAAGTTGTACATATTAACAACTTCAGTGCAATTGCTATGAATGTATAGCTTTTACATGCAAGCATACAAGAGTTGCTCGTGCAAAAAGGATATCACAAAAATGAGAGGCTAGCACAATATCATTTCACTTTTTATAAATCTCCTGCAACTTCTCTTTTACATACTAATTACTATGCCGTGTATAGATACAATTTATGAGTTGAAAATATAGTATACAGGTTGTATTGGATGAACAGTACCTTGGTATAAACCTTAAGAATTGCAGTTTTATCTTGTAAAGACTGCATTGCTGCTCTTTCAGCATTCCTTATCTCCGCTTGAAATGTTTTTTTTCCTTGAGTGCTCTCTAAAAAATTAACACATGAAATGGAACCGCTACAACAACTTGATGTTAGAGGAGCAAGTGCTAAGGTGGATGACAAGGGTATTTTGAAGCCAATAAGTGGATGGGTAATTTTTGTACATGCCAATACTTTTCAATAGTATTTTTAAGGCCCTTTTTTCCCGTATTAATTAAGGACTTAATTAATTCATTCGAGCCTCCCCTTAAAGTTGTTCACATAATTCACTTAGATATATCAACTAACACTAGTACCCATTGAATATTTTTACCTATTCAAAATTATTTCTATTAGGCATTTTTTATTAACAACAAAAAATATGAAGAGTTTGATTGTGCTGACATGACAAAAATAACTAATTAAAAAATGACATGTGGGCTGGGCAGGCAGAAGTCATAAAAGGGAGACGTTGGCAGTGCGGTAAAATATGGAGTGGATAAAGATGAGGGGGAAGGAATGGTTAGTGTATGAAAGCAGGGGGTAAGTATGGTTCAAGTGGGGGGGGGGTTTAATTGGGTGGGATGCGCGATGGATAGGCTGTCTGTCATATGGGGGTAGGAAAGGATAGTTGGTGGGGTTAGGGTGAAGTCGAGGGGAGAGATTGGAAGGATGTTATGTAATGTGGAATCTCGGCAAAGGCGTAGGATTCCTTTGTTTCCACCCAAAAATTATTAAAAATAGACTACTTTATTTAAAATTATTTCACACATTTTATATCTATTTTTATTTTTTTTAAGATAATGAAAATGTCAACTTATTCTAAGAGCCCCACCTCCACCCCCTTTCATCTTGATCTTCCTCCCAAAACATATTCTTTCTTAGATCACAAAACCTCCCCTTCCAACTTCATTTTCTTTCTAAACACACTCTTTCTCAAATCACATATCTAATTTCTTTTCAAATAACTAGAAGATAAATATTTTTTAAAATATAATTTTCATACCAAGAGGGAAAAAGAAATAATTTTTTGCCGGCGGTCATTTATTTCTATATCGATTACAAAAAAAAAATGATAGCCTTTAAGAAAAATTAATTCCTTTTCAAATTTTGGAATTCATTTTTTTGAAATGTTAATGGTTTTTATATTTGATTTGAGAAAACTATTTTTCGAAAATGTGATAAAAAATATCGAACTACGTTTTATAGAGAAATCATTTATCTTCTTTTCTTCGTCTTCTCGTATGTTGTTCATTATTTTTATGAGATTTGGGCTACCAAGCATACAAAAGAAAATCTTTCTTTTAAATCTGAATTGTATGATTTCTTCATAGTTGATTTTCATTAATCTGCAGATTTGGAAGAAATAAATTTTTATATGTATAAAAAAAAAAGCCAAACAATGTTGGAGTTAAAATAGAGAAAGTTTTGCATACTAAATTAAGAAGATGAGTGTAGATGGTAAAATTCGAGTCGAGAAAACAATAATCAAGCACGGAAGATTATAGTAACAATTGATTTATTATTTCAAGTTCGAGTGTTACAATCTCTGATTCCTTTGAATTCGCCTTTTCAAATATAATTTCAAGGGATTTAAAGTTTGATCTTGAACTTGGGATTTATCTTGATCTGATCTCTATCTTGATCTTGATCTTGGACTTGAACTTGAACTTGATCTTGATCTTGGACTTGAACTTTATCTTGATCTTGATTTTGGACTTGAACTTTATCTTGATCTTGATTTTGGACTTGAACTTTATCTTGATCTTGACTTTCTAATTGAATTCAAGGGCTTGGATCTTGATCTTGAAATTTGGGTGGTTCTTGAATCTTGATGTTTCTTGAACGTTAATCTTGGCTTTAACTTATCTTAATCTTGACTTCTAATTGAATTAGCTCTCCGGTTGTCTTAATCTTGATCTTTCTAGTTGAATTCAATGGCTGAGCCTTGATCTTGAATCAGTGGTCTGGATCATTATTCGTTCTTGAACTTGATCTTGCCTTCTTCAAATCTGAAACTTGACCACGTGAATTCTTTGAATCCTTGAAATTAGAGAAATTTATGGCTTTTAATCCACACATCTTTCTCTGTCTTCTTTTTAGAGTTTTGGCTTGTTTCTTTTTCTGATATGAATCCTCTATTTATATTTTTAGATAAGTGATATTTGCGTTGGGCAGGATTCCCTTTTGCCAATCCAATTTAAGTGAAATATCATATGGGCTTTATGGAGCGGATTTTAATTATATTTATATTTATTTATTTAAATAATTAAATCAATTATATTAATTCATAATATTTATTTGGACTAATATATTCATTAATTTAATAAAATCCAAACAACTTTATAAATAATGAGTAGTAGGGGTTGGGGTGCTCTTTTTTTTGGGTAGGGGTTGGGGTGCTCTTTTTTTTGGGAAAAAGTATAAATGAATGAAGAAAAAATGTACTTAAGTTAATTATAGTGTCAAATGTCAATAAAAGAAGAAAAAATTTAAAAATAAAAATAAAAATACGCTATTTTGAACCTTTTCACGCACTTGACATAATTTTTGTCATATTTACATTTTGTGTTTAATAGATACATATTTTAAATAATTTAAGTTTTTAATCGAATAAAAGCAAGCACTAATTAAATTATTATGGCAACTAAATTTGACCGAGGGGGTGTTGTCTACTTAATTAAGTCCTGTCGGGTAGATTAGTATAAATGTATAAAGCACAAGTGGAAGGTGGTACTCAGCAAAAGAGTAGCAACGACTATTGTAAAAGGTTTGTCTGTTTCCTAATACTATTCTGATGATTTCAAATTCATTCTGGCCATAGGGACAGACATGCCAGGTTGTTCTTTCGGGCAATCATCGCCTTGTTTCGGATGATTTAATTTGTCCGGAATTCACCAAAAAAAAAAAAAAAAAAAAAAAAAGAAAAAACCAAAAACCAAACCAACACAAACCAAACCACACCAACACTTCACCACCCCTGCACAAACCCCCCCGCCACCCCCCCCCACCGCCACGCCACCAAGAACCCCTGCCCCACCACCCGCACCTCCCCTCCCCCCCCCCCCCACCCCCCCGCCAACACCCCCCGCCCCCCCTCCCCCCCCCCGACCTCCCCCCCCCGCCACCTCCCCGCCCCTCCCCCCCCCCCCCACCTACCGCACGCTCCCCCCCCTGGACGCGCTCACCCTCGCGCCCCCCCCGCCCCCCACCCCCCCTCCCCCTCCCATCCCACCCATCCCCCCCCCTCCCCCCCCCCCCTCCCCCCCTCTCCGCCTCCCCTTCAACCCCGCCGCCCCCCCCCCCCCCCCCCCCTTCGCCCGCCCCCTCCACCGTTACCCCCTACCTGAGCCCCCACCTGCCCATGCCTCCCGCTCCCCCCCCCCCCCCCCCCCGCCCCCTTCCGTTCACGCCTACACCTACAAATATATTCTTTCTGCACGGTCACTTATTATTTTATATACATATTTTAAATACAACAACTATATATTATACTCTCTTTTTTTTTTTATGTAGATTCAATTAATATTAGATGGGGCTGTTGGATCTCTTCATCACTGCATCAATGCCCGTCCTCAAAGTTCTTTTGATTACCGCACTTGGATTAATACTTGCTCTCGACCGTATCGATTTACTGGGACAAGATGCAAGAAAACATTTGAATAATGTCAGTATATTTAATTATATTCTTTTCTTTTATTTTGATTCTGTAAGCTTACTATATATATATGCAGATTGTATTTTTTGTATTGAATCCAGCCCTTGTCTCCAGCAACTTAGCCAAAACAGTCACATATGAAAGCCTCAAAAATTTGTGAGTTATTCACTAAAACCTTAATTTACACGTGTGTGTGTGTCTCTATCTTATTCACTACTTGCTACTGTAGGTGGTTCATGCCTTTCAATATACTCTTCACTTTTGTTGCTGGTTCAATTCTTGGTTGGGCAGTCCTTCAAATTACAAGGCCTCCCCAACATCTACGTGGCCTGGTTGTTGGCTGTTGTGCTGCAGGTATGTTATGTAACAACATAACTCTTCACAAGTTGTTCTGTCCTCAATTAGAATTTGTATGTTTTGGACAAAAAATTAATTGGGAAATAAAGATAGCTTGCTCCTTGACTCTCAATCAAGTCAGCCTGTTTTTTGACTAGCTAAATTCTGCTAAAATCAGATCTTGAGATTTCAAATCCATTCCAATCTTCTTTTGCACCTTTCAACTCAACTCATAACAATTTCCTTATCAAAGTTACAACATAGCCTAATTATTTGCTGCTCTGCAATTCTGTGCCGAATGAGTCTCTCAACATTTTGCTGTTTAAAATGTGTGTGTTGGTTGGAGTATTTTCTTCAGATATGATACTATTTTACTTTAATTAATAAACAGAGAAAGGAATTGTGAGATCATTCAAGTTTCACCTTAAAGGTGTTGGAGATGGAAAGAAAGCAAATTGATTATTTTTCACACTTTTAGAATCAATGTGATGCTTTACCTCGGAATGAGACAGTATCATACCTTGTTACTGTGTAATCTTTAATGTAGGCAGTTTATTTCTTTAGTTACAAGTACATTTTGGGTCCTGGAAATGAAAAAAATTGTTACTGTTCATAGAGGTGCTGTTTGCGCTCACCTTGATTAGTTCACCTCATATCTGCTGCTGCCTACCAGCGGTAAATATACCCGGTAGCTTTGTCCACCAATTCTTAGACAGATGGGAATAAATCAACTAACTTATTTTAAATAATTCATGAAGAAATAGGATGGACAAGGATGCAAAAGAGCTCTCTTGTACAATGAGATGAGTTGCTTCTCTAGTATTCAAGTAATATAAAATTACAATTTTACTTTGCATGGACAGGAAACTTGGGCAACATGCTTCTCATTATCATACCAGCTGTTTGTAAAGAGAAAGGGAGCCCTTTTGGGGATCCTGGTGTTTGTCATACATATGGAATGAGCTATGCTTCACTTTCGATGGCAGTATGTGTCTCTTAACAACTTTAGTTTGTTTCGGGATTTTATTAAATTATTACAAGGGTATCCAACATTAACTTTATGGCATTAATACCTTGTATAAACATGAATCCCTTTCTGGCAAAATCCATGACTTTTGATGCTAAGGAGATCTGATGCTTTCCTGGTGACTGTTCTACTTCAGGTAGGGGCGATTTATCTATGGTCTTATGTTTATAATATTGTGAGAATATCATCAAGTAGGAGCTCAAAGGAAGTTGAGATTAATGATTCCTCTACCAGTATATCTTCAAGAGAAGGCTCTATATCAACAGAATCACTACTTCCGGCAAAGGCCCCACCAGAACAACTTGGGCTTCCTTCCACTAGATTTGATCACAAAACTCAGGTTGATTATTGCTCCACATCTCAGTCTTTGATATTACAGGCAGAAAATAAACTAACTAGGAAAAAGATGTTTGCATATGAATAACATGATCAAGAGAGGCCCTCTAGGACTGGTAGACTGACTAAATGGAGATGTTGAAGTAAGGTAATCTTATAGCTAGAAGTTGTTGTAAAGGATTCATCACATGAGCTATGACACATAATGCTATGCAACATTAGTGTTCAGAAACTCTGCTGAGATTACGCCATATTAGATGGTTGAGAAATGATGCACTCTAGTCTCATTATTGATTGTTTGAGGATTCTAAGAATCCGATTCAAATACCAGATTTCACTTATTTTAAATTGAGGTTTTCACATCAATTAATTTGCTCAATGTTGGATCTACATAAATATGAAGATGCTCTCTGCTTAAGCATGATTTTTTTCCCACAAGTTATTTACGTATCATAATAAAACACAATTATACTTCAATTTATGATACTGATGTTTGTATTTTTGTAACAGGCCCACTTTGCTACTAGACTAAAGCAGTTCATGGAAAATGTTTCAAGGAAGATCAACCTGAAGAGGTTATTGGCCCCTTCTACCACTGGAGCGGTATTGTTCTATTGCTGTTCCTTTTTCTGAACTTGTTTATATTGTACAATTGTCCTAATTCTAGTTTAGTGCTTCTAATAAACTGTGTCTAAACGGAAGACACGTTGAAACTTTTTGGTCATGCTGTTGCAACTAATCAATTACATAAAACCTCAAACCTATTTTTTACGGAGTAATAGCAAGGCATGTTTTAAACCTATCCACCCTGAAAAAATTTCTTATTACTTCTGTTCTTAAAGGGTTCTTCTTACCAAGGGTCGTCTTTTGGCAACCATCAATATACAAGCTCCTTGTTTGTAATTTGTAGGGTGGTTTTCAATGTGTACTAAATTCTGTAAATCCTTGATTATTATAGGCATCTGTAGCTGCATGAGCACACTTACACCCATAGGAGTAGTTCATTGATATCATCTATCATTATGTGGTTTCAAAAACAACTAGACACATGACTTAGGTTAGGAATTCTTCTTTGGCGATAAAAAAGACTATTCTATGTTAGCATTTTATAAACCTCTAGACATTAGCAGTCACCAGTATCTACATTTTAGTTGCACTAGCGCACTAATAAGTGGTCAGTGTATTTTTTTTTTTTTTACAGATTGCAGGTTTTATAGTTGGACTTGTACCTCAGATAAGGAAGTTGATGATTGGTGATGTAGCTCCTTTACGTGTAATCGAAAATTCAGCTATTTTACTAGGGTATGACACAACTACTAGTTTGTGTGAATAGACTAACAATTGGTTCATACTTTGAGAAACAATCAAAAAATAAAACTGCTATACCTTGAGAGTGCCTGCATAAAATGCAATCGTTTGAATGCCATTTTGCAGTCGTATATGATATGATTTCTAGCTGTAGATCAATCTGGAGATAATGTCACAAAATAAAAACTTGTGCTAATTGGTCACGTCACTGAATGTAATCCATTAAGCATCTTTGACTTGTTGAAATGATTGCAGGGATGGAGCCATACCACTTCTAACACTGATCATGGGAGGTAACCTTTTGAAGGGTTTGACCGGTTCAGGGATTCAGAAATCCCTACTTCTTGGCATTATTGTTGTCAGATACATTGCCCTGCCTCTTATTGGTATCGTTGTAGTCAAAGGAGCTATTCGCTTGGGCTTGGTGCAACATGATCCATTATCAATTGGCTTACTTTCAATTGCACTTCCACCGACTTCCACCCAGCCATGACTTGGTATGACATTAACCCAAACTATATTATCTTTTTTTTTTTCCTTTGTCTTCTTTTCGTGTTTTTTTTTGGCCCGACCACAATTTCAAAACCGCAAAGATCCCTATGTTTGCTCTGCATTAATTTCAAAACCGCAAAAAATCCCTATGTTTGCTCTGCATTAAATGGACAAGACAATTGCTTTTGACAGTAACCACTTGTAGCATTAAAACAATGTGTCTGTTGCATTACTAAGTCTTAGATGAGATGACACAATTCTTGTTTCACTTGGCAGGCACCATAACACAGTTATTTGGAGCTGGTGAGAGTGAGTGTTCAGTGATTATGTTTTGGGCTTATGCATTGGCTTCAATATCGCTTACTCTGTGGACAACATTCTTCATGTGGCTTGTATCTTAACTTCATTTTTTTTTAATATCAGACATAAACAAGTTGACATGTCTACCAGTGTACTATGATAACGAAAATCAGGAACTAAAAGTTTAACCTTGTTAGATGTGGTCATTAACAGGCTCTAAGTTCAATGAAGATTCTTTAGCGTCGTTTCTTCAAGCAATGCTCATTTTGCAAGGAAAAGTTTGTTTTGGAGCCTAGATGGCGAGCGCACGACATGTTTCAAGTGTTGACAACATTATTAATAACATGACCCACTAAAACAGTTGCTTCTCTAAAGCAAGCCATTCTTGGAGCGGAGAAGGCATGTAGTAAGATAATAATCAAAGAAAAATAGAAGTAGGCACAAGGCACTTTGAAGACAATTTACAGCAAAACACCCCAAGTAATGTGATAGCAAAATATATCGTTGCACATAGTTGTGCTTAATTGATCCAGTTGATATTAAAAGAAAAGGTTTAGAAATGAAACGCATCATCATACTAATTGATACTACTATTAAAAGATGCTTGAGAAAAGCAATAAAAGCTTGCGATAGAGGTTAGACGAGTTTTGTTGATCAAATTGCTGACTTTTTTCAGAGAGGAGTTTTGTCGAGATCATCAAAATAGGGATGTTCCATAGCTTTCTTAGCTGAAATCCTCCTAGACGGCTCATAATGCAACATCTCCTGCAAACACAAAGTGTTCACACCATAAAGCATCCACTCATTCAAACAGTCAGACAATCGTAAAAGAAAAAAGAAAAACCTACACTGAGAAGGTGAATCCCATCTTCATCAAGACCAGGGACAACGGTTGAGAGTGGCTGTGGTTTCCACTGGGGATATTCATGCCAGTTAACTAACTTGCTCACCCCAGGCCATAGTTCTTCATTAGGAGTACCTAGCAATCTGCACAGCAATTCTGTTAAGATTAGGATAGTGGAACAGGTGAGGAGGAACAAAGCTCAAAGCTAGTGATTTTTAGCTCTAAACCTGAAAATGTGAAGCAGTTGTTGCAGCTCAGAGTCTCCTGGGAAGAGGGCTTGGTTTGTTACTAGTTCAGCTGAGGTTGAAAACAAACCACAAAAGAAGAACAATTATAACTCCATGCTTAGTACATTACACAACCTATAAGGAGGAAAAGATCATTCGGAAGAGGAAGGATGAATGAGAGTTTTACCAAATATACAACCAACAGACCACATGTCAACTGCTGTGGAGTAATGAGTAGCTCCAAGTAGAACCTCAGGGGCTCTATACCACAGGGTTAATATCTGAAGGAAAAAGGGAATATTTTCACATACAGGGGATCTAAAGAGCATAAGATACTGCGATAGCTGCTGCAGCAATAGTAAAAGTACTTCATTGTGTACTTTTATGGGCAGAGTATAGTCTTCCAGTCCAAATCTGGCTAATTTGAGCACATTCGTCTTACGGTCCATCAGAAGATTGTGTGGTTTCAGATCCCTGCAACAACAAATAAAAGAAGTGACAAAACGAACCATGAAAAGCACATCTTTATGAGTTTGTGTATGACCAAAAGGTACAAGTGTGGCTTTACCTGTGCAACACACCATGACCATGGCAGAAAGCAACCCCTTTGCAGAGCTGGTACATCAAGCTCTGTTTCAAAGAGCACAAATTTACTAAACATTAAACTGCAGAGTCACAAATGTGTGAGAAGTAGCATACAACTCCGATCATTTAGACTACAAACCTTTACAATTTTAAGGGGCATAGTTTCTCCTTTTGCACGGAAAGTACGAATAAATTTCTTGACATCAGTATCCATGTATTCAAAGACCAAGTAAAGAACAGTCTTTCCTTCTTTGTTCTGCCCTTGTTTAACATCCATCAGCCTGGTTATACAATGATAGGGCATCGTATAAAAACGCAAGATACAGATATCAATAACAAATGACAAACCCAAAGAGCGAAATATACAAAACTAATTGAAATAGATATAACCCGCACCAATTATATAGAAATGAAATCTCAATTGAAAGTAGAACAAACAAACAAAAAAAAGAACCCTAGAAATTGAGTAAGAAGGATACCTGACAATGTGGGGATCTCTTGAGAGCATTCTGAGGAGTGAGATCTCACGGAGAGTAGTTGGAGGAACACCTTCTTCGTCCTCATGAAGCCTCGTCTTCTTCAGCGCAACAATCTTGCCAGTGACCCTATCTCTCGCTCTGTACACCTTTCCATAGGTACCCTCCCCAACCTTCTCCAGCTTCTCAAATGCCTCCATCGCCGATACACTCTTACCAGCATTTTTAGCAGTCTCCATTTCTTCACTCTCGCTGTGTTTGTGTTTGTGCGCTTCTGGGGTTTTCTCTGATGGAGCGTCTGTGTGACCCGTTTTATATACTGAACCGCCCACATCTTGCACAACGGCACCATTTTTGAATTTCAAACGAGATTCCTAATTCCATAACTACCCCTCTACTTTTCGAATTCTCTATACGTAATTTCTTTCTTTTTTCCTTAACGGGAAAATTATCAAAATGTTCCTTATTGTATGGATTTCATTTGGTCCTTAATATATAAAAATAGTTTCCAATTATCCCTTGTCATGTGTACACTAGCTATCAAAGAAAATTATAATTTTATGGTGAGTGAAAGAGTAGGCTTATCTTTCTTCTGAAACACAAAGTTGTTGTGGATTGAAGGTTTGAGTTATGTAAAAATAAAGTGACATTTATATATTATCGATAATTAAAATACAAGTGTGTACTAATATAATGAAAGAGCAACCCGTATTTGTACTAGCAGAGACAGTGGAAAAGAGAATGCAAATACATGATCGATCAATGCTTCACATATTTATTTGTTCAAAGAACCCTTCTTTTACAAAATACAGCTACTCCTCGACATAAATCAATACTAAAAGGCCGCTTAGCAGATACAAAACCAGTTCATACACGTATAACACCTAGTTACAGCTCTCGGGTCAGATCTAATTCAACCCTATAGACGGAATCACGAGAGGCAAAAAGTACTCGAGATACTTTGGGAGTCACAAGTTTCTCCACTGGTTATACATATATACAAAGACTTTGAAGTGCCTTCTATAGCTCAAGTTATTCGATGAACCCTCATACTCTGCACCTTCAAAGATATTCTCAGCTTCTGCTCCTCCATTTCTCTCAAGATACTCAACAGTTTCGCTCGATAAGCTTCACAGGTCTCAGTTGCATATACCACAGCAGTCGTTAATTCCTTAATTTTCTCATCTTCACTCTACAAAAGGTAAAAGAAATGCACAGTGTCAGTTGCACACTCAAATTAGTAATGCATGACTGGTAAAAAGAGAATCAGAAAACTATTATTGAACTACTATTAGGGAAATCTAGTTGACAGGATTTACTTTATAAACCACAAGTCAGAATTGCTAATGCGAAGGTCAATTTTCTTATTCAACTCATAAAATTCATAGGAATTTTAATCATTAGACTAATTCACAATTTTAACTGATAAGTAGCAACAGAACTTCATATGACCTTCAAACACTGACAATGTTAATTCACAATCTACGAAATATAGATTTCATAATACTCTCAAGGTCCACTGATACCAAATTAAAGTAATGCATGTGAAGATGTGACCACTGAATATCTACAAGGTGCCAAGTCGCAAGAAGCAAAATTCATTAATCATTTGGTATGGGCTTCTGGAGACGAGAAAGAAACAATTCACTCAGAGTCACTTGTTCAGCAGCTATCAAAGATTCAACATCTCTTAGTTGCAAACTGCAACTGTGAAATTTGTTATATTTTTAAAAAAGAAAAACAGAAATAACACAAACAATGAAAAATCAGAGACCAAAGCACAAGCAGATGACTTATGATCAGAACCTTAAAGGGGTGGCCATATTTGAGCGGCTGAACGTTTAGCAATGCAAAGTTCCTATCCTAGATAAAAAGGAACAAGGTGTAGAGGCCACACTATCTGTTTTTTCCTATGAGCAATTTTCCAAGTTCTCGACTCTCCAAAAATGTTGCCACACCCGTGTTGAATCCTCCAAAACTGCACTACTTTTGAAGGGTCTGACACACACCTGATGTCATTTCTGAAGAGTACGACAAACATCGAGAATTTTGACCTCTTTAAATTCTCAATGCAGACAGATTTAGGCCCACTGTGTTCCCCCCACCCCCCTCTCCTTCCTCTTTGCAATAAATCTTGTGAATGCCGCTGCCGCTGTTCCTTTTTCTTTTTGTATAGCAATGGTGACAGACCAATTTGAGAGTGTCTTGACTATTTCATGCGGTACCACTGTACCAGCACCTTTTCACTAGTGCAAGTACAGGGTAATTCCTTCCGCAAATAGCCAACATTTTTTACTCTTGGGATTCGTACCTTGTAATCCTATGATTTTAGTTCCATCTTCACTGAACACTAGGTCATGCCTTTGGGTGCAGTAAAAACCATAACTTTTGTGAGTCAGTACAATATATAAAGTTATCAATGTAAATTTAGAACAACACTACAAACCACAACCTACAATTAGTAAAAGATTTTAGGGGATGGTCGATCTCTCTGATTTACTTCCACTTCCATACCAATGCTTAATCACCAAGAAGGAAGACAGAATTAATATAAACTTGTGGTAAAACAAAATGCATGATATAACACCAGCAGAAGGAACATCCCACTAATTTATGGATGGAGAAGAAAGAGTTCAAAGAAAAAAAAGTTTACCAGCAAGCTGGGATCATCACAATCAGTTTGATTTCCATTCAAGTTGAATTCCTTTTCTTTGTTCATGTCTTGACTCAGTGGCTGTGCTGGAGTACCGCACATAGCAGCAGCAACCTTCTTGGAAGCTTCACATAAAGCATCCAAAGCAACTAGGTACACACTTTTCGAATCCACTCCTTCTTTGACATAATTAGTTGCTTCTAGGTTCAACTTATCAAAGCGATCAGTGAAAGAGTCGTTATGGCTACTTGGTAATCCAAGTTTGTCTTCATCCAATAAAACCTCGCTCTTGGCTTTTCTTGTCCAACGTTTTAGTACATAATGTGATAGGAGCCTCAGAACATTTTTCACTCTAAAAACAGCTAAAATGTGCCTACAAAGAATACCTGAAAAATCAAACAATTGGCAACTACAGCTAGCTTTCTTCTCAACGACATTATATTGGACATAATGTACTTTATGGTCTTCTCCAAATTTTACCACTTGAAATATTACAGCTGATCCTGCATCATTAATTACAGTTGCAGGATAAGCCAAAGTTTCCATTAATTCTTGTTGGAACATCAAAAATATTTCCCTAGTATAAATGTTAGCTGCTTGTTTTTCCATGGGGGATGGGGTCTTCAAAATAGGAGCAATATTTATGGTATCATACTCCGCCTTCACCTCCTTCTCATGCCTGCTTGCAATAGCTTTTTCATACTGACTCATGAGGATGTGAATGTTAGTCGATGCATCTATATATCCATCGAAGAATGAGCTTGTACTATCACTAGTTTTAGCAATAGATGTATCTCCAAAGAATGTATCTCGAAGGTAAACTGGAACCCATTGTTGTCGAGCATCGTACATTGACTGAAGCCATTCATCATCTATCAGATTGTATCTTCCAAGTAGGGATCCCCAGCATAATTCAAACTCCGCAATTGTCTCAGTCAAGTTGACACATTTCTGAAATTCTGCTTCAAAAGTGGGGAATGACTGGAGTGAGTGTGAGAGCCTCTCCTGTGCTTCTCTAAAAATATTGGATTTGCAGAAGCGGTGACGAGCGCCTGGAAATACGTCTAATATGGCTGACCTGATGATCCTATCATGATCTGAAGTTATAGAAAGAGGATGGCAACCAGACATTGCAGCAAGCCAATTTTCGAATAGCCAAATGAATGATGACTCTGATTCATTGAGAAGCAGGGCACAGCCAAATAAAACAGGTTGACAATGATGGTTTACTCCTATAAATGGTGCAAAAGGCACCCGGTATCGGTGAGTCCTATAGGTGGTATCAAATGTAACTGTATCTCCAAAATAAGAGTAATTCTTTCTAGAGGTTGAGTCGGCCCAAAAGATGTTTCCCGATGAACCATCTTGAACAGCATAAAAGAAATCAGGATCCTCAGACTGCTTCTGCTTTAAATACTCAAAAATATAGTGAGCACCACTCCCTAGAGTCCTTTGCCTGCTTTGGTTCATATAATTCTGGCAATCAACTTTTGTGAAACCAACGTTATTAAGCCCACCAGATTGCTTTATTAGGACAGACATAACACCAGTAGCGCCTAAACCAGCAGCTTGAAGAGTATCAATCAAGCTGCGGGCAGGACCAGAAACATGCCTATGTGATCGAATCAAGTGGACTTGATCAGGGGGTACAAGCTCATGATTATGGTCCTTGATGAATTTAGTAATAGCCCACTTACCAGAAGTCAGTTTCTTTACAGTCAAGTGAGCCTTACAGCCGACCCTAGAGACAATCCGCTGTCGTTTGGGTTTGTGTTGAGCACCATTATCAGGCCTAGGGTTAAAACCCTCTTTGGAACATACCAATTGGCGGGTACTAATAGAGTTATCACGACGTGAACGTCGATAAGCGCTGACCCGAGTGCCAAACCCAACTCTGCGGGCATAGGAATTGTAGAAAATCCTAGCAGCCTGCTCGGATTCGAATTCCATGCCCTCGTAGGGTTCTAAATCGGAAGAAGAACACTGTTGTCCTAAATCTACACCAGAAGCATTGAGGTTATCTTCTTCTTCGGCAGAACACATATCGAACTCGTTTTCCAAAATTAAGGGTTCAGATTCCATAATGCGCAGAAAAGAAACAGAAACGTACTATCGAAAAGTTTTGTTAGAGAGTACGAGAAAATATTATCGACTAACCCGCAAGAAGAGGGAGAGAGACCAATTGTACAGCGCGGGCTTTTGCATGGGCATGGCAACCTCCTCCAAACTCAGCAAAAATGGCGACCTTCCTCTTTCCCTCAAAATTTTGACCTTTTTCCAAACTCTTTACTTTACAGAAAATAGAGAGCTTAAATTATATCTCAAAATCAAAATTATATTCTTAGTGTATCATTATTAGTCGAAAATATATTTAAAGTACTTAAAAAATTAACAATTTTCATGATATGCTCTTTTTCTTATTTAATAATGAAAAGAAGTTGAAACTTAATAATCTTTATTTTTTTATCTCTTGATTATCTCTGAATACATATTAGTTTGAACGGGTAGCAGCACACATTAAGTCACCAGCAGCATCTCTAAACACCACAGTAGCACCAGATTAACTCTTGATAACAACAACCAAAAAATATCGAGACAAACAACATTGTCATGATTGCATATGTTCAAACTTCAAAAACCTACTTAATCTTTGCATTTGATTAGTAGTTTAATACAATGTTTGATTGCTCCATTTCGTTTTCCTCGAGTATATACACGCATAAGTAATATAATGTATGAATTTATATATTATTATATATAATGTGAAGCAGCACGAGGACCATTTAATCAAACATAGTATATAAGTCAGATAAATTGTGCAATTTCAGTTGTAGTTCGATCTGTGTCTCAAGTAGGCAGGATCAAGCTGTGAAATGAAGTCATCAATATGCTTGTCTGAACTTCCACTTGTGTCAATTGCTTCCTTAGCCAATTCTTTCAACTATTATCTTTTCTAATTTCTTTTACCTTATCTCTCCTCTCCTTCTAAAACTTCCATGAATGCACCCCCCTTTTGGTTTTTTTATATCTCTTCACTTCACTTGCAGTGACACCTTTTTCATCCTCATTTGCTTTAGCTATCAACCCTACACTCCAAACTTTCTCAAGAAAATGCGCGTTGATTATTTGGTCTAAAATTTGAGGCATTGCAAGTATAGGCACACCGAAGCTTATTGCTTCTAAGGTTGAGTTCCATCCACAGTGTGATATGAAGCATCCGATTGCATGATGTGCTAGTACCTCTATTTGTGAGCACCATGTCACAACCAATCCCTTACCTGATGTCTCTTTACTGAAGTCACTGGGAAGCTTACTCTGTTCATCAGGTTTCACCACCCATACGAACATAATGTTGCTTTGCGTGAGAGCATCAGCTAGTTCTGTTATTTGTTCTGCACACAGATTTGCTGCACGTTCCAAAAGAGACGTAGACAACTGATCCAGTTTTCTTACTGTCAAGCCACTCCATGCAATTGCTATAATTTGGCTTATGAATATTGAAGCCATACTCATTATCATTTTCAACTCGTTTGTCAAGATAAAATGATGGCAATGTTGGACCTATCGTTACTACATTCCAAACTTTCTTCATCCAATTGACAACCTAAATTCAGATTAATTAGCTGAGTGAGTAAAACAATTCTTATTCCTTAAAAATCAAATATATAGCAAATGTAATTTGGCTAAACAAAGGACTTGGTGATTATAGATGGTCACAAGATCATTTTCTCTATTGGCTTGCTCTCCGTCACTCGCAATTTTAGTCAAGCCCGTCTTCACTATGTCCCTCTTCCCCACCTGTCCCAATAAGTTGAACTTGGTGCTGAAAAATTCCAGCAAGTTAAAAGCTTGATAACAACAAATCAAACGTGCGTTATAGGTTCTTTAAAGTTACAGTTCTTTGACAAAGAAAACAATACATTACCAGCCTGAAATATTATTGGCTTCTTTTCCCCAAGTCTGGCGTGCATATATAATCAAGACTAGCTAGAAAAGATTGAAAGAGCAAATGAGATATGGTGTACCTACCTCTTCTTCCAACTTATCAAATGAGTTAAAGAGGACCCAGTCTGCCTTTCCGAAGTTGTCAAACTGGCCAAGTATGTGAATGATTATTGGGGGATACCGACCAGTGCTACAACCAAGAGATGGCAGATCCGGAAACCTGAGCTTCGGCAATCCTGTGACCACCGGAAAACTAAGCATGGAAAGAGGAGTCTTTTCATAAACCTCACAGTACATGGGATAGTAGGTAGCAGCAGTAGCACATGATTGAGTGAAAAAGGCTGCGCCAGCTATGCCCAATTGGGTTGTAATTTTGGAAGCCCAGGGAATGTTAGCATCATAAACAAGGCACTTAACAGAGTGTTCATGATCCAAGATGAATCTGGTGAGGTTTGTTGAGCCACTGGCCTGGAATCTGTCTAGAAATCCTTTGAAACCTCCAGGACCTAACACCCCGCCGTGGGAGCAATCATCGTAAATAGATTCAAAAGTGATCATGGAGTAAGATAAAGTAGCTTTCATGGACTTTGCATTGGAGAGTGTGGTGGCTACAGTGATTTTGATTCCTTTGGAAGCCAGGCGTTTTGAGAATTGGAGCATCGGATTAATATGGCCCTGTCCCTGATCTGCTAGCACCACAATATGATGTGATTTCTCAACTCTTCCTTGATCCATTGTCTATCAACTGCAAACCAATTTGCAACAAAATTTATGTTATTATGACAAACTACTACCAGAAGGAAAGAAGAGGCCAAAAGTCACGACTTTTTCATCTTTTATGATCTTTGCTATGAAATCAACACAGCCAGCAAGCAAAATTATGAGTCACATTGAATACATCGAGTAGGACCTTCTATGCAATATCCGTTACACTAGAAATAAAAGAATCTTCTACAACCGTCCGTGTCTTTTCTTATTGAAAATGTAATCAAATAGGGCAGTTGTTATATTTGTTGTACATTTAAGCAAAACAGTATGCCTTGATCCAAAGTTTAACTCTTCTACCTACTTCTCCGATTATAATATAAGTAAGGATAGTCATTTATCGTATATTATTATAAGCACGAACCTCAAAACTTAAAAGTTGAATTAATCATTTTGGCCTTCTTTAATAAATTAAACTTTGATAATTTTCTAATATTATCTTCTTATTCTCATTCATTATCTTGACCTTTCAAATTTCTAACACAAATTGTATAAACATAAAATGAGTAATTATTCCTTATAGACACGAACTTAAGTAGATTCACGTATCTTTAAATAAATTTCATCTCTAGGTCTTTTTATATTTATTTTAACAATATTCATGTGACTTTTCATGTTTCCATATTTTGTTTTATAAATTTTTAACTTTTTCAATAAAAACTTTTATTTACCACTCCTACAATCTTGTGAATTAAGGGGGGGGGGGGGGTGGGGTTGAGGGGTGGGGGGGGGGGGGTGGGGTGGGGGACTCTAACATGTGAAATAATGTCCATAATTGAGGTGTGAAATTTGTGCTATCACTTCTTCAGTCCACGATAATAGACAAAAATTCAATTACTGAAGCATCGGAGCTTGATGTTTAGTTCTATACTTATTTGTAGTAAGATTATAATAAGACGTTTTTGTCTTCTCTTCCTATATTGAATCTTGTTTTTAAATTAGCAAGTTGCTCTAAATTCCTATTTGTATTTTGTTGTTCAAATGTTCATTCACTATAAGAACAAAAATAAAATGAAATGCTAATTATCTTGCTCATTTGTAACCTCTTTTTTTTTGACTTCGTACTTATATTTTAACCCATATACATTAATTTTGATCTTAAGAATGACATTTGATAAAATAGATGTTTTACTCTTCTTCTTTTCTTTTTAATGGAAACAAAAATGTGAAACATATAAAAAAAAAAAAAAAAAACAATTTAGATATGGTGTACGTTTATTTATACCCACACAATTAAAAATTTTAAATAAAAATAGTAGTTTTTTCATAAATCTTCTGATTTTCAAAATAACATACTAAGACTTTTTAACATAATAGTTTTTAAATATTTATCGTTAACTAATTATGTTAAAGAAAAAGTGTTTGTTGAAAAATTTAATACATATTTTAAACACATTCATTGAATTTCAAGGAGATTCAAAAGGCAAAGTAAAAAAGTTGAAAAGTTTTTTGTTTTCCTTTCACTTAAGTTATCTTACAACTATTTTCTTCTAACATTATTCTACCAAAAAGTTGTGGAACTAATCGAGCAAATTTAATTTAGATAATTGTTCTTTTTCTTTTTTTGCTTTGCAAACTTTTTTTTGGAATTATAAACGACTTTATTTTATTAATTTCTCATATATTATCTCGACACCTTCACTTGAAGTTAGAAAATGTGGAGTGTCACAATTAATAATAAACAAATAAGAATCTCAATAACATTTTTATTATTTAATATATTATGCTTTTAGAAATAATACAGTCCAATTAAATATGCCAAACAAACAGCTTCCAATTAAAAATGACACGCCTGCTTTCTTCAGCTCTGTTTCCATGACCTGTAGAGAAATGCCTAATCAAATTACATTGGGTTGCGTGCAGGTGATGCAGGAAGAACAATCAGAAGCATAAAGTTAACGAACCCATTATGAAACAAAATTGTAGAATTACAACATGTGCTTGCATTCAAATGTAAGATTCCAGGAGAGATGAGTAAAGTACAACGATTAAGTAAACAAACTTCTGTGTCTAACCCTAAAAGATAAGAAAAATTATGACAAGTGAATCTATACAGTAGTGATTTAACTTCTAGTATCTACAACCTCTGTCAAATCCTTTGGTTCTTCTCGAGAGTGAATTGAATGCGAGATTGATTTCAGAGTTAGCTAAGATCAATTGTTGTTCACGAGAACTTCAGTGATCCCACAAACAATAGTTTTCAGTGGATGGGACCAAGCCTAGATAAAGCCATTTCAAACAACTCCCATTAAAGAGTGGCTGGTCTAGTTGAGTTAAGCAAAAAGATCAGCCACTCTGCACCAGATAATAGGGGGGAACTCCTTCAAATACAAGTATATCAGGTGCACAGAGCATCCTGAACAAAGCATACAGCTGATCAGAACAGTCACAAGCAGAGAGCAATCCTTGAGTTCAACAAGTCCAATTAGGGCACGTGAAAAAGCAGTTCACATGCTAAAGAGACAGATGTTCCAGCCCAAGGACAATTGCAGCAAATCAAGTCTGGCTTCAGGCCTATCCTTATTTAAAGCAATGGTCGTGAAAGATGGTCAATTAAATTTGGTAGATGTTGTCAGATGGAATCAGTGGAGGACATGAAGATGTCTTCTTTGCATGGACTGTAATCTGTACTCCTGAAATAAAAAAAAAAATTATCTCACCTGTCAGTGGAAACAGGCAAATAAGGTAACTATCAGCATGTAGATAAGGAACACAACAAACCATTTGTCAGATGAAATTCTAGTTAAATCGGGTGAGTGGTTATAATCAAAGACCAGATGACACAGAGAATGCAGAACAATAAATTCATCAAAGTCGAAAAAGATAACAACTTGAACCTAAAGAGTGCACGGAGTGGGTACGGGCGTAGAGAAAGCTATATTAGCATAAAGAGAATCATGTGATGTTTGGGGTGGTTAAGGGAGTCTCACATTGGTTGGGAATAGACTGGTGGTCTGCTAATATGGACTTGAGCAATCCTCCCCACATGAGCTAATTTTTTTGGAGTTTAATTAGACCCAGGTAATCAAATCCTTACAAAGGGAATCTCATTCAATTAAATTCATTCAACTTTGAATAAAACAAATTACAATCTAAATCCTAAGGTAAGAAAACTGGGTGGAAATTCCCCAGGAACAGAGCTAATTTATTTCATATATAGTGCATAAAATAGTTCTCTCAATAAAGTGCATAACACAAACATGTTTCATGGAAAAATATTTCTCTGATATTAGTACCTTTGTGCTTGAGGATTCTAGAAATTGCAACTGCATCATTCTCCACCACTAAACAAGCAGAGAGTCTCTCCACCCTTTGGCACTCAAAGTTCTTAATCAAGGCAAATATTCACAAAGTGGGAGTATTTTGGAGCAGTAATTTCTTTTCCTTGATAATTACTCAGTTGTGTATAACTATAAGGCATATGCATCTTGATTTAAGTATCAATAAGGTACCAATGAGCATTCACCATCCCGGAAGCCACAAACCAGAAACATTCACCGTGAAGATCTGTATTCAAAATGCCACAGCCAAACAAGATAGCAGCACATTCCCTCTTCTAGCTTTGAAGCCTTACATTTACTGTTCAAAGTTGCTGCAACTTTTCCCTGGTAATACAACTGGTTCCAGAACGACATATTCAAATCTCTGGAACCAAAGACACTCATAGGTGACTCTAATCTTATCCGGTATCTCACCAGTAATTCCCACATGAGCATTCACCATCCCTGAAATGATGAAACCTATTTCCATCTCTGACGATGATTTCTCTTGCCTCAACCTTCGACATGAACTTGAAGGCATTGTGGCAGTCACCACAAATCCGAAGGTTCTTGAAGACCCTAATTGTGGCTCCACGAGGAAGCTTCAAGAGCCCAAATACAACCGCCAGCTTTTCACTATGAGTTGAAAGAGCATACTCCTTTTGCTCAGTCTCCATATCATGCAACACATATTGTGTGTCTGGAACAAATCCCATTTTCCTCATCTTCAGCCTTAATTCCTCCAGGTAGTTGTACACTACTTGAATTTCAGGATGTGCAGTATCACCCACCAAGAAGACATGAACAGTATTCTCAACCTTTATCCAACTACATCCAGGCTCTTTTTTCACCCCTTGGTCTCTCATCAGTTTTCTCACCTTAGCAGCGTCATCCCATCGGCCTGCAGCAGCGAATGTGTTAGCTAGAAGTATGTAGGTTCCATCATGTTGTGGCGTCAACTCAAAGAGTTGTTCTGCTGCTTCAACCCCCAAATCCACGTTCCTATGAGTTCGGCAACCAGCAAGAAGAGCTTCCCAAATGGGTGCTCCAGGTTTATAAGGCATATTCTGGATCACTTCTTTTGCTTCTAATAACCTTCCAGCTCGAGACAACAAATCAACTAAACGGGCATAGTGATCTTCTCCAGGGCTTATTTTATAAACACTGTGCATTATATTAAAGTAGTGTCGTCCCTTTTCAACCAATCCGGCATGACTACAAGCAGATATAACCGTGAGAAAGCTTATCCTATCAGGCATTATAGTTTCTCTACAGATGTTCAAAAAGTCAACCGTTAACCACCCTAATCCTGCGTCCCAAGGCAGCAACCAGTCTTCCAATGACAAACAATCTACACCACAAGCATTGTGAGGAACACATTACGTGCAGCTTCAATGACCCCAGATCTTCCATAAAATGTGACTAATGCATTTCCAGCTGAAAGGCTTGAATCATAACCACGCTGGATTAGTTGAGCATGGAGTTGGCATCCTGTTTCTAGCGCTCCGAGCACTGCACAAGATGTAATAGCTCCAGCAAATGCATAGTCACACAGCTCGATCCCCTTTACTCTCATTTGGTTGAACAGTTTGAGACCATCTTCTCCAAGTCCATTTTGTGCTAATCCTGATATCATTACTGTCCATGCCAGGGAATTCTTCTCTGGCATCTCATCAAAAAATAACTTAGCTTCACTAATCCAGCCTGCACTCACATATGCTGATAGAACTGCATTCCATGAAACAATGTCCTTAAAAACTAGATTATCAAAAACTTTTCTTGCATCATCAACTCTACCACATTTCCAATATAATGTTATTAAAGCATTATATACAGACACATGGATTTTCTCTTCTGTTCGTTTAACGTAAGCATGCACCTGCTTTCCTAAAAGAAACAGTCCAGCATCGGCGCAAGCACTGAGGATACTGGTGCAGGTAAATTCATCTGGCTTCATCCCTGCTAAATACATTTTCCTTAACATATCTAATGCTTCAAAGATGAAACCTTTATGCACATATCCGGAGATCATGGCATTCCATGCCACAAGCAACTTCTCATCCATACCATCAAACACCTTCCGAGCAGCATCAAGATCATCATTCTTCACATACCCTGTGATAATCGTAGTCCAAGACAAGTCATCCCGTTCTGGCATCTCATAAAACAACTTGCTAGCTGAGTCCATCAACAGCAAGGATGATGACAGGGGTGACGAAGCACATCTGACATAAACAGATATAAGTGCATTGACAACACACTTAAAGTTGGCCATGCCTGACTTTGCAACAGCACAATGCAGCTGCCGGCAGTGCATTTCATGATCAGCTATAAGGGCTAAGGCTGCAAGTACAGAGGTGTAGGTATACTCATCGGGTTGAAAATTTTTCCACCTCATATCAAGAAATAATTTTATAGCAGCATGGCCATGGTTGTTGTGTGAATAGCCTGTAATCATAGCGTTGTAACAAACAGTGTCACGGATACTTAATGGGGTTTTGTCAAAAATCTCTCTTGCAAGCTTGGGTTCTCCGGAAGCAGAGTATGCAGCAATCATAGTTGTTCTTGCCACAACATCTGGTTGGGGAATTCTATCAAACAGGTGCTTTGCATAAACAAGACCGGAATTTTTGCAATAGATATTGATTAAGCTGTTAAGGATGTGGCTACGCGGCCTGAATCCGGAGGTGATCATGTTGGCATGAATTGATCGAAGAAGAGCAGACGCTGAGGTGGCATGCTTATGCTCTCGGCAAAGAAGTTGGAGCTGGACTGCGTAGAAGTTAGCAATGGAACTCGTGGCTGATTGGTTCTGCAAAGATGTTTTGACGGCATTTTTCATGATGCCTGGCAGTGGATTTTTTGAAATTTAAGAGAAAGACGACAAGCCTAGGATGAGAGTTCAACAAGAATTGCTCACTAGTAGTAATATTTTGCTCCTATTCTAACTTCAAGACACTCCCACAAGTTTCATGCAACACAGGTGGAAGAATATGTCAATTGGGTTTTGCTCAACCATAAGAAAACTGAAAAAAAACATTGAATAAACAGACTAGTGCCTTAATATATTTAAGTACTTAAAAGAGTATTTTAAGTGAAATACTGACTGCACTCATAAAACTCGTGTCCAGTTTTTACTTTATAATAAAATTCATATCCAAACACTAATACTAAGTAATCTTTACTGTCAAGTTGGACCAAATATTGTCTAAACATAGTCAGTCGTCAAGAAAAATGATATGTATTAACGCACAGGAATATTTGGATCCTTTCAACAAACTCTCAAAAAGAAGTATAATCTTCTCAACATTATTTGGCTTTTACAAGATTGAAAAAAGAAAACAACTAGGCAAACAGCCGCAAAAGCAAGAGTTCCTCCAAATCTTTTCAATGTTAAAAGATGATAGGTTCTCATCTAAAATGGTGTGCTCACACTTGAGGGTGACGATATCACTGAAAGAATGTCAGTCACAGAAGCCATGGCACTTAATGCAGCCTTCAGGACGTCTTGTGAGCAACCAGGCTTCACAATTGTACGCACCTGAAAATAAAATAATAAAGCATGTCTGAAACAAATAAGACATTATGAATAGCCAACAGAAGTTGGTAAAAGGAGATACTGTTTCAAAATTTCAGCACCTTGTCCAGGTATTCCTGCAATTTCTTAATACGTCCAATGTAATCCTGGTCTTCAACACAAAGGGTAACGGCCTTGGCATCTGCACCAGGACCATCGAACTGGAGGGGACCTGGGTTTCTATAAACATCATCCAACAAAAACTTTGTTGCATTTTGACTCAACAGTCTGCACAAAATGAAGAGAGAAATTAGGTGCTGCAAGAGGATACGTATTGCTCCAGCAGTTTACTTACAAAATGCATGTTTAGAATGCCACTTCTTAAAAGAATCTCCTATTATTTGATGTCTACTACTTCCTACCTTTTGAAACTCAAAACTCAAAAGTTCCATGCATTTTAAGCTGAAAATATATATAAACAACAATTCAGAAATTTGACATACTCATATGATTTGCCCCTCAAATCCACAGTAGCAGGATGCAAAGCAGGTACCCCAATTGATGCTTTACCAGGACCACGACCGTAGCGCTTAACAGTCATCATTGCCTGCAGCAAGGAAGCAGTGAACAGAGCAAATCTTTTGGATATTCACAACTTCAAAAAAGTGGAAGTTTAGGGTGCATCTCCGGATAAGTTCAAAAGTTGCTTACAGATATAGGGGCAGCACCACAATGCCACTTGTTGGCAGGATTTTTCAGGTTGGTAATAGTAGCCATGTAACCATTAAGACCAG
The DNA here is from genome assembly GCA_027704765.1 of Solanum habrochaites. Taxonomy (NCBI): domain Eukaryota; kingdom Viridiplantae; phylum Streptophyta; class Magnoliopsida; order Solanales; family Solanaceae; genus Solanum; species Solanum habrochaites. The sequence continues at coordinate 67,987,846 of JAKWJA010002492.1, forward strand.
CAGCTAAAATATGGTAGCAAACATGACCAAGTACCTGTATTTGGTTGTCGGAATTATGTATCTGAAATCAAGATTAGAAAAGAAGATATATAAACTCCAGCAAAACTTACATAGGCATAGTCACAATCAAACTTCGATGGCAATGATCCCCGTGCTTGATAACCAAAGAAATGGCAAATAGCATTAAATTTCTTTCCTTTGTAAGTTCCTTCTTTCTGTAAAGTGACAGAAAGTAAAGGACAGTCATACATAAAAAAAATTGGGAGCAAGTATCTTTAGAGTTTGTAGCTTCAGTCTTTTTCCTTTTAACTCTCACCTACAAATAGTCTGTTACAACAAAGTAACAAGAAACATCTTGATGAAAATAAAAGAAGAAAAGAACAATTCATCGTCAGGGACCGACTTCCATCAAGGAAAACTAAAAAATTAGTGAATATGAAAATTTTGTGCAATGGGGAAATTTTATCCACCTGATGTTTGAGCCCTTGCAGATAATACATCATCGCTTGGAGTTAACAAGCAGAATGGAGAAAAGTAATATTTTTTCATAAATAGGAGAGAGATAATTTGAGTAACTTCCTAGAACTGTTAGGAAATTTCAAAATATCTTTATCTGCAGTTCTGCACAAACATCATCCTCAATCCTTGCGGTACATTGTACTTCTAACTTACTCTCCAATCACTTGTTAGAGATCCCAAAGAATCATTACATACAAACTTACCAATCGCTTGTTCATTTCTGTTTCCACGAGATGAGCTATAAGTTTCTCGGTCTCAATCTGTAAGGAAAGCATTAAAGATAATCAACTAATAGATAGTTCATATATCATCAAGCAGCAGCATGCAAACAGCAAGTGTAATAACCTGTGATAGCTGAGCAGAGTCATCTGATTCTGGGTGTAGGAGAAGCTGCAAAATCACAAGACTAGGGGTGTAAGCACTGTAAAATGGAACTTCAGTCAGTCAATTTAGAAACATACAGAAACTGCACCTGCTTTCTGATAAAATGCGGCAAAAATTCGAAAAGTGCAGAAGCCCATGGTGATAGTTGAGAGGAAATGTTATCAGCAGAAACACCTTGCCTGAGTAAACCATGAATTTCCTGGAATTCATACAATTAGAAAAGGCAATTTCATAACAAGTCCACATCCCAACAAAGCTTTCTAGCAATAAAAAATTAACATGGAAAATGCGTCATCTTGCACCTCTGTTCTGCTTTTTTTTTTGGTTGGGTTTTGGGAGGGGGGAAGCAATTGTTCCAGGAGGGAGATCTAGCATGCAGCTAAGGTATTAAACAATTTATTTTGCATCATACCTGCAATAGAGCATATATTTCAGGAATACTTTCAATAAGCCCCTCAGGCAACAGGATGACACCATGATTTTTATCTGAATGCAAAACCTTAGTCAGCTGACTGGAAAACTCAAAAATGACTCTAAAGAAAAATGATAACCTAGTAGCTTCAATACCATGTTCAGCCCTAGCCTGAACTGCATCACAAATTTGTTGTGTGATGTCAAAAATAGTAAGCTTCGATGCAGCTACCTCCTCTCCAAGAATCACCTGCAAGATCGCTCAACATTTAGTAAGCAAGAACACTTGCAATATATAAAGAAGCACCATGTCCAAGGTCCAGCACCAGCTTATCATCTCAGAGATAAAACTAACCATATTAGGATGTGACTGCAGAGTGCACTCTAATGCAACATGTGATGCCTTTCGCCCCATGAGTCTAATGAAATAGTAATACTGAAAAGGAAATATCCCCACAGTACATTAATAGAAAGACAAAAACAAAGGTGTAACAAGAATCATGTGCTGTAAATCATAATCATAATCAGGGTTTCGTACTACCAGATTAGTATTCTATGTTGTATTTTCAGCACCGTACTACATCAGAAGCAACAACGAAAAACTTTCAGGATATGAATAGAGTTGGTACCTTCTCAGCTGAGAGTGCATCAGTGCATACATTGCTAATTAGTTGGGAGTTAACCTGAGGTGGAACCACATATAATTAGCTTTTCCCTGATCTAAATCACAATTGGATAGAATTCCAGAAATCAAGAATTCAAAAGACACATCAGCTAGTCCAAGGCTTGTATTACTCAATTAACATCCACAACATCACAAAGAGAAAGAGAAGAGCTATTCCCCATCTAAAGTCCATGAAAGTACAATATCACACTGCAAAACCTACATCTACCCATGGGAGTATACCATCAAATGAGGATGATGCCTGCAATTCCACTACAAAGAATAATAAGAAGAAAGAAGAAGAAGATTGAAGCAGTAGGTCCAATCAAATCCTCGGCCCACCAAGAAATAAAAAAACCAACCCTAAACCAAGGGGTGGGAAGCATGAAGAAGAAGAATTTCCACGGCAATGCATTTCAATGAAAAACGAAAGCCAGTTACGAGCTAATTCTATGTGGTGATTGTATTAATACCTTGCAGATTGTGTCAAAACCAACGTTCGCTTCAACAAACTGATTCTTGAGATCCCCATTTAAGGTAACAGGAACACCAACCACCTAGAGAAGATAAAAACATTAATTTAGTGTGATACTAATGCAATAAGACAATACAGCGGATATAAGATGCAAAGTTTGGATTAGAAGCAGGAAAAATCAGAAAAAATAGAATAGAATATTTATTGCTTTACATGACACAAGGGGAATAAAACATACTTTTGTAGGGCATTTTGTTTCTGCAAATTTTTCTGCCAGATGAGCAGCATCGGTGTTTGATGTCACTCCTTCAAGTCGATGCATATTGTTAGACTTTAGATGAAGTGGAATAGTGTACTTTAAGGTTCGTCATATACCATTAATAACTGTAGCAGTATCAATACCTCCAATGATGACAAGGCCATCCAATTTCAAAGCTTTGCATGCAGCCATTGCAGCATTTACTTGCTCAGTCGTTCTAATCTGATCTTTTGTCCGCCCCAGCATGTCATATCCACCTTAACAAGGAAAAAGGCAACAAAAATAAGCCAAAAAAGGCCAAACGAAAATATAAAGAGCAAACTTCATCCAGATGTGAATTACCTTGATTCTTATAGGTAGCAAGAACATCATCGGTGATCTCTAGAGTTTTTTGTGCAAATAAACCTTCAGAACCACCTGTTGAGATTTGGAAAAGAGACCTTCAACACATTAGCCTTCTCTAAGGAGAATCAAGTTTCTAGAAAACTGAAAACATTAGAGCATCACAGGAAAAATATTGTTTGACGTTAGGGATTGACCCTCGAAATATTAAACATGACACATGCAAAGAGACACTCATGGTAATGGTGGTAAAGTAGATATGCAAATAGACACTTGTGTCAACTATTACTGTAGTGTCCCAATAATTGTCATAAAAAAGTTCTCAAATGAAACATGTGTAGTGTAAAGGAAATGCTTACCTAAAAACCCAAGCAAGATATTTTTGGGGTTGTGAACCTTAAGAGCATCATGAAGACCCCATATCACGTTGTGTCCTCCAGGAGATTGTCTACCACAAAATAGCACCCCAACCCTAAGAAAAGAAGAGAATAATCAGTGAGCACAGTTTTCAGTCCTAATAAAGAGATTAGGGATAACACTCATTTTATTGTAACCTATATGTGAATTAGCTTCTAATGCATAAACCAATATTTTCTATTGGTTCCCCTGTGTTAAGATTTTGAGGATATAAATATAAAAGGATTTTTCAATCACAGACAAAACAAAAGGAATGTTATCAAGAAAACGGAGGTAGATCCATAAACCTCAACATAGAATTTTGTTAGAAAACATCTCCTGATCAGTGATCACAATGCTGATCTAGTTTGTGAGAAGTGCACAATTATAGAGCAATCGTCTGATGCAATACCTAATTGCAGGATGTTCAGTAATTATCTGAGCATCAGGGACCTTGGCAGTTGCCCTAAGAAAATGGGCTAATGGTTGACCATAAGTGTGTGGGAAGAAGCGTTTAATTGTGTGTTCACCAGAGGGATCTGCTGCAGTGGTTGCATCACGGAGTTCTACCCGGACAGTAGTACCCTGTATAAGTCAGAACAATTCTCAAGATTGAATATGTTAATAATAACATTGAAGGACAAATTGCTTAATGGTTCTTAAATATCATAGATAAAATTCCAAAATGTAAACAATCAGCAAAGTGGTGATGCATTTAACTACAAAAGTTGGACAGCCATGAATGTCTGGGGACAGTCGGACAAAATCTGAGCAACTTGTAAGTTTTATTTTGTCAAAGTTTAGCAGCATTTTTTCCTGATAATTTATTTCAAAAAGGGCAACAGAGCCAGTTTATATGTGTTGTTTACTTGAGTTGAAGTAAAGAGGTGACTTATTTTGCAGATGAAAATGTAAAGATATGATCTTTCAGCCGGCTGCAAGGATTATATATATATATATATATATGCCAACTTTCTCAAATACTCTCTCAAACAAAATGGTGTAATAATTAGACGTGATATGAAGAAAATAGTGGCATGAGGATAGAAAAGAGTGTGATGTAGCAGGTTAGATCTAGCAAAGAGTTTGGCATATATAAACTAGTAGTAGTAGTTAGGAGTGGATGAATAGAACAGAGTTGTACCTGAAGACAAGGAGGAAGTTCAGGGTGGTAGTGAGATCGAAGTTTCTGCAAATCAGAGAGTTCTCGAGCTATGCCGTAATCTGCATCCATTGTTAATGCCTAGCTCACTTTTTTGTGTGTTCAATATAATATAATAGTACTCTCTTTGTCAGTTTCTAACTCTGAAAAGACCGTCCCTCCTTCCATTTTATATATAGTGTGAGGGCGATACAACCAACAAACACAGCAACCAGTTTTCTTACTCTGTGTATTTGTTTGTATGTATGCCCTTCCGTTTACCATATGATACAGCCACTGCCCAATGACCAAAATACCCCCTTCCTCTTTATGCTGTTGTTGGTGTTGGCAAGCATACACTTGTTTTTAACATAAGGAATATTCTACTTCAATATTTTGTGTTGTTTTGAAAAAGTATTAACCACGTCAAACTTGATTTTCCTTTACTTGTGTTTACACTTGTAAAGAGTATCACCACTTCTGTTTCTAGTGGAAGAGCCAAGAGGTCCAGATAGGAGGATAGTTGCGTAATTTCAGGGTTCACCTAGAATACTTCTCGATGGTGAGTGGGGACAATGACAAAACTTTCTCAGGGTCTTTTTCTTATTTGACAACAAACATCAGGAGCCAGTTTCTATTTTAATTTTCCAACAGCGCCCCCAGTTTAATATCTTAAACATTGCAAAATGCACATTTCCTTCTTTCCCCCAACTACATCTCGTCAAAACTACTCTTTGCATTGCTCAAACAGCGGAAAATAATAGAAACAGATCAATGTCTGCAACCTTATGGTTCAATCCACCATCAAAGTTTCAACATAGTTTAAAGATGCTGAATGTTATACCAAATTAATATCCATCTTCACATGATTTCATAGCAGCAACGAGGATGAAATGGTGGCCGCTCCTAACTACCACTATTGGGACAAAATAAACATTGAGAAAAGGAAAAGACAACCAAATCTCGGTTGGAACTATTAAAAAGTTGCATAGATATTATATAGCTCATAAGTCCTTAACTAATAACAGTGAACTACATCCTTCAGATGTCAAAGCAAGACACATACAAGAGAATCTATGATAAAAAACTAAAGAACTCAAAAGGAACCATGATCCACCTATGGGAAAAGATTTGATCACAACGAGTCACATCACAACTCCCAAGGGATGGGGGTTGAGCTTCATCCTCGATTTTGAAGCTTTGCATCTTTTGCTCATCATGAAGGACAGGAACAACAAAATCAGACTAGTCTTTTTTCCCTCCTTTATTGGAACCAGAAGCACGTGGTTTCTGCTTCCCTGATTTTCTTCTGGAACTGACCAGGTTTGGCTGGGTAGAATGAGCAGGCATGTGATGCCCAGGAACCAAAGCAGGGAACCCAACAGCAGGGATTCTGCAAATTCATATTGCATCTATTAATGTAGGCATTTGAGAGAAAATAATGCATCTTTCTATCCAACATAACCATGGCAAGATGGAAAAATGTCAAGACATTCACATCTATTTCTTGCTTCACACGCCAACTAAAGCAAAGTCCAGAAAATTGTAGCAGCAGAAAGTGGTATAAAGAAAGTATTTTAGCCAGATGACAAGAATGTTTCTTATGCACTTACCCAAAAAGAGCACGGCAGACTCCTGCTTGGTCATAGAAACACCATTAGCACTGCTATTATGCAAAGAAAAGCGTAAAGCTTGATTTTCAGCAAGACAGCACTGGAGAACAAACCCCAGCCTTTTGCATTCTGATTCAAAGTATCTACTCTTCAACTCTAGATCCCTAACGTACAACTTCTTCCTCTCTCGTGACCTCACAGCTGCATCTCTGTTCCTCAATTGCCTGGAGAACAAAAATTAAGTTTTGTTGACTCTTAGATTTTCTTTAGCTGCTATCTACAATACGATTAATAATCATCCCCTCTCACCATTTTGAAATAGAAGAGGAGAGGGGTGTATTAAACTACTCTAGATAAATGCACAAGATGCTATGCAATTTTAAGCATGATAAATTCGCACATTACATAATATATACATCACACATTAAATAAGTGCAATCTTTCAAGGACATGGCTTCTTATTCTAAGAAGTCTAGAAGTAGTTTGCTATTCAGGAAAGTTTCCCACTTGGGGGTGTGTTCATGATTGCAAACTAATGGAAAAGTTGCAGCATCATGTGCTTTGATAAAATCTGTATGTCTTCCGAAAAGAGAATCATATTTTTGTTTCATAATCAATAGAGAATGAACATTATGTTCTAACACGTCACAAATCAAATCATGAAATGAATGGCTAATACAGTCAATGTGTGATGTCAAATTAAGGCAATCTTATAGAAAGGAACTCCTTGGAAATACTGATTCGCGATTTGGCTGAGAAGGCACTATGTGGATATGGTTTTTGCATACACAGAAACTGCAAAGATTTTTCTGGTGATTGATAATTTACATGAAGCAAATTTAATAAACATGAGTTACACTAACTAAGATATCAAAACTAGGATTTGTTTCTGCTAGTAGGTCAACCATTTTCAAAGAAGAGATACAACACGAGAAGTAAAAGAAGCCACAGTAGTGTAAATCGTGTGTGCAGAAGAGTTATAAGCAAAGAGAAGTACTAGAATTATAAACAAATTGAATAAATAAACTAAGAGAAGTACTAGAATTATAAACAAATTGAATAAATAAACTAAAAAGAAAAAAGGGCAAAACTCTAGAGAGATACCTCTTGCGCTTCTTATCGACGGGGTCATGGTTGTTTAGTTCGTCGTCGCCGTCAGAAGGCGACTGGGAAACCTTGTGTTTGTCCTGATCGGCACTAGAAACCTTGGGATCGGAGAATCCAATGGCTTGTTCAGCAGGAGAGTGAGAATGATCGGAGTGAAGAGGAGAATCGACGAGGAAGTCGGAAAGAAATTCGGCAGCAAACTGAGGATCAGAGACAAGACCGAAATCGTCATCGTTCATAAGAAGCTGCTCGATCTGCTGGAATGACTGTGGGGAGGAATCATGAAGAGTGAATTGATCATCGTCGGGATTGTCTAGAACGTTGTGGAAGATGTGATCTACATCGTCCCAGTTGATGATATCATCGATGTTATCGATCATCGCCAGTACGACGGAGATTGTGGGGTGAAGAAACTAGGGTCCGACTTACTATTTGGGACCCGATCTCTGGATGTCCCCAAATTAATAATCACGTTAGGTGTCTTAGAGGTTAAGGCTCCAAACACTTTCAACGAAATTCCAAGTTTTTAATTACTTCGTCACCCACCCAATAAGAATTCCACTTCGCTACAACTCACCTCACTAATTACTACATCCCTTTTCCCACCTTTTTTTCTTTTTCTTTAAAAAAAAAAAAAGGTAAAAGAAAACTACACCTCCCTCCTTTTCTATATATATAAAAATATTAATATAAATTTTAAAAATGTGCCACATTTTCGTTCACACGACCTATAATAAAAATGATAAATAAATAGTATTTTCTTCAATTTCCTTTTATATATCACATTTTTACTTTGAATTTATATTAAGAAATGATGTAACTTTACCCTTTTATTCTTATTTAATTTTTAAAATTTAAATTTTCAATCAATAAATACGAATTAATTTAATGAATGAAAACATGAATTATATGATAAGTATGGAACAACTATATAAAAAAGAATTATATATAAAAAGAAACTGAAGGAGTATTAACAACTTAGGAGAATCTTGATTTTCTTTCGAGAAAAAGAAATCATTCCTTAAACTAATAAGTAGTACTATTTAATATTTGCCTTGATATAAAAAGAAATTTAAAAAAAAGGAGTTTCTGATTAAATGACAAGGTTTTAAAGACAGACTTTTGAAGTCCATAACTCAAGTAGTAAATAACTCTTTCGATAGAAGGAAATAATTCACGGTGTACACACCCTTTAAAATTGTTGGATGGGGATTATTAACAACAAAATTAATCATCATATATCAACATAAACAAAATAAGAAAACCAATGTGAAGCAGAACTCTTTAACCAAGAGCTAATTATGAGAAAGCGCAATTGTATACTACATCAATCGCTGTTGCAATCATATAAAATCATTCCATCTAAATAACAAAATACTGGAGATTTGGCTCAAGCCTGCCAAAACCAAACATACACTGTCTCCTCAACTCCACTCGATATATTTAGAACATCTGTAACGGTGCTAGCACTGGGCAAAGAGGAATTGTCTCCATACACTTTTAAGATACAAGTTGAGCAACTCTGAGATGAGAAATCCCAGCACACAATGATGACTTTCTTCTGTGAGATCGATCATCTTGGTAATGAGCTTGGTGGAAAATAACGCAGGGGATTCTCCCTCAGCAACTCAGTCTCCCTGCATACAAGTGCATTTGTCAAAAAGGTGCTTTCTTTTTATTGAAGTGAAGAAACAAACTTGATACTTACTTTTTTATGTCTTTGTCATCTCCTCGTCTAAGCTGCAGACTAGAAGCCTTTACACCAGCAGCAGAGTCCTTCTCCTGTGCTCTGCCAAAGATGAAGGGGGGCAACAAAAGAAAGTCAATCCACAAACTAACACTATTACAATAGCTGAAAATCTCCTTGTTATGCTTGATGCATGTACACACACTGTTATGTGTTAACCATGTGTTGTTCACACTCAAAAAACCATTGTATCTATGGGTACTCACTTGGCACATTCCTCATCCACAAAGATCTCTAGGCACGGAGTGGTGGTCGTAGTAGCTCCTCGATTTCTATGCCCGTGTCTTTGAGGAATCTGTAAGAAATATTTTTGTTAATGAGTTTTCTTGTTCCTATCTGTTTGGACAAAAAATCAAATATTCTATTTTGAACTCTCTGGACTCAAACGGACCTTATTAGATGTCCACTTTGAAGGGATTGCCTGATTCTCCTTGTTCCTATCTGCTCGGGCACCAAGACAGTGCCATGATGTATTCTCTAGCTTTGGTATTTCTGATTGAAGAGTTGATGACATTCCGGCATTTGCATCTTTGTAAATGGAAAATAGGCTCCCCTGAGCTCTGCAAAATAGTTAAGAATGAGCCAGTGTTTCTACTAGAACTGCGCATGCAAAAAGGTAAGTATTTCCTGCAACCTTGTTATCAGCATCCTTACACTCCTTTTCCTTATGGAATAGGAAGCAATAACAACAAAAAGTTCTTTTCCACATTGCAAAGGATTTAAGGTATTTAAAGCAAGAACTCATCAGAAACAGATCTCTTGCCTGACATAGCAGCTTAACTATGTGATGATAAGAACAAGTAATAACGACATAGATTTGTTTAACTCATGGTGTTACAATGAAAAATGCAGGGACACAAGAACGTAACTTGGGAGAAAACAATAGTGACTCACACTTACCTATCTGGTTTCATTTTCTTCCGGGACAATTCAGAAGTTCCTGTTGTTTGGTTTCCTGCAAAGGCAAAAACAATGTTAACCAAAACAAGCAGACACCCTGAAGCTACGACATAGAAATGCACTTACGAGCTTCCCCCCTAGCCAACAGTGTGCCAAAGCTTCTCATTGGAAGCTGGTGTTCTGTTATCTCCTCCTGAATACAAATCGTCACAAATTCAAATCAAAGCAAACGACAATGGACTTAAGTCGTCACAATCTGAAATAATTGATACCTCTGCTGCTTTGGGGCGACCCATTGAACGACTGAAAAACTTCTTGTAGGATAGTTTCAATTTCTCTTCAGGTTCTGCATTCCTGATTCATAGGAGACGGAAATTTTAATCATAAACCAGCTGAGGGAGTCAGTAAATAGGCTTATAAGTGGATGAGAACAAGCAGGAGGAAGGTTACTTGGTGTAATCAGTGTTTTGTACTTGTATTAACTGTATCTCTATTGGAAAAGACTCATTAGTAAGAAAGCTTGAAAAAAGAGCATCCACAATCTTGTTGAGGCAGCCCAAGGGGTCGTTTAGTTGTTGGTTAGATTATTCATATATTAAAATCTGCATAAACTAGTACCATTTTTGGCAGCATTTTAGTTGCTATGTATAAAACTCAGCACATCAAGTATGGTTTTCGCTTACGGTTTACAATCTCACATAACTAAAGCATGTACTAGTTAGGCGTCAATCTATGTATTATTTTATGCAGCTTTGAACATGGTATAACTAATACATGAATGAGTAATACATAAATAATTGAACCCTACATAACTAATCTATACATAACTAATACCTGCATAACTCTATCCAACAACCAAACTACCCCCAAAGGTATTTAGGTGTCAGGTAATATCTAAAACCAATTGAGCATCCACAATAATATCATGCCAAATATATTAGAATTTTCACCTTGCTGTAGCATTATTCTGCCAGCAAGTTTGGCCAGCATCATAGCATTCATATTCCCATCAGAAGTTAAAACAAGTAGAGAGAGAATATAAAAGGTCCCTCAAGAATGAGGCAAATGCGAACAAGAAATAAATATTTCAATATATTCTTATGTCAACAGTTGATAGCTAGAGCATTTTATTAGAAACACATACAGAGACTTGCTGTTTTGAAGGCATGAAATGCTCTTTGTAGAAAATCATGCTATACAAGTTACAAACAACATGATTAGGTTGTGTAATTAAGCAAAGTTCAATGAACAGTGGCACTGGCTATTTTGCATGCTGCCATACCTGAAATATCTATATTAGCTAAATAAATGATTAATTCCAGAGCACAAATTTCTCAATGATAACGTCTCTGTTGTTCATCCTGTACAAATGCTTAACATAATTGTGTGACATGGTACTATCTGATTCAATTGATGCCTATAAAGGAACCAATCATTTCATAATTCAAAAAGATACAAGTAGTTCTTCATAATCATATTACTCGGCTTATAGAAAATTTCCTTAATAAGGATGTCAAATATGTTCATCATATGGCAATTAGTAATTATTAAGTTTTCTAGAAGCATACCACTGTCATACGATCACGGCCTTTAGTTAATTGTTCGGTCACATGAGCATATATTGAAAGAACATAAAATAAGGGACCGAAAGCAATGTAATCTACCACAGCTCTCTCCTCTGAGCTTATCAAATGAAATTGTCTTAGTATTCAAGGTATGAAAATTAGTTGGTCAATATGAAGGGGACAACACATACTTATCCGTGCAGCTTCATACTTAACACTGAACTCATTTTGGCGAAGCATCAAACATAAATCCCCTTCCTCCCCCCCCCCCCCCTTAGCCCCCACACATTACTCAATACTAGCATACAATTAATGCAACTTTCGTAGACATCATTAGACTTGACATATCAAAAGCTATTTGAACAAAAATATCAGACAGCAATTCAATAAACCATTTGAATGATGCATCTCACATCATAGACAACATATATGCATAACTTCTCTGGAACCAAGCCGTGTTCACTTGCCTAGTGTGAAGTGAAACACAATGTTAACTATGCAAGAACCTAACTTTACGGCTAAAACTAAACCAAGGCTCAATGGGAACACAACTTACATAGATAGGCCCCGATTGAAGATCTCGTTTGCTGTTTTAATTTTATTTTGAGATTCCATGTGCAAAGCATAGGCTATGTAGAATGAAGAATGCGTCAGTCCAATTTTGTTAGCCTCCAGAAAGCTATAAATGACTTCAGCATCCATACAATTTTCAGCCTGCAAAGAGCCATCAATAAGAGAACTGATTTACCAAATTGCATGATGAGAAGATTTAGGGGCAAAAGAATGGATGTGGAGAAATCAAACGCACATATTCCAGCCACACTTTCAAGTAACGGAGGTCATTCTTATATAGTTCATCGTGCCAGAAGGTGCGGACACATTGTTCATAAATAACTATAAGTCCAGAACTGTCCCCACAGGGAGGGAAAGCCTCTTGCACCCACTTGATGCACCTTCACAATTTTAATGTAAAATTATGTCAGCAGTTTATTCAATAACAGAGATTGACTCATTAAATGCTAGTAGAAGATATAAGAGTTGAAAAATTATTTGCATCTGAAAAGAAGAGCACTCACTGGAGCCATGGGTGAAGAGGATCTTCACCTTTGTACTTGTCAATTGCTTCAATCAATACCCTAATCAGAAAGAGTTGAATTCAAAAATTAATAAGGGATGCAGCAACTGCTACTATTCTACAACTAGTGTGTACATCTTAATCAAAATCTAGTGCGGGATGGAATAGTAATTTCATTTTGGACCAACCTCAGGAGTAAATGTCATGAAAATGCAAAGAAGAAGAAATAGAGGAACCTTCGTTTGTCAAGAAGAGATTTCTTGAGTTGATAATCGGTACTAGACTTAAGAGCATTATTGAGAAGATTAACGTTGCGTCCTCTCTTCAAAGGTCTGACATTTTCCTTGAAGAGTTCCCACTCGTGACCAGTCTCTTGCTTCGACGCTAAGAACTCTGCCTCCCGATCCAATACGTAATCTCCTCCTACATTCTCCATTCCTTCTTCTTCCTGCTTCCTTGTGGTGGTGTTTTTTTGAGAGCCTTCTTTCAAATTTGAAATTGTTTTGTGCCCTAAACCCTTCCTTTCATAGCCGTTGGACCCTCCTTTAAATTCCAGATTTTCGCAATATTATTGGTCCCATCATGAATATAAGATAAGTAATGTTTTTAACGAGTGCGCTACTACAAACAACAAAGTGGGCCAAGTACATCGAATTTAGACCGTTGGAATTTACCCGGAAATTAATAATATGACCTATTAGTAAAATATTTAATTCAATTTAATTAAGATTTAGAGATTTAGTTTATGTGACAGTGGAATCTTATTTGCAATCAATTTGATATTCACATAATATTTAACAATTTTCATCAATAAGAAGATATTTTTAATCCAATAGTTTGACGGGAATGATAGTTTTGAGCCGAAATATAGTTTAAGAATAAATATGAGCTATTTCGAATAGTTTAAGGGTATTTTTGACCCTTTTCCATTTGGTCTATGTGAACCAAATTGACATGCAATGTGACATCCACATGACATTTAACAACTTCCATTAATAAGAAGGATACTTTTGATCCAATAGTATTATGGGAAGGATATTTTTGAACTGAAATATAGTTTAAGCGTAAATATGAGCTATTTCAGATAGTTTATGGATGAGTCTTTTTCGTTCAAATAATAATTAAACAATATTATTTATTGACTAGTGGTTAATTATAAAATTAATACAAATTTATAATCTCAAACATTTATTTTTTTTAAAATACAAAGATTAAGTTATTATAAATACATTAGAGATGGCAATGGGGTGGTGTAGGGTGGGGTGTTGCGGGTTAAGCTTAACCCGCAAAAATTTTAATCTGCCCCGACTCGTCACGCCCTGCATAACAACTCTTTTTTCATTTTCAACCTGCCTCCCATAATTTTTTTACTATTTTCTTTTTCTAATTATATTTGATACTAAGATTAAATTCATATAAATAAATTTATCTTTTCATTAAGTTGTATTAATTTAATAGGATAGTAACTTAAAATTTAGGCTAAATACACAAACAGATCCCTAAACTTGTTGGGTTTTTTTCCTCAGGTACCTTAACTACATCATTTTCCTATTGAATCATTGAACTCCCATAATTTGTTCCGTTTAAATAAACACTGTTGTCTGATGTGAAACCAGATTTGTGAGGGGTATTAATAGAGGATACATATGTTGTTTCACAAATAATTAGTCCAATTGATAGTGAAAATGTTTGAGAATAATTATGTTTTACTTAACTCATTTGAATACATTAGAAAACAAATGAGACTAACACGGTTAGTCTTCATTCCTTAGATCAAAATTATTACAATTTGAACATAATTGTAGACATTTACAATAGAAAAGTTGATCAAAATCAACCAATAGTGTTTTAAAGAAATAAATTATGTGTGGTTGAATGATTCAATTGAAAAATGACGTGGTTGAGGTACCTGAGGAGAAAAAACCCAATAAGCTTAGGGATTTGTTTATGTAGTTGACCTAAAATTTATTTTTAAGAGGTCAACTGAGAAATAGATAAGAAATTTTATTATTTTTTATTAAACCATTTTAATTTATTATTTTAAATATTTTAGTAGCTTAAAAGAAATTATCTTAATGAATAATGTTCTATTACTCTTATAACATGTAAAAACTAAAAATGAATTTGAATCCACATAAAATTACATATACTTGCAACCTATCCCGCTCCACATTAATTTTTAAAAAGCCAACCTTAAAACCGGCCGACGTAGCCATAAACATAACCCTCCGCGCACACATCCAATCCCATTGCCATCTCTATAACACATGTGTATAAATTACAATTTGCTCATTTGTAAGATTATATAAAAATTAATTAATTTTTTAGAACATGTAAAAGAATTGATTTGAAATAGATGCACGTTTTTGTAAAAATAAAAACTAAAAAAATCAAAGGAAAATTTGATAAAACCGAAAGTCCACCCAGGAGAGGAGAGGAGAAGAGAAAAAGGCAAAGGTCGAAGAACTGTTCCCATGGGCCCCAAGCTGAAGATGGAACCTTATCTCCAAACCCAGAAATACCAGACGATGTCGTTTTATGTTAGTTGAGCAGTACTAAATGATGCCCTGATTGTGATAGAGATGAGTTTATATTGTTCGTTATAATTTCACAAGAAATCTGTACATTTTTTTTTCCACCAGAAATCAACAGACATCCGAAAAAAGTCATCTATAATAAATAATTGTGATGGCTCTGAACTTGAAGCAGGCATCAATATTCCCAATTCATGTTGCTAGTGTTACTGGATCCAGGAGGAAAGGAGTGCAAAAGGTGATGATGATGATGAGTGGATCAGCAGGAGTACCAAAGTATAAGGGGACGCAGATGAGAGAAAAACAGCTGACGGAAATGATAGAGAAGAAAGTGAAGGAAGCTAAGGAGGTGTGCGGTGAAGACGCCAGATCGGACGAGTGCAAGGTGGCATGGGATGAGGTGGAAGAAGTTAGCCAGGCTAAGGCGCATCTGCGCATCAAGCTTCAGCTTAATCAAGATCCCCTTGAACCTTACTGTCAAGATAACCCTGACGCCGACGAGTGCCGCACCTATGACCATTAATTAATTAATTATTGGGATTTCACTCTTGTTGTACTTGTACTTGTCTACTGTATTTCTCTCCAATTTAGTATGATTTACTAGTACAAAACCCTCCATCTGCTTTTCAGGTTTGTTATATTAATTATATCTTCACTGCTCTATGAAGCATTAGTTAGGTAAGTTCAAATGTCATGTCCATATATATACAGACGAATAAAACAAGTAGATATTGAGCGACGTTAAATTCAAGCTTGTCATTATAAAGCTCTGGAACACTAGATACAAAAATCAATTGAAGCAAACTTGTTTTCAAGCATATCACTTGTTAAGGTTATATGGGTCCAGTTGATGAGTATTGGATGGTTTTATTTGAGATTCAGGCCTAGTTAGTTATCGTTAGAGATTAGAATAACTTGTGTTCAACAATAAATATATGGAATGGAGTTTGTTTCATCACATCACATAGGGGCATATATTATCACCCCACCAAGGCTGATATTGTATCCACCCGGAGAAAGGCAAACAAATGTGCAAGTTTTTTAGTTAAATGAAAGTCACATACGTGAGACGATTTGATTGTTTGAAAAGTTCTCGGCATTCAATTATAATTTCTTTTAAAGGTAATTTACTACTATCACATTTTTCAACTTAAAACGAAAATGAGTAGGAGTCGTATATTTTAAAATTTTGGACTTCAATAACCTTATTTAAAAACTATTTGAATCTCTTGTAATTGCGTTTGATTGGTTGAATCTCTTGTAATTGCGCTAGAAGAGATTACTTTTGGGTTTTGAGGCTGGAAAGGAACCACGTCATGACTTTTGTCGCAAAGTAGTGAATCTGAAGAAGAAATGGGCAAAGGAGATTGTACAAGTGGTCATGAGTCATGACACTGCTTCAGCTTCCCCATCCATGGTCCTCCGTCCCTAAAGACCAAAGGTTGTATCGCAATGCAAGTGCACTTGATCCCTTTTCGCGTCACAAGGCTTCATGGCAAGAGGTGTGTTTTTGCTTCTTCTGGTTGCCATCAAATACCACTTAACTTAACTAATCAATTTTATTCAGCTTGCCGGCGTTCTGGTATTCTCAGCGATTCCTTTCACCGCTGTCAAAGCTATCGCCAACAGTACCTTCGGTGATACACTCCGTCAACGATTAGAAGAGAGAAAGAAGGTTGCAGTAGAGAATTCCGCTAAGTTCAAAGCACTTGCACTGATGGCAAGAAACGATAGGTAATCCCTATCTCTTGGTAAGCCATTCTCCTCTGTAATGCATCCATCTATTTTCCACCACTGTGAAAATGTTCCTATATTATACTGTTATGCATACCCACTTTTGTTTTCACTATTATCATTTGTTTGTCTTCTTTGCAGTATCTGGTATGGAGAAGATCGCCCCCGCTGGCTTGGTCCAATTTCTTATGACTATCCTGCTTATCTTAATGGGGAGCTACCCGGGGACTATGGATTTGATATCTGCGGGTTGAGCAAGGATCCCGTGGCCCTTCAAAACTACTTTAAGTATAGATTGGATTTTGCTTTTATTAACTCCTTCAAATGTTCTTTTGTTCTGAGTAGATAATGTATAGTATTTTCCCAAACAATGCAACATCATATGCCATTAAATTATTTGTGACCTTTTATGCTTCTTCAGAACATGTATCCATTTAAAGACGAGCCTCTCACTAAAGAAATGAACAGAGCGAGGGCCTACGATAACCTACTGAGAAATAACCACGATCCTAAGGTGATTGGTCACAACTCACATGATTCCATCCTCTTTTAGTTGGAATAAAAGCAGACATGTTTCTTGAGCATAAATGTAGCCAAAAAAAGTTATAAATTGGTATTTGAGGGGAAGTAGCAAAGGGTTGCGAAATTCATATCTGGTCAGGGTTTAGGGCCACACATAGACATGAAAGTTGTTATACTCCCAGACATTTTTGGAATGAGAGATTGAACATCTTCTAGCGTGGTTGTTCAGAGATCCCATTGTGTAATCTTTTGGGGAGCTTTTGAAATTCTCAAAATAGCAACAAACACACACTCATACAAACTATTTGTTCAGAAACCGCGCAGAAGCTCTGTTAAATTCTATTCGAACTTATTTCAGTTGTCATGGTTACTCACAGTTATGAAATATTGCATGGTCGTTGGGCTATGCTGGCTGCTCTTGGTGCTTTGATTCCAGAACTTTTAAACCTGACAGGACTTTTCCAGTTTGTGGAACCTGTTTGGTGGCGAGTGGGCTACTCAAAGCTTAAGGTTGGTATCTTTCATATATGCGCCTGTAACTTGACTTCCCTTGGTTGATAGATGCTGCTTCCCTTAGCTATTGATAATACGAGTCCAAAAACTCCCATGCTTGTTCTTTCCTCCAATCTCACCTCTCCAGTTATCGACTCAGCGGAACCTTGTCTGTCGACCCAAACAACTCATATCGAATGTGCAAGTAGGTGAGATCGGATGAGTTGATGATGCTACAAGGAAGATAAATAACTATAGTAACATACTCCAAAGTAACTTAATATCTTCCAACTATTTGTACAAAATGGATTTGTTTTATGATGAGCCAAACATCCTCTAGAATCCTATTTCTTGGCAAAGTTACTATTCAACACTTCCGTGTTCTGTGTAATTCCTACCCTCCCAAGACCCCACTTGTGGGATTACACTGGGTTTGTTGTTGTTGCTTCCTTGTTCTCAGGTTTCCGAGTAAACATAATTTGGATTGATTTTACAAAAATTGTCGTACAAAATTTCAATTTTTAAATTCTGATATAATTTTCTTATGAAATTTCTTTCTTGGAATCCAGTATTTAACATGCTATTCCTTTCAATAATTAATTTGTATCACTATCACCCACCTATTTCATATTCTTATCAGAGTGTTGTTCCACTTGATTATTGACCTCATATTGACCTTATAAATTCAGTATCCAGCGCTTATTGCAGGTATCTTTTTTTAATCTTATATATTTCTTTCATTTTTTCAAGGGAGATACACTTGACTATTTAGGGATCCCTGGACTCCATTTAGCTGGAAGTCAAGGAGTCATTGTCATAGCCATTTGCCAAGCCCTTTTGATGGTGAGTAACACTTGCTCTATGTGTGTCCTTCCGGTAATTATTTCAATGCCGTTCTTCATTAAAAAAAAGAATTATTTCAATGCCGAATGTGTTGAATGTGAAACACTTTCTGGTTATTTGAATTCTTCTTGTAAAAGGTGCATTTTATCTCTTGCAATACACTCATTGTGGGACAAGGTACGCATTTTGCAGTCATGGAGATGGTTGCAAGTACAGTGAATCTATGAGCTGAAGTAATGCTTTTAGCTCAAGATACAGTTTTCCAAGGTTAAGATAGTGACCCTATAGATCAATCCCTTTCTAGAAAAGCCAATGTAGCTTTGTGTTCAAATGCGTCCATACAGCTGATGCTTGATTGGTTGAATATGATCAATCGATGTCTGCTTCCTTCTGCCATTCTTGTCATAATAATTTAACTGTGCCGATCGAGCAATGCATTTGAGAGTGATGATTTTGTTGAAAAACATTTAATGGTCCATTGGGATAGAATGCAAATGTTGATCTTAAGTTCGAATTAAATGTCTGTTTTTGCATTCAAGGGACAGCTTGCTACTTTTCTCTTAAAATCCTTGTGCCAAATGACATATTGAATAATTGTTTGTGAGCTATAGCTGGTGAACATGTTGAAACAATTCTCATGGAGATAATCCCATGCCTAGAGAAGAAATAGGACAGTAAATTCTGTAACTGTAGTATATAATCTGGCCATTTCTACACAAAAGAAACCACCATCTAGTTGGAACTTAACTTTGGAAACCACCATCTAGTTGGAACTTGACTTTGGAAATGGCTTTTTTCACATGAACAATGAAGGAATTTTTACTTGATTTCTTCTGTTCTTGCAATTAACTGTTCTTTCATACTTTTCTGTGCATAGGTTGGACCAGAATATGCAAGGTATTGTGGAATTGAGGCTTTGGAACCGTTAGGAATTTACTTGCCTGGTGACATCAACTATCCTGGAGGTGTTCTTTTTGATCCATTGAATCTCTCTAAAGATCCGATGGCTTTTGAAGAGCTAAAGGTGAAAGAAATAAAAAATGGGCGCCTTGCTATGGTTGCCTGGTTAGGCTTTTATGTCCAAGCCGCTCTTACGGGTAAAGGCCCTGTGCAAAACCTTCTGGAGCATATCTCAGATCCATTCCACAATAACTTGCTCTCCATTCTAAAGTCTCTGTAAGAGAATTCACTTATCCAAAGTTGACAATGGGGTTTAAGCCTCCCAGGTATAATTGTTCTGTCTTCTTTATATTTAAGGCTGTAATATGTGAACTCATAATTCATCTGAAAATAGTGTCATACCTAGAAAAGGTGAAGACATGTTGTGCCCAGAAGAGTATTTGAGGTTGTCCATACCAATGAACCTTATATGGTCTTGTTTATAATGGGATGTTAAATGACTATTGTTATTGTTTAAACTTCTGTTTATTATGGGATGTAAATAATGAGGAAGCAAGTATGTTGCTTGTTATTTCTTATGTGACACGCTTCCTTTTTGTTATATCTAGAAATTTATTCATTCTGCATTATAAATAAAAGCTTCAGGAAGTTATCATATCAAACAATTTAACAAAGAAATTCTCATGTCTTTTAAGAATAATAATAAGGAATATTTAATTTGCATTTTGTTTCACTTTCTTTAGTGTGAAAAAAAAATGGAGCGGAAGGGGTTTGGAAATATTGATTGGGAGGGAATGGTGCTTCCTGTGCATTGAGGTATACTTCATGCAATTCTTCTTCTGTTAGTGCTTCTTCTTCCTCTCCCAATATTCTGAACCAGAACCTCTCCGACCCCTTCTCCAAATCCTTCAATAAGACCGCCAATAAATTCAATAACCACCTGAGATGCGAGACGAGCAGCAGTCCCAAGCATAGTGGGCTTTTCAGGAGGCTTGATTCCATATTCTTGAAGCCCATTGATCATGGACTTAGCACACAGTGCATGAAGATGGTAGTCACAGACTGTGCAGCTGTACACTCGACCTGATGACCTTTTCTTCTTGCACTCACTGCACACCATTCCTGGTTGATCATTACCACCACCAGCACCACCTGTTAAAGTGTTTCCTTGTGGTAAGACTTTTAGTAGGTGCGGATGATTGGGAAATTTAATCTCGGTGGAAAGCATGGCACAACAAGGATGCATCTGGAAATTACAGGATTTGACTCTGCATCTAAATGTGAATCCTTTGGCGGACTTGCAGCAGACATCACACCTTGGCCAAGCTATTCCAGCTTTAACTGATTTGTTTAAGAAAAGAACATGTGAAAATTCTGGAGATGGGAAATACATATCACAGAACTTATGCCAGACAACATATGTATGCATTTAAGCTTGTAGAAGCATATATCTTGCCAAAAAAAAGTACCACTTTTTGTAGGAATCATGTGTACCTTGTTTAGGTTTAGCATGGAAGACGAGTTGGTGCTGTCCATGGAAAGGATGAGCCTTAAGAGAGGGCGGAGATAAGGCACAGAAGTGATGAAGCTGAAAATCACAATCTTGGCATGCATACCTACGGCCAGTGCCAAACTCCTTGCAACCTGAGCAGGTAAATAGTTCTGAGAGAGTGATCTCTGCAAGCGGGTGCTTTGAGTGAGTATGATGAACAATGGTTCCATTGTGATTAGCATGATACCCGGTGTGATCATCAGGTGGCTGGGGCGATGTTGGGAACTCTATGTAGGTTGGAGTAGGAGATGGCTGGTTGCCACCCTTGGTCTTTGCGGCTGAGGAATGAGCAGAGACAGCTGAGAGTGGAGCGTGTGCCAACGGGAACGATGAGGTATTGTTCAATCTATTCATTGTTACTATAGATGTCCCTGATCTCCTGAGGGGTTTTATACTGGTGCTGTTCATCATGTTCTAATTTGGTTTCAAAAGAGAGAGTCTGAAGAACCTTATTGAGTAGAA
Organism: Solanum habrochaites; assembly: GCA_027704765.1. NCBI lineage: Eukaryota > Viridiplantae > Streptophyta > Magnoliopsida > Solanales > Solanaceae > Solanum > Solanum habrochaites. The sequence goes on from JAKWJA010002492.1 coordinate 68,009,483, forward strand.
TGTGAGCTAGCTCATATATTTATGCTTGCTTTGGATGCCTGGCTACAGAGAATTTAATCTAAATTATCAAGTTAAAGTAATCACGATAACAGTAGGTTGATTGATAACGTAAAAGTAATCTAATTACAGGGAATCTTTTGAATGAATAGATATATAGATGAATCATAAAGTTGTTGATACAGCTAATCTGGAATTGAGGCATAACAAATTTGATTTATTAATGAAACCAACACGAAGCAATTTTATTTGCTCGATAAAGTCAGATTAGCTTTTCTTTGCTAGTGGACAAGTTTGATTTTTGAGGGAGAATGAGGCCCCTCTCTTTGGTACCTTTTATTCTCTGTAATAACAAGGAGCAGTATTTTCCAACCAAGTATGTCTTCTTTTTTCCCTTTTCTCTCTTTTTTACTACACCCTAGTAGACAATAAAAGCCATGGCACGAATCAAAATCACTTTCTTGGAAGATACTTATTCCGGTATAAAGTAGAGGCGTAGAAAATGTTAACATCTTATTTTTCTTTTTGGAATTGCTTATAAGAGTTTGCCACATTCAACCCTCAATGGTTTGGTTAATGAAGTGGCCTGAGGTCTCAAATTTGAACTCCAGCAGAGACAAAACACTAGGTGATTATTTTCCATTTGTTCTAGCCTTGATGGACAAGATTATTTAATATCTATCGCTAGTAGAAAGTGACAAAATATGTTGTCCGAGTGTGGACACCACAATTATTAAAATAAATAAGAAAGAGTTTACCACATTCAATAAGTGGTTTCGTGTAGTTTGTAAATTAAAGTTGAAAATCTTTATCCTACTGCTAAATACTACTACTGTAGATGATGGTAGATATTGAGCATTCTCCTTCTCTGCTGTCGAATCTATATGATTAATGATTTACTGTAGTTGGTTGGACTTTGTGTTCCTTATGATACCCAATTATTGCTTGTGGATATTTAACTACTACCGCATATATTCGTAGCTATTTTTTCTTCATTTTCCCTTTTAGTTATAGTTTATTTGATTTAAGTAACCAAGACATTTAACACTGTCTTGTACTATCAATACAGATGCACAACGTTACTGTAAGGATCAGGGACTTGAATATTGATCTTTTGCTTCTTCATTTTTTCGGTTGTTAAATGTTGAATGTCGTATTTCTTCCTAATTAATAGTAGACATAAGGCTAAAGAGAGAGCTAAAAAAAATTGGAGAAAAAATATGACATTTGTTCTTAAAACCTAGTTTGACAAGGAAAGCACCCCTCCTATTAAATTAAATGTTTTAAACAGAAAATCCATAATTTCCTTCTTTTCCCCTGGATTAGGCAAACAGAAAATTTGTCTCCGTAATAAGTAAGACGCATCATTGCGATGTATTTTTTTTTAAATTGTTGGTAAAAGATGATGATGGCAATATTGGTAATAAAGAAAAGATCCAAGTGCGTTGTTGTAGGAGAAATTTGATAAGTGTCGGTCCATAGAGTCTCCGTCTTTGTCTTGTCAGCCAATGGCTAAAAATCCAAGTAATTTGGTAGTGACATTGCTCGCCTTCACTCTTGTGATGCTCATTTGGAATCTCCAACCTTACTACGATACCATCGTTAATCCCCCTGCATCCTCCAACATTACCGACCCTAACAAACGAACCTTCGTTACTTACGGCAATGCCGCCTCTCTCTTCGTCCAGATGGGAGCCTATCGCGGCGGTCCCACTACTTTCGCCGTCGTCGGTCTCGCTTCCAAGCCGCTTCACGTCTTTGGCCGCCCATGGTATAAATGCGAGTGGATCCCCAATACCAATACCAACTCATCTAAGGCCAAAGCCTATAAGATCCTCCCTGACTGGGGTTACGGCCGTGTCTACACTGTGGTGGTTGTGAACTGCACATTTACTGTGAATCCTAACCTTGATAATAACGGGGGGAAGCTCATTCTCTACGCTTACTATAGTGAGTCACCCAAGAGATACGAGAAAATCACAGCATTGGAGGAAGCACCAGGGTCTTACAACCAATCCAAGTTCAGCCCGCCATATACCTACGAGTATCTGTATTGCGGTTCCTCCTTGTATGGGAATTTGAGTGCATCTAGGATGAGGGAGTGGATGGCCTATCACGCCTGGTTTTTCGGGCCCAGCTCCCATTTCGTGTTTCACGACGCCGGCGGGGTGTCATCCGAGGTAAGGGCCGTGCTGGAGCCGTGGGTACAGGCTGGTAGGGTCACGCTTCAGGATATAAGGGACCAATCCGAGTTCGATGGCTACTATTACAACCAGTTTTTGGTGGTGAATGATTGCCTCCATCGCTACAGACACTCTGCCAATTGGACCTTCTACTTTGATGTTGACGAGTACATCTATCTTCCTGATGCCAACACTACTCTCGAATCTGTGTTAAGAGACTTCTCCAACAATACTCAGTTCACCATTGAGCAAAATGCCATGTCCAGCATCCTCTGTTTGAACAATTCCTCTCGAAACTATTCCAGGTTACTCTCCATAATTTCTCTACAATTGTTTTCACTTAATTATATCATTGCTCTTCTTGTTTCTTTGTCATTGATTCATCTTAACAATTTCTCTGTCATTGATTTTCTCTCTTATACAAAGGCATTCATTTATTTCTTAACTAAAACTTGATTGATTGATCCATCTTTTAATACCTATTGGCTTATTAGTAGTCGATACTTTAGGGGTTGCTGATCTAAGTTCCTTACCATCAATGCCTGTTCTGTTGAATTTGAGATTCTCTCTAAGAGTTTCTGAAGCTTTCCTTCAATTTTAAGTGCATGTTCATGTGTTTGTATTTACAAAGAATGCAGTCAGATTAGTATATGGTAGAACCGAGTTCTGCACTCGACTATTACAATTTGTCAAAGGTATTTGCGTTCCCATCAAATCAACAATGAAATGAAAATCTTTTAACATCTTGCTGTCATACTCTCCATTTGTTATTAATTACAGGCTGTGGGGCTTTGAGAAGTTGTTGTTCAGAGACTCGAGAAGTAACATTAGGAGAGATCGCAAGTATGCCATACAGGCAAAAAATGCGTATGCAACAGGTGTGCACATGTCGGAAAATGTAGTAGGAGGGACTTTGCACCAGACAGAAACCAAGATCCGCTACTATCATTATCACAACTCCATCACGGTACATGAGGAGCTGTGTCGTGAGTTTTTACCCATGTCTGCTAAGCATAACATAACCTGGTTCGATAAGGTACCCTACGAATATGATGACAGCATGAAGAAACTCACCCAAACCATCAAGGATTTTGAGCGAAATACTATCAATATTAATGCAGCTCCCGACCATACCAAAAACTCATAGGACCAGTTATTTCACCCTTACATAGTACAGCAGTATTGTACCGATAATTTTAGTTACCACAGTGAAGAGAAAGGAACTGGTGAACAAGGGTTTCAGTAGTAGTGTTCATCCCTACTCCTAATTCTTGCAACTCCTGCAGGGTCACCACACTTTATTTCTGCTGGCTGGATTTGGTTATTAATATCAAATCATTCATTTGTATCCACAAATTGCAAAGTTAGGTTTATTGGTTGATTTGGGAAAAGAGAGAGATGAGGATTTGTCTGTAAATGGTAATCGTTAAGCGACTACAATTCACTTCTTTCCTTTTCATATTCATTACAATCCCTTCTTTTCATTTGTTACTCTAGAGTCTGGTGGTTGTCTTTCACTCATTTAAGAAGCAGTTTGTGACTAGACATTTTTTAAAATATAAATAAAATAAAATGTCACTGCTATACAATTTATAGAAACCTCCCAGTTGGTCTTTTGTCTGTTAGCAATAAAGGGAGTATTATTTCTATTGACGTGGATATAAATATATAGCCAACGGTGCAGTATAGGTACTATAAAATATAGATAGTGAAATTAGATTTTAAGTCTAATTCACGCCCCAAAAGCTAGCTGGAGGAGAATTATTTAAGTTTTATAAGGAGTTCACTCATCTCATTAATAATTGATATGAGACTTTTTCATTCTTTAATACATACCATGATAAAGTATGAACATTTCGTTTTAAAAAAATTTAATTCTTTTGAGTGAACATATTTTAATTGTATTCCAGACATTATTATTATTATTATTACTATGAAATGTGGTTAGATTCACAAAAGCTAGAAAGAAAATATATGCAGAGTCTAAATTAGGGGTGTATATGGTCGGGTTAATTTGGATTTTCTAAGTATCAAATCAAATTATTTGTGTTGAATTTTTAAATCTATAAACTAAATCAAACGAATAAAATTTGGATTTTTCAACCTCGGATTTTTTTGGACTTTTCGAGTTTTCGGATTTTTCCATTAAATTATTCATACAAACGTATAATTTACTTGTAATTCAATTATTTCTTCAGTCCTATTAAAATACAACACTCCAAGATGTTTCTTAAGCATATAACACAAACAATGATATGATTAATGACATTAAAATATTCAATAATGAAATTGTGTAAAACAAATATTGCAAATTAACAAGTCATAATGAAAATTATCATAATTTAGAAGTACTAAATCATGCTAAAATAAGTTTAATAAGTATTAGTTACATGACTGAATATTTAAGGATATTAAAATTAGATTATGTATTTTAATTGTCTAAACTAATGTAAAATCAAAGAACAAATATTCAATATTATTGTCATTCTTAGTGTTAAATTGATTTTCTTTTTGCATTAGTATTAATTTGATTTCGATTTAAAGTTTTATTATAATTACCAACACCTGTGGACTATCATCTTTATAGAACTATCCAAAATTCTAAGTTTCAAACTTGAAATAATATATTAAAAGATAAAACTATGAAAAATTATAAGATAGATTTAAAAGTTATGTCAAAGTAAATATTTCTCTTTGTAAAATAAAATTTTAAAATTATATATATAATGTCGGGTTGGTTTGGTCTCGGGTTGATTTTTTTTAGTTAAAACAAAACCAATTCAAATATAGTCGAGTTTTCTTTTTCAACACCAAACCAAGTTAAATCAAGCACTAATCGAATTTTATTTTTTTCCGAATTAACTCAATTTGCGGTTCGGTTCCGTAAACCATCAAAAATGAATGGGGGGTAATATAAGAAGATAATAAAGCCCATTCCATTTAGTCAAAAGCCCAAAAGGAGTTTGGATTGGAGCCACTGGTGTATTGGACGTCTTCTGGCTGACCAACTATTCAAACACATACGCTAAAATGGTTCAAATGATTTATCCATTTTTTGTGGTTGGAAGAAAAAACAAATCCTTAATTATTCAATCTGAAGTATGAATCAATTTTTTTAAAAAAAATATATTGATATTTGTTGACACATAAATTGTATATAATGGTAGAATTAAAGTACCTATTAATTGATGTTGGATTGGAAATATTATTCTTAGAATATATGACAGCAGCTGGGATGGGGTATCTATCTATCTGGAGTTTGTTGAGTCATAGGAATGTCAACAGAAAACTCTGTTTGAAGCAACAAAACATTTACTTAGAAATGTGTGTAAGTAGTAGTCACCTTTCATTTCCTTAATACTTTTCTTCTTCCGCTATTTCGTTATATCTTTCTTCTAATAATTAGTCTCTCTTGCAGTAAGTAAGTAGCACTCTAAGATAATAAAATGGTAATCTTCATTTTGAACCCCATAAATTAGATTAGATAATTTTCATGTGTTGTTTGTATACATAATAATATTGATAAATTAGTGTGTCTGAATTGGGGCGGCATGGTTGAAGCCTCTGCTCAAGGCTAACTACTTGCACAATTAATGGTGATTCAAATACTAACATGTATTGTTTGGAAGTAATGGTCTTTGCTCTTACTGTTTGTACAAAGTCAGTACGTTGCTCTACTTACAAAAGTAAAGTGCCATATTATTAAACTGTTATTAAGCATATGATTAAATGTAAATATCTACTTTAAATTAATTTGAACTAGCTGGGCTTAGTGATCAACATCTGTCGAAATTCTTAAAAACAACAACTCTCGTCTTACTTATTTGATGATTAATTTAAACGGAATAAGGATTTTAAATTAATTTTTGTCCTCTTCATTAATATTCTCTCTAACATATTACCATTGTTTATGATATTTATCTCTCCAAATCAAGTGGGTACCAATAAAATATGGAATTCCAATAAATAAATAAAATATACATATTGGACCAGGCCATCGTGCGGCTTTCATAAAATTAAAAGATCAGTACGGTCAATTAATGCAATTTAGTAGAAGAGAGCCATATTATATAATTATATTATAATTAATTTGAAGAAGATAGAGGTCCAATATATACGTTATCATAAAAATAAATTTAATTTTTAGCGAAAGTGGAATAACAAAAAATGTTAAAATTTTATGACATTAATTGTTATTGTCTTTTCCGCTACCATATTCGGTGGATGTGCTCCTTCACTTTGAATCAGATATTGTTATAGAGTTTATGAACATTTATAAAAAATACTAATTGTTTCTAGAAAAATATATTTAGCGCCAATTAAACTATTATTATTGATTATTTTTGATGTAGTGCTGGATTAATTGTTCGATATCTAAAATACAAAATAATGTAAAAAGTATAGTGAAATAAAACAATTAGGACAATATATAACAATTCGTTTCTAGTAGTGTTAGTACGATATATTGTAGGATTGGGATTTATTATTATTGTTATTATTATGAATTAGCATAATCAAATTGTGTGGTAGCTAATGATCATGATCCTGAATATGTATAAAAAAAATTACTAATATTTTATTAATAATTTGTAACCGGCTGTTTAAACCTAACATGTGAAGGATAGGAGTTGTGCAAATTTATATATATATTATAATAAAGTAGAGAAGATTAAGGGGACAAGAACAAGCAGCATATCGTGGGGTAGATCTTGCAAGTCCAACCCTCCCTTGATGATTGATTCATATTTGTCCTATATGCGAAGTAATTAATGTATCAACTAATTGTCCAACTTATTAATAATTATTATACGTTTGGTTGTATATGCGAAATTAGATCACTAATAAAGTATATTTCATAAAAGAGTGCAGTATCCCAAAATCCAGTTGAAGAAGAAAATTATTACTCCATATTTTATACTACTATGATTAAAAGAACAAAGATACTAGGATTGAGCATCGTCATCAATGATTACATAGGTCAATTACAGTTAATTTTCATTTCCTTATTTAATTCAAAAATAATGTAGAAAAGGAAAAAGGAGGCATGATTTATTGACCTAAATTAAGCGTAGGAGTAATTCATTTTAGCCACGTAACTGAAATTTGATATTATACTTGTTTACTGCTTCAATCAGGATCGAGTATACCAAATGTGAATGGCGGAGTTGAAAAGAACACCAAATGGTAGCAGTATAAAATTGAATATGATTTCTTTCCTTTCCTTTTGAACTGTTTTTGAGTAAAATGACCCAACTACTAATTAATTCTCCAATTCAATCACTATATATTTTGTTATTCCTCATATATTTATTTGATGCACTATAAAAATTTTTAAACAATTCTGAATTAAAAATACTCCGTACTGCAATATTAATAACTAGTTTGCATTTTACCTTAATATATTTAATTATTATAATGTAATGATGACAATTCAATCATGCACTAGGTAGTTACCAAAGTCAAGATTCCATTTGTTCTCTTTTTACTTTTTTCTTTTTTGTACTCCTATCGTATGGCAAAAGAGGATTATGGACTCGTTTGAATGTGCTTAATAAAAATAAGGTAATTTTTATATATAGTAAATAAAAAATTTATATTTGTATGCTATAACAAATTTTGCATAATTGCGCTTTATAGCAAACATAAAAACTGTATAATTCGCTATACATATACAAGTGTATAATTCACTGAGCCTAAATTGTATAATTCGCTGGCCTAATTGATAAATTCGCTGGCCTATTTAGCTGCAATGGATCAATTAGTTTTGCATACAGTTGAATCGAATTAAAATGTATGTATATTGCATTAATTAAAGTGATAGCCAAGATGATTATGTTTTTCTCGCTTTATACAAAAAACAGAAACACAATAATACACTTCTGTTGTTGTAAAAGCAGAAACAAATGTATTTCACTACAATTGTATAATTCACACTTATATAATTCTTGCCTTTTCTATTGCAATATTTGAAGTAAATATTTGTAAAACTGTATAATAAGTTGTTTTGTATAAACACTAAGAATACATTTTTGCGTGTATGTTGTAATATACATTATTCCTCTCGATTTTACTACAAAACAGAAACAGAAAATTATAACTTCTGTGGATAATACAGCGAGAGAGGCGAGAATGGAGAGGGCGAGCGAGACTTTTGGGAGAGAGACGCCTGGCCAATTTTGTCAACGTTTGCTTGGAGCACAATTAAATCAAACCCAGCTATTCCATTTAATTTAGTTATTAGTTTGCTATTATATACAATTTTTCACCATTAAAAATAACTTTAAAAAAGTACTTTTGAAAGTGCTGAAACTTATTTTTAAAATAAGCAAATTATGCATTTGGATTAAAGTGCTGAAGTTGATATGCCAAAACGTAAAAAGGGGTAAAATGAAAGAAAGAGATGTTAGGATTATGTGGGTAAATTTGGAGATTGATTATCTATAAAAAATATAAGGGCAAAGATAACATGTAGGCAACTTAAACAACGTATAAGCTAAAAAAAAAAGCACACCTACTCAGCTTTAACTTTTGGCTTACTGTAACATAATTTTTTTTAACTTAAAATAAGTTATTTTAAGTATTGTCAAATAGCTAAATAAGTCAAAAACTAGCTTTTAAGTCAGTTTGACCAGCTTTTAAGCTGAACCAAACAGACTCTAAGTTAAAAGAGTCTTGTTTACACTAAGTAGAAATAATTTCTTTAATTTTAATTTTTAACTCAAAAATCACTTTATTATAAGCTTTTTCTCTTAAAAAATCAATCAATGTTGATTTATAACCCATATTCAATTTTATTTAAAGCTAAATCGTAAAAAATTAAAACTATATCTATTTAAATTATTAATAATCCAACCCACTAAAAAAATGTCAATTTAAATCACTTGGCCTTATATTTGTAAGTAAAAGTAAATATTTATTTCAAATGAATTTATTTTAAATATGCATTTATAAAGCTAAAATAATTTAAGTGCATTGGAAAAATAACTTGGAGAAATGAGATTTAATTTTATTACAAAATTTTTATTTCATCTCTTACACCTCTGCTTCCATATGTCACTTTGCACGTAATTGTTTGGATTGCCACTTACTTATGGTGCCATTTCCTTCTACCACTATAAATGCTCTCATTTATTCTTTTGACAAACCACTAATAATTTGAGGAAATAGTTGAAATTATTTTTTACCACAACGCTCAACAAGATTTAAATATTTAATTTATCTACTATTATTTTTATATATAATATTTACTTATTTTCAGAATTTTTTTAATTAAATTATTATCTTTCTTTTTTTTTGTTGAAAATTTTCAACAATATTTGTGCATGATTAATCAGCAACATTGTGTAATTTTTAAATTTAGATATTTGTTAATTGTTTCAAGATGGACGTGATGCTGATTTTTTTAACTGGAATTAATTTGAAATGATAGGAGGATCTAATTTCTAAAAATGGTTTAATTAAATATATTTTTATTGTTAATTATAATTTTTTTTGAATAAAATAGATAGAGTAATTTGTACGTAAGAAAAAAGTTTCCGTCCAGTGGGTTACGTATTTGCTTGGGTTTCAAGGGTAAGGTGTTACTGCATAAAAATCTATCCTTGACCAGTAGGCAATGACGGCGTCACTTGCGTCATTGTATGAATGAGTCGTCGTGGACCCCACGAAAAAGATAGGAAAACGCCTAGGCATTGAAATTTTTTTTGTTTATATAAAGGCCAGTCATTTGCACCCACAAACATCATATTGATTTTATTATGGGTGCTTGCTTGTCTTCCTCCTCGAATATCGTCAATCAAAAGCAGCTGACCAGCTACGTCATCTCAATTAGTGGAGAGCTCCGTCAATATAGCGTTCCCATCAACGTCTCTCAAGTTCTTCAATCGGACATCTCTTCCACCTTCCTATGCAGTTCCGACCGTCTTTACTTTGACCATTTCATACCTTCACTTGATTCCCAATATCAGCTTCTTCCCAATCAGATCTATTTCATGCTTCCGGCCTCCAAGCTTAAATATCCACTCACTGCCTCTGACATGGCAGCTCTTGCACTGAAGGCTAGCACTGCTCTGGAAGAACTCAACAAAAACAAAAGCCGAAAGTCTAGGAAGATCACCAGTAAGAACCGAATTTCACCCATGCTTCTTCAACTAGAACAAGAAACCAATAATTATTACAAGTCCAATACCGTAGGACTTGGGATTTCCATGAGATCTGCATCGGTCAGAAAATTGCAGCGATTATCTTCACGCCGGGCAAAGATGGCTGTGCGATCCTTCCGTAAGCTTATCACCATTCAAGAAGGGTTCGTTCTTTTTTAGTTAATAAACATGCGATGCGAGTTAGTGCTCTTCTCTCGCTCTACACGTACATAGTAAATACAAAACAAATATATATTTTACATATATAAGATTAAATTTCCTTGTATGTAAATGGTAATTAGCTTGTACAACAACAACAACCAGTTTAACCAAAAAAAGTCTACACTTAATTGACGATCGATGCATTTTGGTTTTTTTTTGATCGATTAATAAACTTGTTTATTATATTGACAATCTATAATATATTTTTTGTGCGATTGCTGACTTTCGGGTGATCAAAATTGTCACCCATTTAATCTGTAAATAGAAAATGAAACTACTTATATCTTTTGAGTCATGTCACATGGTATATTTTATCACAAGTCAATGTATGGATGGATGATGATTTTAAGGGGAATGGAGTAGAAAGAAATTAACGTGTGAAGTCGTCGCTCACCACAATTATATAATTAAATGGGAATGAGGAATCGCCAAAAACAGAACAAAAAAGTTCAAAGTGGTGGGGTTGGCTAATTAATAAATATAATTGAAGTTTTTGGCTCAATTTTGTAGTATGTAATTTGTTCACACCCAATAGCAATTGGCGTGGTCCTGCATACGACTTTCTCCTCCATCAATTCCATTGAATAAGTGTTTAGGTGGGAATGAAAAAGTTTGTACATGTGTAAGAGGAAAAATTGTATTCTCCGGATTTATAAGAGAAGCTCTTCACTTTCGTTCAGAATAATAATGTCCGATTTCTATCAACTTCCACTTTTCTTATTTACTTTTTAATCTTTCATTTTAATCTAACATGACGTACAGGAGAGTTGACAAATGTTCCCTATTTTTCATGCCTCCTTTATTTTAAGTATTGTTTGACTTGAATACAGCTAGTATTATGACAATAGTACGTACCATTCCAAACTTATTGATCTCTATTTTTGCGCACACAATTTTTACAAATATCACGATATTCAATAGGTAATATATTATATAAAACATTTATATTTATTTGTTAAATTTTATACCATAAATCCAAATATGTACCTCAAAAGTTCGAAGGCACAAGAAGCCAAATATTGACGTAGTATTCAATTCCATGGAACCATCATACGAATGCAAATGAGAAAGAGAGAAAATAAAACACAAAAGAGTTGATAAAAAAAGAGTATAAAGTTGTTGGGTTAGTATAAGCAGACATGGAGGACCCATTTCTGCTGCACCTGCAGTATTAATCATGAATGCTAATTGAAATCCCCCCCAATGTACTCATCCTCATCTTTAAGAATTAAGTACACCTAGCTACTTCGTTAATGCCATACGTACACCTAATTTATCAATTCTACCTTATTTTCTTCTTGTATTTTTATTTATTAGTATTACTTTCTTAATTCATTTATTATGCGTCATAACTGCTACTAGCTTTCTGGTGGTGTGTTATAATTTATATCATAGTCTAGTAGTCTACACGAGTAGGGATGATTTATTTTTCTGAAAAAAAAAACAAAAACTTTCTGTTGAAAGAGTGATTATTTTTTGGCAAAAATAAAATTGAAGTGCTCAAGTATTTCATAAAAGTCAAGCAGCAAAATAGGTGTTGGTGTGCCAATTAACTATTACTCTCTATGGTCAGAGTGGAATTAATTAGTGTATTTTATATATATATAGTGGAGTGGAGTAATAATGGAGTAGGAAGATTGATGATAGTGTGTGGGCATTTAATGCATTTGGTTTACCTATCCCTACTCATCTTGTTTGTCAATCTCGAAGTCGAAGATTATTACATATAATTGTGTCGGCTGGAATTGGATTGCCCCTGCAGCTCCTCAGTATTGATCCACCTTCACTCCATCTGATTAACCATTTTTAATTAATAAAAACTACTCTTCTTTCAGAGCTCTCATGTCCTCAATATGTCTCCCACACCACTAGTAAGCTATACATATACTTATTATTGTTATTATTATTTTCATTTACCAGATTTTGATTCTTACAGGAACCAGTACATTATAACCATCATTCTCCCAACTCCAATCATACTCCCAAATTCCAGGTACATACATACATTGCTAGTATTTCTGTATTAGACTAGCTACTTTAATTTGTTGTATGCGATTCTAATTCAAGGAAACTCTTTGATATTTCAAGTTACCAGAGAATTTTTCAACCCTCATAATTTTTTTTTGTCTGATATTGGAACATTGTAGAATGAGTCTGTAATAGGCAATTCCTTTTTCAGCGCAACTTGCAGTCTTCCATGGAATTGATGAAAGAAATTACTACTCTCGAAATTGAGATAATGCGTTTGGAACGATATCTTCTCTCACTATATCGGACAGCTCTCCCACTTGTACTGGAAAATAATCAGAAAATCAAGATAAGCTCCCCTACCCAGTGTACAACACACCAATCATACTCCGATGTTGAAATGGATACGTGTGCGGATCTAATCTCCGCTGCACATGCTTTGGCTGGTGTAAGTGATCAGATTCAGACTGCCAAAAACTCATCGTCTATAAGGGTCAATACATCCAACTACTACACTTTTGACATATATACTATCAGTATTTTCTTTCAGTTAGAATTGTCTCACTTGTCTTTCCTCAAGGCATTAATTTGGTAACAAAGTGTCGGTCTGCAGGAAAAATTAACGGATTCTGCCCACCGTAGCCTTGCGGATCACCTCACTGCCTCTCGCATGGATGACCTTCATAGTTATCCTGATAGGCTGTCTGAAGAAATAGTTAAATGCATATCTTGTATATACTGCAAATTTGCCAATCCCAATATTCTTGCTCCAAAGGGATTATCAGTTTCTTCTACTTCGTCATTATCATCATCAAGCACATTTTCTCCGAGAAATCTTTCAGGCAGCTGGAGCTCACATCACAATGAGGAGAGCACTGAGCAGTATGAATTTGAAGTCTGTAAAGATGACAACAGACCATATTCTACAATGATAGAAATTTTGAAGATATGTCTAGATGATGATAGTTTCAGTTATGCCACAACAATGCTGCATAAGTTCAGGTTATTCGCAACAAACACAAGTAGTTCAAATAGAGTTAAAGAGTACAAAAATCTTCAATACCTGCTAGTGTGGACTTGATTAAAAAGCATGTTAAGAAATGTTCGACAAGCTTAATTCACCAATTTGAATTTGTCATCCTTTTCCGTTTACTAATTTGAAAGCTGTAAAATGTTCCATCTAAATTGTAACTTCTACTGCATCAGAAATTGTTTTTATAAATAATTGTCACTTTTCTCCCTCCTTTCTCCACCAATCAAGGCTAAAGAGAAGATGCAACTTCTAAATGGAGAAATGACAATACAATCTGAATATACTCAATATAGTAGTATATAAATTTTATTTTTACTACGTTGATGCTCTGCAGGACACTGGTTAAGAGCCTTGAAAAGGTTGATCCAAGAAACATGAGGCGTGAAGAGAAGTTAACATTCTGGATTAATATTCACAATGCCCTGGTGATGCATGTAAGATTTTCTCAAAGATAACTTTTCAACATTAGCTTAGTAAAGTTTTACCCTGAAACAAATTGATATGGATTATCCAGTATTGATGAAAAACATTTTGCTTACCAGACTACAAAATCATCCAAGGTGGAGCTATTGTTTTAAAGTTTCAACCTTTTTATTTATTCGTTTCGTACTCTAATTGGGAGGTCATGACACTCTCAGTTATACTTCTCATCGCCTATACCATACTAGGACTAAATGTGTTGTTCAAATAATCACACATGAAGTGCCATTCTGAAATGCATTATGCGTCCTTTTGATTGGCTAAGTACGTACTGTACTTTATACTAGCGTCAGCTATTCTTGCACTCGTTGCTCAAGACTAGCATTTGATTTGGTCTCCTAATATGGGGACTACAGTGTTTCTCTTTCTTTTTTAACTATTTAATTCATCCTATTGAAGCCTGTTATGAGGTACTATATGACTTCTTTTCAGGCTTATTTAGCCTATGGAACTCAAAATTCTGTCAGAAGTTCTTCAATCTTGAAGGTAAAAGGAATAGCCCTTATCTTTTTTTTTAAAAGCATTTACTTAGTATATAGTATCAAAAAATCTGAGTTTGTCATAAAACTACTGCAGGCAGCTTATAATGTGGGTGGTCATTGCGTAAATGCTTTTGTCATACAGAGCTCCATATTAGGGATACAACCACACTATTCTGCACCGGTATGCTGAATGCTAAGTAAAATCCTATTCTAAGATTATCTTACCTTTTCAAAAAAAAAACAAATGAGAAGCATCCTATTACTAGATTGACATGCCTGCGTCATTCCATGATAAAACTATTTTACTAGGTTTCTTAGCACTTCTAGCTAACTTGCTTGTGGAGCATCAGCGTTACATTCTCTTAATTAGTGAATTGTTCTTCAATGCTATATTAGTTAGAGAAATGCTTGAAATTATTTGCTTAATAATCTGATCTTCCTGTGAAGGAAAGAAAATGCTAACAAAAACAGACAAGTATAGCTTGTTAAATCATAATTATGATTGAAAAGAGGATGGTCTTATCCAACATATTTTTTATTGAGTGGTTCCCACTTCCCAGCAGTTTTGCATCTATATTTTGTAAGTTTTACATTCAGATCCTATTGATATGAGTTTGGCTCCCCCGTATGAACTACAAACTCCATCTCAATTAGTTTAACCTATTTTCTTTTGTAGTTCGTTTAAAAAAGAATGACTCTTTGGTACATTTGACATATTTTAATTTAAGACCACAATTCATTATTTATTTTCTTAAACTCTGTGTCTGGTCAATACAGGTAAAACAAATTTAAACTGAGGAGTAACAATTAAAATACAAAAGGGTGGGATAGGGAAAAATAATTTTTTAAAATGGAGGAGGAACCTTTGTAGCATTCCCTGCCATCATTGTTCTAGATTCTATTAATTATGCGTTTTATGGACTCGACCTTTCTCTAATACAACATGAATGCAGTGGCTACGGACGCTCTTTTCTCCAGGAAAAAAGTTCGCGACAGGAAATTGTAGACATACATATGCGATTGAGTACCCTGAGCCACTTGTTCACTTTGCGCTGTCTTTGGGTGCATCTTCTGATCCCGCGGTAATGTTCCTGCAAGCTATTAGTTTAAAAAATTCATGGACTTCGCATTTCTAGTATGCATTTTTAATGCAATATGCTTACACGTGCAGATTCAGGTTTACACAGCGAAGAACGTATTTCAGGATCTTAAAGTAGCAAAAGAGGAGTTTATACGGGCTACAATTTGCATTAACAAGGACAAAAGGATTTATCTGCCTAAAATCATATGCTATTTTGCAAAAGATATGTCCCTGAGCACGGATGAAGTAGTTGAAACTATCATGGGATCTCTACCAGAAACTCAGATGAAACTAGTCAGATCCTGCATGAAGGAGTACAGAGCCGATAAGTTACTTTATTGGTTGCCACAAAGTTGGACGTTTAGATATTTGATCCAGAAACAAGTATCCAAGGGAGATTATCCATTTAACTGTCAATATTAGTGTTGTACTTATATAATAAAAATATTTCTCTCATTTAATTGCGAAGTAATGTAAGCATCATTATATATACTGTGTGCGGGTGGTTCAGATCTTTCCACTAACTACATTTCTCTCTTTAAGTGTTGTTTTCAGAAAATATATCAACTTTCACCTTGTCTGGGAGTTTGTCATGTTGCTTCTGCATCTAAAGTTTGTATAATAGGTCATGTCCTAAAAACAGACTTTAGAGTTCAGATACACACTTATATACATCTGATTCTCCCAACAAGTAAATTCAATTATTGCTTTATCAGAAAATTCATACATAATTTCTTTTCAGTTGTTTTTGTCTTATTTGGAGATTCTTTATAGTGTCTGTCTATGAATAGCTTGTAGAATTCCAAACAGGTCTAGTTAAGCTTGCTCTGAAGTCTGGTTATCTGCGATCTTATCCATTGTGTATGTAGTCGTTGCTTGTCTATCCAATAGGCTTTGCAGCGTGCGCCTCAGTATCCTGAACGCACAATCTGAAAGGACTAGTTTGTGAGGCACTGAGTGATTATGAAAGTATTGTTTCCTCGTATAGGCTGCCATACATTGCTGCCAGAGTTTTTGCAGAAAAACCTTCAAAATCATAGCTTGCAGCTATATCGATTAATTTTATCAGGTCACTTTGTATGGTAATACACTATTATCATATCATGTCTTCTCAGATTAAAGTTCTTTTGCTTCAGATCCAATGTGCAATGCTAATTTTATTTTTTGCCATTGTCAAAGGGTGCTTTGATCAACATTATATTCCAAACTATCACATTGCTCAGTGTGATGAACATCACATTTTATTTGTTGCACAAATATTCAATTAATTTTAAAATATAAATTTAGAATTAATTTTGATAATTTTTAAAACATCATATAAACCATATTTTTTTTAAAAATTAAAATATATTCCTCAAATACTATGATCTATGGCCAAATTAAGTTTCACCCATTTGAGATAAATTTAAAGAACAAAAAATGCTTAAAAGTATTATTTAGAAAAATAGTACAAGGGACCATTTTGAAAATAAAGAAAAGGCAGGAAAGAGGGAGAGAGAGAGAAATTTAGAAGCTGGATTGTATAATCGGCGATTGCCTCGCCGGCGAAGTCATCAAGGATTTGGTTCAGAAGCTGAAAATGGTTCTTTCTTTCAACCCTTTCTCTCTCTTTTACGTAATAGTTGTAGTAATTTTAATCATCATTAAGCTTTTTTTTTTTTTTTTAAAAAACTGTCAGAGTGTAGAAGATGCTGCTGCTATAAGACGGTTAGAAGAAGCGGTTGTCTCCCAGCCCGGCGACCCTTCTCTCCATTTTGATCTCGGAGTCTTATTATGGGACAAGAGAGGAGAATTGCCAGATATTAAGGAGAAAGCCGCACAACATTTTCTCATAGCAGCCAAGCTCAACCCACAAAACCCTGCTGCTTTCACATATTTGGGACATTACTATGCTCGAGTAGCTGTCGACTCCCAGAGGGCTATCAAGTGTTATCAGAGAGCCCTTAGCCTTAATCCAGACGATTCAATTGCTGGGGAAGCAATTTGTGATATACTGGACGCAACTGGAAAAGAGACCTTGGAGATAGCTGTATGCCGTGAAGCTTCACTCAAGTCGCCCAGGGCCTTTTGGGCTTTATGCAGATTGGGTTACCTTCTGGTTATTGCTCACCCTAATTTTCTACTTCTTCATTGCCTTCTTTTAGGGTTCCGTCCTGTCAAATACATTGCAAACTTACAGGTCAACCAAAACAAGTGGTCCGAAGCAGTGCAGAGTCTTCAGCAGGCCATCAGAGGCTATCCCACATGTGCTGATTTGTGGGAGGTCATTTCCTATTCTATCTCTCGTTTGTTCTTACTAATAATTGCTCTGACGCTGTCTAGTTTATTCCGTCACTAGTTCAGTCCTCAGTGACTTCTTCCATCTTTTACTTATCTAGGCCCTGGGTCTATCCATCAGCAAATGGGCATGTTTACAGCCGCTGTTAAGGTAATTACTATGCTCTAGTTCATAATGGGCAGATAGAGAAGTTAAAATCCACGAGAGGGGGAGATTAAGTAATCTATGGAAACATATCATTGAAACATATGAAAGGAGAGTGAGCTACTTAATGGTAGATGGCATGCTTTAAAGGATAAGGGACATCAATAATTTTGTTACTTTTACACTTCCTCTATATTTTTTTATGTTTCAAATCTTTGGTTTATTGATACATAGATCGTATATGTATTAAAAAATGTTGAAAGGAGTAATTTGTTTAAATGCTGCTTATTTGCTCTGGTACTTGATATGTGCTGCCATTGATCTCTTTCAATCTTGCTTTCTCACACTTCTTTTGATTGAGGGGTCTATCGGAAAATCGATTATCTTTACTCCCCACAAGGGTAGAAGCAAGGTATGCGTACATCCTATACTCACCAGACCCCACTTGTTGGGATTACATCAGGAATGTTGTTGTTATTGGAGTAAGATGTTTGAATAGTTAAGTAAATTGTGTCACAATGATAGTGCATCCCTTTGATGCCATGTCTCAGTGGTAGTACGTCCCTTTGATGCCTGCTACACCTTGATAAGAGGGGGGGGGGGGCGTGGAATAAGTGTAAGAAATCTGAAATTGGATGATAAAGGTCTACTTTCAAATGCCTTTGGAGGTATAACATGGGAGGGATGAAGTCAGGGAGGAGTTAATGAATGCTATCCATGGTAAAGAGGAAGCATGGAGAAATATTGAAGGGGGGCTATAAAAGAGCATTAGTAAGCAGTGGAAAGAGTTCAACCAGTTTAACAAATTTAAGGTGGGTAATGGAGCCAAACATTTTTCCTAACTTGCTCAGTTGCTTTCTGGTTTCATGCAAATACTGATTGACAGATTGATTTCAGGAGAAATTTAAATGATTGTAAGATAGAGCATTTATGTCAGTTACTGCAGCTGAAATCAGTTTCTGTTGATCATAATATAATGGACTCTCTGATTTGGTTAGCAAGCAAAGAGAACAAATTTTCAGTCAAGAGTTGCTACATACTGTTGATAAAGCAGTCAGGACAATGGGAAGCTTCTCGGCCATTGAACATGATATGGAAGGCAAAAGGCAAAAGCTCCTGTTAAGGTATAGCTTGCTTTGGGTGGATAGCTGCTTGAGGGGCATGTTAAACTCAAAGAATTTGCAGAAAAGTTTTGTCCAATGCAACAAATGCTATCTGTGTCAAGAAGATCAGGAGTCAGTTGAGCACCTATTTCTTCACTGCAGATTTGCCAGACAATGCTGGGGTTTATTTCTTTTATTAGAGGTATTACTTGGGTGATGCCTCACAGTTTAAAGGGGTTAATGGGAAGTTGGCAGCAGCTGGTGGTTCCTAAAAAGAGAAAGCAGATATGGAGGATTGTTCCATTCTGCATCTTTTGGACAATTTGGTTGGAGAGGAACAAGGCTTCTTTTGAAGGGAAAAGAATTTTGATCTCTAGAACTAAAAATAGATGCTTATAAAATTTGTACTTGTGGTGTAAAAGTAGCCCACTATTGAGTTTAAATCAGCATATGGATTTCTTAGATCTGTTAGGAAAGCGAATATATTGTCTGCCTGCTCCGTGCTTTGTATTTTTGCTCCTTTCTATACCATCTTGGTACTCTTTAACATAACTTTTACCTTGTAAAATAATGTCTGCTACATGTTTCTCAATCTTTTCTTCTCATTATAATAGTCCTATGGAAGAGCTATTGAATTGGAGGAATCACGAGTATTTGCACTGGTAGAAAGCGGAAATGTCTATTTGATGCTTGGTTCGTTTCGGAAGGTAAAACTTCTCCTTGCTTCTGGTCCATGCTTCACTTTGCAATTTTAACAAGCTTGATATATGTAGTTCGAAGTGTGGATTTGGATTGGTGCTCCTGAACTTTGGTTTAGTAGACTCGTGTATGAATTCAAAATTATTAGGTTGTGTGCATTGTGCCTCTAGGTATTATTCTGCCAAATAAACTTATATAAGGATAGACAAAAAGTTCTTTGTACTTGTACAAAAAGTTTCTCCCAGTAGAAAAAATGAAGAAAATATCTGGCTATGAGCGCATATGGGTGAAGATCATACCTATGAAAGATATTCAGATTCTTTTAACAATTCTTTCTTTACTCTTCAATCCTGAATGAAGGGAATAGAGCAGTTTCGACAAGCTTTACAAATCTCACCTCTGAATTTGTCCGCGCATCACGGGCTTGCCTCTGCACTCCTTAGTTTGGCAAAGGAATCCATTGATTCTGGTGCCTTTAAATGGGGAGCTTCACTCTTAGAGGTTAGCTATACAGCATTTGAAATTCCACTTGCTTCTGTAGCATTATGGTGCAAAAGGACATACTTATTCTATTACTTCGCCCTTCTTTTTTTTGGTTGAGATTTTTCTCAAGTGTTTTGCTTGATTTCAGGAAGCTTCAAAGGTGGCTCTAGCAAGTACTTCCATTGTTGGCAATATATCTTGTGCTTGGAAGCTGCTTGGAGATATTCAGGTAACTGCTTCTGTTGAATTATGTTTTTTCTTTGCATATGCCAGTTATTTTCGTGCAATTCCATCTCCCAAAATCTCATGTCTTCCTACAGCTTTGTGTAGAGCATGTCAAGAGTCAAGCCTCCCCCCATTCTATTACTTTACTACATTTATGTTTTAGTGTTGACTATGGTGCTGTTTCTATCCTTGGTTAGCTCACATATGCAAAATGTTTTCCATGGATGGATGAAGGATTGGGCTCAGGAGCTGACGAAAATTCATTCAGCAGTTCGATCTTGTCATGGAAGAGAATCTGCTGTTTAGCAGTCAGATCTGCTTGTTGCTCCTACCAGCGGGCATTGCATTTGTCCCCTTGGCAAGCTAATGTGTATACTGATGTTGCCATTGCATCTGATCTTCTTTTCTCGTTAAAGGAGAACTGTAAAGATGACATGAGCCCTTGGTATGTGTTCTATTTTATTGCTTAATATATTCTTACATTTGAACTAGCTCATTTATTACACTAGCTCATTTTTCAGGTTTGTGTCTGAAAAGATGTGCCTTGGAGGCTTATTGCTTGAAGGTTGCAATAGTGAGTTTTGGGTAGCCTTAGGGTGTTTATCTGATCATTCTGCATTAAAGCAACATGCTTTCATACGAGCACTGCAGTTGGATGTTTCTCTTGCTGTTGCATGGGCATATCTTGGAAAGGTAACTTGCTTCATTTATTTCTCGAAACCATCAGATAACTGAAGAAGACCTTTTAGTAGAGCACATTGTGTCATGGATCATGTAATTACAGTTCTATTTGTTGAATATTTATGCTAGAATCCATAGATGCTGAACAATCCTTCTTCCTCAGGTTCTGAAGAACACTCATTGAGTTTGTTGGCTTCATGTAAGAAGATCCAAAAATATATTTACTTTGGTTCATGCATAAGATTTTAGTCACAGGAGTCAAAAACCTGGAAATATCATTGTGTTTTTGCATGAACTGTTAGACCGAGTGTGCAATCAAGCACATGGACTTTTGCTCATCCAGGATTGAATAATTTACTTCTGATGTCTTTATAGCCTTGCTCATACTTTTTACCCATCAATGTAATATAAAGGTTGTTCATATTAGGCCTTATTGTCATAGTTAAGAAATTTAGCTAGCCTATCCAATTGTAGGAACTATAAGGCCCTTTTTGGATATGATTTGAAATAAGATTGATTTGAAGTCGAAGTTTTGTTTGGACATTCAATTTGGATTTCTTAAGTTGTATTTTTTCTCATAAATGTGAATCCCACCATGAGAACTCTCAAAAATTTCCTAAATTCTTATATAATCTTACCAAATCTTATCAAATGAGCAAACCATTGTTCATAAATAAGATATGGAATATCCTAAGGCGCTGCATTGATAAATCACATATCTCCAAATTCCTTTTATAAAAGATATTTGTGGAGGATAATACTCTCTTGCACATGGTGGTCAGTTTGGAGGGAAAGAAATGGAAGGTGTTTTGAAGTCAAAATCAGACCAGTCAATGATGTGAAATGGAACGCCTGGAGACTTTAGTTGTTTGGTTGTAAATAAACATTAACTGCTAGAGGAAATGAGGAGTTAGTAGAATTTTCTAGGAGCTTGTAAAGCTAGAGTGAGTAGAGTCTACTTGTTTATTAAAGTGTTCTGAAAATTCTGATGGTGGCCAGCATTCCCAATGCTGAAGAATACAACAGTACTAATTCTCAAAAAAGATATTTGTGATTATAAACTTTCAAAATCACATATTTTACGAAGACCCACTAGTCAACAAAAGTAGTAACTAGATATCCTTGTATATAATTCTTTCACATGATATGAACAATCTCTTCATGCCGAGCATGAATCTGTTTTTGCAAAATTTAAATTGTTGAGTCTTTTTTACCAGAACTTGTGGGTCAAGTTTTACAGTTAGAAAAATTTAACGCGCGATTTGAAATCCCAAATCCTGTTTTTTTTTTTGGGAGAATTTGGAATTTGAAATCATGATCCCAAATTGCATGTCCAAACACCTACTAGAACAATTGCGGTTCATGCCCCTGTCCCATGTAAACTGCCCTCCAAATAAAGGAGGGTCCACCAATTCTAAATCTTCAATGATCTCAGAAAACTCTCGTAGCCTTGGAGTTGCCCCTACCAGATTTAAATTCAGAAGCAAACTCGGTGATGATGAAATCATCACCCACCCCCCACCCCCTACCCCCCAAGCCCCTTACTAAGCCCTCTGGATCCTACTGCTAACTCCCACCAAAGTTTCTCCTTTCCATTCTGTCGTTTGAAGCATAAACTCCACTGTAAAACCAAGCAAAATCCCTATTATTGATGAACGAGTTTTTTAACTGTCATAGAATAAACCGGTCAATAATAATCTCCCTGAACACCCTCTTATCCCACAGAAAAAGAATTCATCCACTTCTTCCATTGGTCATCAAGGTGGCATAATCATCCCACCTGTTATCCAATAAATGTCTAGCTACATCCCCTATATTCCCTTCTATTTTTTGTTTCTTGGAAACAATAGATATCCACTCTTCATTCTATTAATAATTATTTGATCATCCTCCTCTTTTTGAGATCATTCAACCCTCTTCTTCTAAGGGATTATATTAGCTTTCATTGATATCCTGTTAAGTTAGATGCCCTCCTAGCTTCTCCTTCCTTGAATTTTACCCCGATTTCCAATTTTTTTTATTTCGTTGGCCCCTTAGCTTTGGTGGTGATTGAAATGGGACTAAGACGGTGCCTCTGCCATCCCTTCTTTTGCTATCAAATATCAGGAATAAGGACCAAAAACCCCGTTCAAAATCCTTAAAATCCACTCCTAATTGCTTGCTTTACTGCAAAACGTGACGCTGAAACTCAGTAGAAGCATCCGAATCAGCATCTTGGACTTGCACATCTAGAGATTGCCCAACATGACTTGTCCGCCTACTTCTTGCTAGGAAATTTGAACAAAAACAATGAATTGCTAAGGTCGTAGATGTATAATCCACAAGGAACACCTGAAAATAGATAACTGTGGGGAAGTGGGACATTCTAGGCATTTCGGCGGCAATTGCAGAAAACCTGTTTGCAGTATCCATAGCCATACATACTAGTACTCAATCTAAGTTCTTCTCCCTAGCTTACTTAAACGAGAGAACTTGAACTTCTTAATCTCTATCTTATTCAAAAAAACAAAAGAAAAGGAAGAGTGAACTTGAACTTCCTATATCTGGTAGATGGGTTTACTACAGCACGAGAAAGGTGCATGTTCACCTAGATGACAATAAGTGGGGCAATCCTAATTGCTGTCAATTTTCAAAAAAAGGAAGGACAGTTGTCTGGTGCTGTTCGGAGGTGACAATTATCTCATGGAATTAGTTGAGATGCGAGAAAGCTGCCCCGAACACCACGATTATAAAAAGAAGGTATACTATTTGGTGCTGTATACGCAAAAGAACGGGAGAAGATGTAAACCATTTACTAGTGCACTGCTAGATTGTAAGGCAAATGTGCTGGACACTATTAACCAGTTTGGAGTATAGTGATTAACTTCAGGTCAGTGAAAGATCTGTTGCATAGCTGTCTTTCAGAAGAAGGTGAAGGGGATGCAGAACATGAGATGTTGGTCCATTGATCCTTTTGTTGGACTTTGGAGGGGCAGCAACAAGAGAGCATCTGAGGAGAAGAAAATGAGTTGTTACGTTGATAGTACTTCTCAACTTTTTAAGCATCCACAATGTTCCTATTTGTATAGATGACTGTAGTCTATAGAATCATGTCTTTCTTGTCACCTGCTTCCTTCTTTTTTTATTTTTTGTGTGCGCGCGCATGTGTAGGGTTTCCTTATCCAATGTGCTGAACTGTTAACAGTTGCAAGTCATGATCATACAGTATATTAAGGTCGGGTCTGTTATGTAAATTGATTGATGCATGTGTGGTGATTAGATCTGTCTAAACGTTGGGTTCATATAGCTTTATAGGCAGGAAGGGGAAAGTCAATTGGCTCAGCTAGCATTTGATCGTGCAAGAAGTATTGATCCTTCACTTTCATTGCCATGGTCAGGCATGTCGGCTGATGCTACTGCAAGGTAAATTCATTATGTTATATAGAAAAAATATGGAATGATGCATTTGCACCTTTCATGTGAAATATAAAGCTGAACACGCTTCTAACAGGAATCTGAAACCAGACGAGGCTTATGAGTGCTGTCTGCGGGCGGTTCAGATCTTTCCAGTAACTACATTTCTCTCTTTGTGTTTTTTTTCAGAAAATATATCAACTCTTTTAAGTGTTCTTTTCAGAAAATATATCAACTTTCACCTTGTCTGGGAGTTTGTCAGATTTTTCTGCATCTTAAGTTTGTATAACAGGTCACATCCTGATGCTTGTGAAAACAGACTTTAGAGTTCAGATACACACTTGTATAGATGTGAGATTCTCTGTTATGGCCCCCTGATATGCGCTGTACTGTGACTAAATGTTTTCTTCCTATGACCTATGGGGCTGGTTATCTCTTGAGTTTGAAGTACTCAAAGACTTAGCAATTTTTTGCTTTTCATTTCCTCAGACACAACAGTTTTTTTTTTTTTTTTTTGATAATGGTAACTTTCCTTCTATATATCCACAGGTATAAATACACAAGGTGTTAGTACCCATTCAAAGTATTACAAAACTTACAAATTGTTTAATTCAGTTTTGTGCATTACCAACAGTAAAATTAAAAAAATCACAAATATCTCTGTTGAGCTAGTAGTTTTTGCGTGCACCCAAAAAATTATAAAGGGCCTAAAACAATTCATTCATTTTTGCGATTCTGAATCTGTGGTTTTGAGTCCCATCAAAGCAACCTTTTGTTCCTTTCAATCTTTAAATTGACCACCCAAAAGACATTATGAAACGATCTTCCATTTTTCTTCCTTCTTGCTCACATTACCATCCACATTCCCGCATCTTAGAACGTCTGCAATGCTTCCAGGTTTCACCCAAGTAATCTCTTTCCAACTGATGAACATCCTCCAAAGCTGGTCTTCCAACTGATGAACATCCTCCAAAGCTGGTCTGTCCATTTGCAGTGCAAAAAAAGATGGTTGATTGTCTCAGCTTGTTCCCCACAAAAAACAGCCAGCGGTTATTTGGTGACCCTTTTTTTCAGGTTATCATGAGTTAACACTGCTTCTTTGGCCAGAGCCAGATGAAACAGTTAAAAAATTGTCGGGCATTGTTGGGTTTCCATATCATCTTCCCAAGGCCCAATCTCTTCTTTCCAACCCTTCACATTAGCTACCTGTATGCAGAATTTGACAGAAAAAATTCCCTTACTTTTCTGTTCCATTCTAGTCTGTCCACTTCGTCAGTTCGATTGTTGAAAACTTGCTACGAGTTATAGAATTCTGTATCATCCCAAATCTCCCAATCATTCCAGATATCTCCTTAGATATCGATTACTCCTTGTTACAGTCCCACATCATGGCAACTGTGGCTTCTTGTTGCTGGCTTCGAAGTGTATAAGCTCTGGAATTGTTGTGTTTCATTGTAAAGTGATGCCCCCACTTGTCATGCCAAAAAGAAGGTTGCTGCCCATGGTCCTATCATCACCTTATTCTGATCTGCATCTTGGGCAAAGATTCCTAATAGCTTGCCTGACTGAGCTCATAGGGTGTTATGACATTCTTTAGTCATCCAATGATCGTTTCCATACATACGTTGCAAGAATGCTAGGATTTCGTGTTCACTAACCGCTCCTCCACTTAACTAGGTGATAATTCTTCTATCTTCATTCCCCTGCCATACAAAATTTCCTTATCAAGACATCTATTTTCGTTATGGACACTAGCAGGCATTGAGAAAAATGGACAAAAAGTAGGAAGGCCAATGGTCTAAGACACTGTGTATAGGGTTAGTCTGCCTCCGCTAGAGAGGGTTCTAGAGGAGGTGTTGACTCTTCACAATTTGTAAGCCCTCTTTGTACATTTAGCCACCACCCCCTTTTGTTTTCCAAATTGTTGCGGATTACCTTTAGCTCCCAAATGAATTCAAAGGTATGCTGTTGGAGTCCCCCACTCTTCCTCCTTAATATACTGCTAGGGCATTCTATCTCACTGACTGTGTTGATAGGATAATGAAACTCTTCCCTCAGTTTGTGTGTAACCCAGATACTGCTTCAAAAAATATGAAGCTGACCCTGAGTATCCAGAACTTGTTCCCTCATTTGTTTCACAAAAATACTTAAGGTTGTCATCTGTCAATGATGATTGTAAAGTGTTGTTACTTCTAAATGTTTGTCTCGCTCAATGGATCTCCATTGCCATTATGAACAAAAATGGAGACAAAGGATCACCCTGTCTCAAACCTCTCTGGGATGAAAAGGAAATCCATGCGTTTCCCTGTTAATTAGCACTGAGAATTAGGAATTGAATGTGCTAATGCAATTGCTCGTATCCACTTGATCCACCTAATGCAAACCCCATCTTTCTCCATTAAGCTTTAGGAGACAATTCCATAAAGTGGTCATAGGCCTTCTGAATGTCCAATTTGACGAATTCCTGGTTTTGCTGTTCTGTATAGAATTCTATCACACTCATTTGCAAGTAAGATTGCATCCATTAGTTGGTTCCCTGTGATGAAAGCCATTTGTTGTCTGCTATAAAACGGATTACTTTCTTTAATCTTTTCTGCTAATAATTGATATTGATCTTGTACTACTCCCCCAATCCAAGTTATGGGGTCTGTAATCATTCTCCTCAGCCCCCATTTTTTTGGAATCAGCACCACAAATGTAGCATCAAGCTTTTTTCATCAACAGCTTCTCAGGAAATTTCTTGCATTGTAAGCTACCAGATATCCTTTGATTGTTCCCGCATTGTTGGAAGGAACTCCAAGAATAACCTCAGGTTCCAGGGGCCTTATCTCTAGCACATGCTTTGATAAATTCATAAACTTCTTGGGAAACAAATGGAGGCCATCAATGTAGATACTAAAACACTGATCCTAGGATTAGTCCTCCATGGCCAGTTGTGTTCATTTCCTCAGTTTTTGTGTACAATCTTTCATGTATGAGGACTATCTCTTTTTCACCTCATTGGGTCTCACCATAACTCCCCCAAACTTTCTCAAACAAATAAAACTTATCTATAGTGTTGATCTCCGGGGATCTTGCCGTCTATGGAAAAGGCGAAGGAGTTATGTTCAGTTGAATCAGAATCAACCTTCGAATTCGCTAGATCCGTTGTGAGTGCATCTAAGCGAGCATTTATTGCTTCCTGCCTCGCTATATTGGCTGCATGATCTTCTTGAAATAAATTCACTAATTGTGCCAGTTGATGTTGAATTTGATCTCCCATAACACCCGTCTCTGTGAAAGCTTTCACAAATGTTTTCTTCCTACTACTTATGGCGCTGGTTCGTTAGAGAGAACCTGCAATCTCTTGAGTTTGAAGTACTCAAAGACTTTGTAATTTTCTGCTTTTCATTTCCTCAGGTTCACAATAGTTTAAATGCAATACTTATAAACTAAGACCCCCTAGAAACTAGGACATGACTTACTTAACTGAAATGAAAAATTGCACTGTTACTTGTATTACAGAAAATTAACTATTACTAAAAAGATATTACTGCTGTATCTCTTGGATAACTAAGGAGTGATAACATTCTCCCAACAAGTCAATCCAATCGTTGATTTATCAGAAAATTCATGACGTGGTTTCTTTTCAGTTGTTTTTGTCCTATTTGGAGGTTCTTACAGTGCATGTCTCTGAATAGCTTGCAGAATTCCAAACAGGTCTAGTTAAGCTTGCTCTGCAGTCAGGTTATCTGCAATCTCCAGAGGTACTTAGGCACTTGTTTTACAATCCATTGTGTATGTAAATATGTAATTGTTGCTTGTCTATGTTTAGGCTCTGATTCATTGACGAGGGACTACTTCAGTTAGTGTCGAGTGTAAGTTATTATAATTGTTATACCAGGCATTTGGAGCCATCCAGCAGGCTTTGCAGCGCGCACCTCAGTATCCTGAATCTCACAATCTGAAAGGGCTAGTTTGTGAGGCACGGAGTGATTATGAAAGTGCTGTTGCCTCATATAGGCTGGCACGCCTTGCTGCCAGAGTTTTTGCAAGAAAGATTTCAAAATCATATCTTGCAGATATATCGATTAATTTGACCAGGTCACTTTGTATGGTAATACCAAGTTCTTTTGCTTCAAATTCAATGTGCAATGCTACTTGTATTTTTTGTCATTGTCAAAGGGTGCTTTGATCAACATTATTTTATGCAAGTTCTGAGATGCTTTGTATCCATACAGGCAGGAAATGCTGATGATGCTATTGAAGAATGTAAGTATTTGGAAAGCAAAGGTATGATTCTTTATCATATTTGTGTTTTTGTTGTTCCTAGTGAGAAATTACTGCTAAAGAAAAATGTCATGGTAAGGGATTACGGCCTGCTTTTTGTCTGTGAACAAAATAACAATTATGAAATGACTATTGAGTACTGAATTGAGACTTTATATGAGTGCTGAACTACTAGTTCGGCAAAAATGTTAGGCGTTGTGTCTCTCTTAGTGTTCACTTTAGCTAGTTGCTGAAGTCGTGGAGTAGCATCTTGCTTAAAATGTATTTGATATTGTTGTCCTACTTGCGTGCTTTTGCTCTCATAATCGAAAATGCCCCATGAGAATGCTTATTGCTTTATTCATTATAAACCTGTAATTTCCATTTTCGCTTAGGTCTCTGGATGTAGAAAGTTTGCAGCTTTATGCGCTTTCTTATTGGAAACTTGGAAAATATGACCTTGCTCTTTCTATGGCAAAGAGGCTGGCCTCATCTGCTTTACCAGCGGAGCATCCATTGGCTGCTGCCTCCGTCAGTTTCATCTGTAGATTAGTATATCATATTTCAGGGAAGGAATTAGCTATAAGAAACATATTACAACTGCCAAAAAGAGCCTTCCAGAGTTCAAGAGTTAGGCTTGTAGCATCTGCTATTCATGCATTAGATGAAAGTCATCAGCTTGACTCAGTTGTTTCATGTGTTCGTGAGTCTCTTTCATCTAACAAAGAGATTGCGGCGCTGGATTTCCTGGCCACACTGGGCTTACTAGTAAGTTTTCTATTCCAGTTGCGTCTTTTTACTTGATCTTGGGCCTCTAAGTGTAAATCCGGACTTCCTTATCGGGGATTTAGGTCAAACATGGATCTAAGGACTGCCTAGAAGTTCAGAAGGGGGTCAATTATCTAAGAAGAGCTCTTCATACTTCTCCAAACAGTCATTTGATAAGGTACATTTTCGTGTTGTCCACTTTGGCATGAACTAGTGAATTGTGCTTGATCAGAGCACTTCAGATTAATGGGTGCAATTCATTTTAATCATGGTTTGCTTTAGATTGGAACAATAAAAAACTAAGCCTCAGTTACTAATAAGTCGGGGCAGACTACATGAATCCTCACGGACCATGTCTTTTCATTTATTTGAATTATGATTTGCTTGAGATTGAAGAGTTGGCTCATTTTGGATGCAATTTTTGTGGTTGTTCCAGATTGAAGTTGGAAAAATACGTGAGTTTCTGTTTTTATTTCAGAAAGCATTTTGTTTCCTTTGCTGCTTGAGAAATAAATGCATATTATTGTGGTGGTTTGAGTTAGGCCTCATTTGTTTTCACTTAAAGAAAGTCTGAATCTGTATGATTCAGATCGTAGGCCATTAAGTGCATTCGTTTTCATTAAGATTTAAGTAATTATTTTGTATGAAATAAATCTTAATCATTTAAGATCTTGAACAGAGTCTTAATATCATTAGAGATATTTTTGTTTGGATAGTTTTCATCACCACTCTATCTACAATCACCAGCCACCACCACTAACATGCTCTGCCATCACAACCACTACCATCATTGTCAACCAACATTACTGTAACCAACCACCGATCCCCAACCAGTGGCAACCACCACTACTGTCAGTCGCTACCACACCTATCAAGTTAAAATCTCAGCAAGAGGCAAAAAAAAAAAAGCCAAGTAATCCTGTCCCGTTGGCTAAGGCTGTGGGAAATCTGCAGTTGATTGGTCAACGTGAGTGCTGGTATGGCCACTATTATTATTATAAAAAGATAATAAATAAATTACTGAAGTCATGATTCTTGGTCACAGTCTGTCAATTCCTACTTGAACTCCTGCAAAGAATTCAATCTTCTACATTAGCATCACTTAATTTACACATCAATGTCCATGCTTTCTATTTAACTCGGGGTGGTAGTTGGAGCGCTTGGCGTTTGCTAAGTTTTCTCGGCCTTTGGAAATCTTTGCACGGATGTCCAGTTCATGCTCAAAAACTCTTGCTGAATATCATTGGTCCGTGTTCTCTCATTTTGCACAATTGATTTGTTCCACGTTGATTTTCGTTTTCTTATATAATGGTAACTGCATAGTCCTCACAAAACTATGCTGGCATCTAGATTTACAAAATATCCTGCGAGTCCTAATGAACCTATTTACAGTCATTCCAAAAACTCTAGTATTGACTCGGACTCCACCACAAAAAATTCTTTACTCCAGAAATGCAAAAACATAATGTAATCAGCCTTAATTTTCTGCTTAGAGTTAGATTATCCCTCAAAACCCCTTGCATTCCTTTCTCTCCAAACTGTCCACCATATTGTGGCTGGTATGACCTTGCACTATAGTTCCAACAACTCAGCAATTCATGGTGTTTCCTGGCATTAACCACTTCTTCTTTCCCAGATTTTCGTTCGTTTTTCACTACGGGTCCATTTCAATCATGGTGTAATTTGTTTGAATTACTTGTTGTGTTGATCTTGACACTTGAAAGAGTTTAGCGAAAATGCATTGTTGATTGCTATTTGTATATATGGAACTTATTTCCATTTGTAAATTTGTGTTCTTAGTATGATGATTAAAGTTGATTAATCTTCTGTAATATTCTGGTGAATAGGACCCTTCTTGGCTATCTGTTAGTATCCAGCAGGGAATGGAAAGATGTTCACATTTCAGCTCGATGCTTCAGAGTGGATCCTTCTGAACATCAGAAAAAGGAAGGTGTTAAATCCAGTGTTCAGATTTTTGGTGCTGGAGCAGTTGCTTGCTGTAATGTGGGGAGCGGCAAGAAGACACTAGCAATGTCCATCTGTAGAGAAAATTCAACACTGGAGTGCAAAACAATCAAGCTGCTGCAGAAGTAATCTTCTTTATCCACATGCTGTTGGGCTTTATATATGAAATTTTATTTCTATTACACACTTTCTGTGGCTCACTTTATTGATAAATAATCTGATACTTCTGGTGAGATGGGAGGAAGACACGTGAATTTTATTCCATGAAATATATGCCAAAGCTGTTCTGTGCGTCTAATTTAAATGTTTATATTTATAGGTGTGTCCATCAGGAGCCTTGGGACCATCATTCATATTACCTCCTTGTACTAAATTATCTTCAGAAGGCGCGGGAGGAGAAATTTCCTCGTAACCTGTGTGTTGTTCTTGAGAGGTTGATAAATGTGGCTCTTCGAAGTGAGCTTTATGCAAAAGATGATATTTCTTCCCAGTACCAAAAGTTCCAGCTTCTGCTTTGTGCCGCGGAGGTTAGTTTGCATTGTGGGAATAATTTCAAGTGCATTATGCATGCAAAAAGTGCTCTAGAGATGCAGCTTCCAGATAACTACCTCTTCTTTGCACACTTGCTACTATGTCGTGCCTATGCTGTAGAAGATAATTATTCAGGACTTCATGAAGAATATATAAGGTGCTTGCAGCTCAAAACTGATAATCATATTGGTTGGATTTGTCTTAAGTTTCTTGAAAGTCGATACAAGCTGCAGTCAGATTCCAGTTCACTAGCCTTGGCCTTTCAAGAGTGTGGCAAAGAAATAAAAACTTCGTGGAACATGTGGATTGCTATGTATAATTTGGTTCAAGGTCTAACTGCAGCTTGGAATGGGAAATTTATTGATGCAGAAGAGTCTATTGCGCAAGCTTGCTCGTTGGCGGGTGGCGAGAGTTGCCTTTTTCTTAGCCATGGTAACATTTGCTGAACAATTCTAAAACTTACTTTAATATGCTTAAACTCTTTCCTATAAACTGACTTTTTGGTAGAAGTGTATTTTCCCATTCAAAAGCTCTTCTATTTCTCTCTGCAGAACCCACCATAATAAGTGCTCAGGGGTTGCATTCCACTGTCTGCATTTTCTTCCATCTATATCCATCTTTCTTTCTTACCCTCTGTGTGTCTATTAAAGGCTGATGGTCTTATTGGTCTGATTGGTAATGGATTTGATTATTCAGGTGTTATTTGCATGGAGATTGCCAGGCAGCAGTCCGATTCAGATTTTTTATCACTTGCTATTAGAAGTCTGAAGAAAGCAAAAGACAGTTCTTCAACGCCACTACCCTTTGTCTCACTGCTACTAGCACAAGCAGAAGCTAGCTTCGGCTCTGAATCGAAGTGGGAAAAGAACCTCATTGAGGAATGGTCATCTTGGCGGCCAGGTTTGATATTTTGTCCTTTGATAATTCATTTATATATTACTAGATTCTGAGAACGTGCATTGCACGTTTGTCCCTTTATTATTATTAAATTTTTATATACTAAAAAGTTAAGTAATTAAAAAAGATGCTTAAAATTAACAATATAAGTTTAAAAAAAATAAAAAAAAACCATTTTCTACTTTATTTATTTTTCGCTATAATAAAATAACAAATATAATATGAAGAACATTAAATAGATGATATATCTAGTTATTTTTTTTTGTTATCCTTCTCTCATTCCTTTTCTTTCTCATTTTTGAAATAGTTAATTTCCTCCTATGAATAAATCAATCTTAGTATTGGTTCTTAAAAAGCATATTAAAAAATTTAATTCTCAAAGGTGTTTTTTAACATAAAATAGTGGGAGAAGACTCTTCACATTGAGCTTTTAATTTTTAAAAAAAATTATGTGTAGGAGAAATAATTAACATTCAATAATTATTCAGAAGAATATCACATTATCATACATAAATAATATCTTCTCTAAGTCAAAAGTAGACTCTAGTTTTGGGAAATAATTACTACTACTAACTTTTATAGGGTCCAGCTCAATCAATAATCTATAATGGTAGGTGTTTGACAATTTTCCCCCAGCTCTAGTTAAATTTTTACATCAACACATAAATAGCTTATTATCACATAGATCGATGTTTGATGCAATAAAATTTATAAATGCGTAAAAGATTTCTCAATGTAGTACATAATGCAAACTTATGATTAAAAACACTTGCCTATATTAACGACCAACACTGAAGCAATTACCATGATTAATATGTCAATTAATTTTTTATCATTATATCACATATACGTCTTCTCCTTTATTAACCTTAAACATACTGTAACCACATGATTTATGAGAGAAAAGAATAATACTCTTTTTTTCATAAACATTCCTTGAAATATTCATCAGAAATTGAGCAATATAAACTTTTCAAAATACTATTCTCGATAATGATCAATAAATTATACAATATAAACAGTTTAAAAATAAAAATACACCCTCAAAATCAACATATATCTATATAGAGTATGATTCTTCCTTTATCATCTCCAATTAGTGGCCATTTTAATTTTAGTTCATAATATATATATATTATTTCTCATTAGAGATTCATTATTCTCAACTACTCATAATAATAATTTTCACAAATATATTTATAACTAAAGTAGAACACTTCTATCTCAGAGCCAAATAAGCAGTCAAATGAACTGATTAATCTTTCATAAATAGAATTTCATCTAATTTAAATCATAGTAGACATGAAATTGTATATTTAACATTTTCCTTTGTTCTCTTCATGTAAGATACAAAATATTCTAATAAAAAAACAAAATCATAAGAAAGTAACATCAACATAGATAAAAAGGAAATATATTATACTTAGGAGGACGGACAAAAAGGAGCGGAAATAAAAACAAAAAATGAATTACTGCACATACAAAAATATTTGCAAAGTTCATTTTTGCATGAATATCTCTCATCCCTCTTCTTGTCATTTACATGAAGATCATGCTAGGTAATTATAAGGAAGTAATCTATGATACCTTTGATTAGAATAATTTAATTTGGCTAAAATTAGTTCAATGGTTGTAGTTCCATATCAAATTTATATTTTAATGGAAAAACATTTCAAATACCCTCCTGATGTTCCACAATAGATATTATTATTAATGTGAATTTGATTCATGCAAACCAATCTAAAAATGAGTTATTTTATTAAATTTTTCAACTTCTAGTTAATAACTATTGTTAAATTCTTTTCATTCTACGGGTTAAAATGGTAATTCTACTTTGAGCTTTGGAATCTGCCCATTATAATATAAATGTTTAGAGCAATTAAGAGTTTCGAACTGTGGTTGGCAACATTGCTTGAGGTCCAATAACCACGGGCAATATCGAGTATTGGGTTTTTCAATCAGACGAAGGGACCCGTTTGGATGGGCTTAATAAAAGCAGCTTTAAAAAGTAACTTTTGAAGTGCTGAAACTTAATATTTTTAAAATATCTTTGTTGTTTTTGGATAAAGTTCTTAAAGTTGCTATGGCCAACGTGAAAAGGGCACAAATGGAGAACGCGGATGTTCGGAGTTATGTGGGGTCCTTTGGAGCATATGTATAAACTATTAAGGGCAAACAGATCAAAACCATGTTGGTCAACCTTCAAACCAACTTATTAAGCTAAAAAACAAAAGCCCCCCTCTCCCAGCTTTTTTATAAAAACTTTTGACTTAACCATACGTTTTTTTTATAACTTTAAAATAATTTATTTTGATATTGCCAACAGGTAAATAAGGTCAAAATCGCTTTTAAGCTGAGCCAAACAGGCTCTAACTGGACTACCTACACACTAAGGTACTTGCTTGTGGAAGTTTGCCGTGTAGCTGA
Source organism: Solanum habrochaites (assembly GCA_027704765.1). Taxonomy (NCBI): domain Eukaryota; kingdom Viridiplantae; phylum Streptophyta; class Magnoliopsida; order Solanales; family Solanaceae; genus Solanum; species Solanum habrochaites. Next base: position 68,044,912 of record JAKWJA010002492.1, read on the forward strand.
CGTACTATGGGGTTGAAAATTCTGTGGCAAACTACCCACACAAAGAAACAACTAATGGAGTAAAACAGAAAAAGAAAAGAGAAGCCTATCCTCACAATTTGTGGCAAAATGATCAGTTTTTTCAACGGGGCACTTAAGCTCTGAAGCGACACACAAAGCAAGTTGGGCACTTTGGTGATCCTGACACCACCATCTGCCCTTTTCAGAGGGCAAAGTTAAATGAGGTGTCTGGGTTTTGTTTTAAAGAAGAGATGACTAAGAGCCTATTTGGATTGTCTTAGAAGTTGGTCAGACCTACTTTTAAGTCATTTTTAGCTTTTAGGAGTGTTTGGCAAAATTAGAAGTCAACTTAAAATAAGTTAAAAATGAGTCAAAAAAATTTAAAAGTTAAAAGTAGGTACCCTCCTACTTTTTTTTTTTACCTTAAAAGTTAATGGAGTTTGACTTCTTTAAAAGCTACTTTTTTCAAGTTAAGCCAAACGGGCTCTAAATATTAAATATTATTTACCATGGCCTGTGTTTTAGGTAAGGTTCTTTAGTTCGATGGTTACTTGTATTTTCATCTCTCCTCTCTCAGTAACTATGAAAGATTTCTAAATATATTTCCTTCCTTCCATTTGTGGCACCCTAAAGGAAAAAGATAATTAATAATTAGCAAGATATTATGGGTCAATATATTAGTATAAGAATGATGAATGGCCTTTGAATCAAAAAGGCTAAAATAGCATATTGCATTTGAGTCGGAGATTTAAATTTAAGATGGTCTTTTAGCTTGATTGACATGGTTTCCTCTTCAGATATTTCACGTACTTGCAGTTCTTTTCAGTTGCTCCACCCATATAATTGCACATATGTCGACATCTTGAGCGACATATGTACCTTGTTCTTACTAGCAAAAAGACAGAAAGCTATTATTGCATTGTTACTCTTGCTGGTTTGTTTCCCCTGTTGCTCAGAAATAACAAATTTATTCATGAGTGTCCAAATGGCTTATGCAGCTCATGCTTTGGTTTCATCATGTTTCTTGCAGAGATTAGGCCTGCTGAACTGTTTTTCCAGATGCATTTGCTTGCTAGACGGCTGACGGAAGGTTCCGTAGCTATGTCCAATCTGGAGCCATCTACAAGTCCTCTAAGATGGATACTTCAAGCTATCCATATCAATCCATCTTGTTTGAGATATTGGAGAGCTTTGCTGAAATTTATGGAGTAATTTGCAAGCTCTGTGAACTCGTACAACAACTCAAATTCCGTCTTTTCTGCTACCGACTAGGCATTTCATTTTTCTACTTTCCTTTCTGGAATCCGGCAAATATTATGGTTAGTTTAATTTAGGATTCCATCTTTTTATTTGGTCATTTTAATTCTTCTTCCTTCTTTGCACTTCTCGATTCCGTCCTCCTAACGTGTATGCATAGTTATGCCATAGACGTCTCATTAGGCGCTCTGGCAGCCGTCTAACAACAACTGTACCAGACAAACTTTACTTCAAATGAGCAGATGTTACTGGCGGGTGCAGAGGTTCAGTAAGCGTTATCGGTATTGGGGAAGAATCGGTTTGAAAAATGTTAAAATTATAGGGGCACAATTTCTTCTTTTTGATTGTACAAAGAGAGGGGAAAATGTTATAATTTTCCATCGTAGTTTGTTCATTTACGTACCAAACTCATGGAGCTCTTATTGAGATCCTCAGCTTAAGCACTTGAACACTTGGCACACGTCTAATTACCAAGTCACTTGTTTGAATCGAGTTCAGTTTGATCTTCCAATGCGAGTGTCTGACCACCTTATAAAGCGAGTAGCTAGTGCTTAATGTCATGCAATAATTGGGTTTTATGTATTTATCTCAAAAGATCTAGAATGCCGAGTAAAGGAGCAGTGCTTACATATAAGACAGAGATATTAATAGCCATTTTAGTAATACTAGAGAAGCCAGTGTTCATAGATAATTATGAAGAACCAAGTATCCGAACGTTTGTGATAATTGAAAATTCATACAACGGACCACACACTAACTACATTTGTAAATATTGAAAATTATATAGAATGAACCACACACTAACTTCGTAGTTGAGTTTATATTTTAACATATAAACTCGTATATATACATGTAGAAGTGCTATAATCTCATGTCCGTTTGACCCAATTTTTGAGTTGAGAAAACTAGACACGTGTGTTGTGTATATCTCTTGTATTAGAATATGAATCTGAAATAAAATGCTCACATAAAACCACTAATAATAATAAGAAGAAGAAGAAGAAAGAAGAGAGTATTGAATCCCTAATAATGATCTGGAGGTGCGACAAATATGCCTTAAATGTATAACAAAAGTGTTGATTGGATTTTGCAATTTAACAAAAAGAAAATCTATAATAACGAGGTGTTCAATAAAGAGATGTGTGCTGACTTCGTTTTTTTTATTAATTAAATGTAATATGTACCTGGTTTTTCTTCTCTTCTCGCTTTTTAGCCTTTGTGTTCGTACATTTTGTATTCGAGCAATCATACAGGAACAAACCAAAGTCCTAACTTGTTACCCTTGCTATTTATTTCAACTTTTCTCAATAAAAACATATGATCTTGCTGTGAGATATATAGTGGTAGTATCACTCAACCACAGCCAGCATTTAATCTCAAGCACTCAAAATTTTCGATCATGCTTGTATTTGCAATGCCATATCCTGCAGCATGACCTGACAGCGCAGAGGAATCCTATGGTTGATAGAAGCAACACCGCAAAAATTGGAACCAACACAATCAGGACATGGAAATTCAACATGAAAAGGTATATTAATATTAAGCTATTAACCAAGTTGAACCAATACCTTCAACCTAGTACGGCCTAAAATGTTAAAAAAGTCTTCAGCAGGCAAAAGAGCCTGGATTTGTTAATGTACTTTGGCCATTCATTCGTACGTCACACTCTATTTACGCCTAATTCAATAACTAAGTTATCGTTTTTATCACTTCTTTGCAGTCTCCTAAAGAATGAGAACAGGGTAAGTTCTACATTAGGAATCTTTATACTGATTTAGGCTCTACGTGTGTAATTCCTACAAGTGGGGTCTAGGGAGGGTAGAATATATGCAAATTTTAATTATACCTCGGGGAAATCCGAAAGATCATCAACTCAAATATAACAAATCAAAGTAAACGAAAAGGAATACGGCAGTGAAGAGAACATGTCAATCAATAAGGAAGGTAGTACAAAGCATTCAGAGAAAAAAAAAACATTAACAACAACCGGGATAATGCAGAAACTAAAAAGAAAATACATGTACAAGACTAATACTACAACAGACACAGACACAGTGCTTCTAGGCTCCCACCAAGCCTAAACCAGTCGCAAAGCGAGTCAAAGCTTCAACTACCTACTAACCTTCTTACCATAATCTGCGACCTACATACCCTCTTATCTAAGGTCATATCCTTATCAGTGTTATCAAAGGCACGCTTTAGCGCACTTAAGCCCTGAAGCGAGGCTCAAAAATTGTTGAGCGCTTCACCTCGCAAGGTTCTAAACAATCAATACTTCACTTTATAATAAAAAAAATTCAATTTCATTGGTCATATATATATTTATTGGTCTTGGACTAAACATATGTATTTGTATTTCTTCTCACTTTGCGCCTTTTTTCATTAATTAACTTTTGGTCAATCACAACACCTTGGTTACCACACACATGGAAAGTATGATAGTATATGGTTTATCACTTTAACCCAATATATTCTTTCTTCTTGTTAAATAGTGACTATGGATTTCGGAAACAAAGAACTTATAAAAAAAAGTCAGATGAGGAACACTTAATGGCTCATTGCTGATAATAAAAGTTAAAGATGGCATGGCTGCCTTTTTCAAAGAAGTTAAATGGTGGCAAGGGAGTGGAATTCCTTTTAGGAGAAAAGGAACGATGCTATGGCTATACATTGGAAGAGTTATTAGTTCAGTTTGTTTTATCCATATTTTGGGGACAAGGTATTAAGTCAACAAAAGCTTCCGGCTCAAACACATTTGCCAGGGCCTTGTTACACCAAAAACTAAGCAAATCACTTTTGTTCAAAATTTAACTAAATTGCCTTTTTGTCTTCAGAAACTCTAGCATTCCTTTCTCTCCATGGGACCACCACACCACAGAGGGGTTACTTTTTAGACATCTTTTATGCAAAAAATTAATGTGTTTACTTGAGTTTTCTAAGTTGGAGACATATTCCTAATAGTTGCAAGGTGAACTCCTAGGAGAGTCACAACCCTTCATTTCTTGTTCACACCTTTAAAATCCAACAGTTGCAAGGTGAACTCTTTGATGCACTAAAAACTTTGAAATCTTCTTTGTTAGTGTAGTTAATTACATCAGAATTCTGAGGTGGAGGTTTTTGGTTCTGCAGCAAATCTTCTGTCTAGCATTCATGAACATCTCTTTTCAGTCATACAAAACTTTCTCCACTGTATGACCCTTCAGATTATCTTCTTTGCTCGTTTTCCAGCTAATTGATCCTTAATAAGCCTCATAATTTTCATACATTTCCACATTAAGCACTCTATATATATTAATCACAGTGAAAAGTAATGCACCTTTCATTGAAGGGGAAGACTGCTTCTGGTTACTACTTCCTATTTGCTTAAAGAAAATCTTTCCAATTTCATATTCATGCATTAATTCCCGCGCAGATGCGACATAAAGCCATAAGATCCTTCCAATTCTTTAATAATCCATTACTCTTACCTTGACACCACCTTCACACAAAGGAAACAGAGACAAAATTTTGCGTAGGCGGCAAACAAAAAGGAAGAGCAAGAACATGGTGTAGCAGTATGGAAAGCCAGCATACGGAATTAAGTGGTAGGTGGCATTTTTCACAAATGCAGATTAAAGCAATGTGTGTGCAGAGGAGAGAACAAGAATAGACATGCAAGTAAACAATAAGCTAGAAGTATAATCAGTTTGTATGGTTATCTATATTTGTTTAAGGGAGTTAACTTTTAATTATAAACACATCAATCAGAATATCAGTAATAACGAAAATGACGAGTTTGAGGGTAATTACCAGCTAAAGTGGAAAAGAAAAATATTGCCAGCCGGTATCTGACAAACCATGGTAAGTCAACTTCAAGAGAGCAATACTTCTGGAATTTTCCCAAGCCAACGGTCATTTCAGAGTCCATCTTTCGGCCTTGGAGTTGTGATAATGAGATTTTCAATGCACTAACTGGCAACCCCTTTTCATCTCTGACATGAAACTTCAAATCTACTGGATTTGAATCCCAATTGATCTCAATGGTACCAACGTTTGGTTGACCTAGATTATATCCACATACTGAAGATTAATTATGTAGACACAAAAGCTGTCTAGTAAATATTTTAAAAAGGGCACAGGAAAATGGGTAAGAAATGTTAAACCATAAGTGCACGAGCGGTATCTGCAGCTTTTGTCCTTTATTCTCGTTATAGCTGGAGTTAACCATGCCAAAATTCTGGCAATGAAACGCAGTGGTGGAGATACTGCTTTCTCCACCGCTTGAGTAAGGTCACTTGATGTTATGTCATAAGGGATAACCAGCTGCACAATTATATCTTGCAATTTCTCCAAAGTGAACATCTCCACTTATGAAGAAAACCCCTTCCCTCTGTACAAGGAAAACAACTAAATCCATCATGTGTATAGATAAATGTGGATGAAACTAGATAAAGCAAATCTCACTTCTGCATAAACATGTTACCCAAGGAAAAGGTTATCAGAAATCACAATTTTTTAATCTATTTTTTTTAAGACAGTAGGATATGTCAAATTTCAAGTTGCTCTAGTCAGCAATCTCTTGCCAATTAGGACTAGCTAAATAAAAAAAAAAAAAAAAGAAAGTTCAGAATGAAGAAAGAGAAGAAGGGTCTACCATGGCACCAATCTTCCCCACCCCCCAAAAGCTCTCTTTTCTTCAGTCACTAGGAGATGTGTATCATAACTTTTTCTTGATCAGTAAAAGATAGTGTTTATGTATTGCAACGTCAAGAAGATGCTGTGAAGTGTACATACTTTTGAATGTGCTAAAAAATCAAGCATAGCTTCTACACCACCAATTAAAGCTATGTTGCACCAAAATGTAAGGAGATACATCTGTATTTAACTACAAATACAGTTCACTATTGTTCTCGAAAATCCTAGCTCTTCTAACCATCCAAGTAGATAAACATAAAGCTGCAGGGATCAAGTTGTTTACTTGGACCTTTTTTGTGCCAGCAATGCAGCAGATACAGAGTCCAATTAAAGGCCTAAAATGTTAAAGATGTTCCATAGCTGAATAGTGAATTTGCAATGGAGAAAAGGATGATCCGTGTCCTTAATTTGGCTATTATTGAGGCCTCATATTTGGAGATTTCTGTGGGCTAAAACAAAATCCTTTGCGACCAACCAGGTAAAACATTTGACCTTTCCACAGCTACAGGGGCTGATCCTAGAGAACTGCAGATATCCAGATTTAATAGAGAAGTGATCAACTTTGACTCCTGCCCAGATCAGACTGCCGGGGTTTGCTTTGAGGGTTAATTTGAAGATAACGAAATCATGACTTTCCCAGTCATTGAAAGGTCTTCTGAAAATGATGTTTATCTTTGCTCGGACCAGCAACTATGGACCGTTGCTTGGGGATTAGAGACCACCCAAATAGATTGAGGAATCTCTCTTTAAAAGGAGAGTGACAAACCCCCCAAGTATCTCTCAAAAGCTGGTGCTCTTTCCATACCAACATGAATGCAGGTGTCAAGCCTCATAGTATCACAAACCTTCCAGATGCCATGTCCTTTAGGATAGAGTGTTTCCTTGGTAATCCATACTTTCCATTCTCCACAAAACTCTTCCTCGTGAGAGTATCTCCATAAGCATTTGAGTCTTCACCCCTAGCCCACCATTCTATTATATGTAGTGACTGAATTCAATCTTACTAAGTTTAAAAATTCTTCCTCGATTCCCTGCCCCTCCGAATGTAAAAGGCCATAAAAGTTGCTAAGGTAGAATTACACACGGATATCTACTAATTGACCCTCAAAGTCTAAAGGCCTTGTATATAAAAGGATTTGGTATTTTGTAATTTTCTCAAGCAAATTAGAATTATTTTCTCCAAGTATTTATTATTGCATCTAACGTAAATATGTTTCATACTATTCTAATTGGTTACTTGACCTACAGATCCATCGTTTGAATCTATTGCTTTTTCCTCAAGTTTCTAACTACTTAATTAGAAATACTAAAAATTATATAGCTACTACTCTTACTGCCCCACTGCAAGATAATAATTTCACAAGGAAGTTAAAATGACTTTTTAACTAAACACCATTATAATGGAATTTGACAATCATGCCAAATTACCAATTTTAAAAAAAAATGGAATTTGACCATCATGGACTGTACTAGGGTACCTGAAAAGGGTTTATCTGAATTTCCGTGCTTACAATAATTCGGGCTGAGGAGTTGTAACATAGTAACATGGTAAATTCCTTGGCATTCTTTATTATTTACTACTAACCTTCTTTGTCCCTTTTTGGATTCTCTTCTATAAGAGGTTGTTATTTCCTTGACTATGAATTTTGCGTTTCATTTTGGTATAACACATGATGGTGTTAATAAATTTAAGCGACGCAGAGTGTCTTGGTTTCTTCATGCTTTAGTAAAAGAAACAACTTTTCATAAAGATCTGAATAAGAGACAATAGAATCTCTTGCACGGGTAGTAGTAGTTCAATAGAGATTTTATGGAATTCGAGTCCAGGTCCAATGAGAATTTTGACAATAAATTCCTCATTAAACAAAGGAGATCAGTGGCAAGTTCATTACAAAGAGATCGAATTTGATAGAGATAATCAATGGAATTCCTTGAAGAGAAGAGTCAGACGATCGTGTAGACTAAAGATTTTTGTTTGCACTGTTGCACATGTAGTGTGCAAAGCATCCCAAGCAGCCTTGGAAGTGGTTGTAGTTGCAACAATAAGATCAACTGAGGTCAATATAGTGTTTTGAGTTGGTTGATCTAGGCGATATCATGAAACAAAATCAATATATATATTTTTTTTTTTGACATCTTGATTACTTTTAAGTCATTGTTTGAGTAGGGCAGGGAGAGAACCATCGAGATGGCTATGAAGGTTTCCACACATAATAATGGATATTTGAGTTTTCCTAAGAAAAAAAAAATGCCTACCAATTAATATGATTGGTAACTAGGTGACAGAATCAAACTGAACAACTGTTGAGTTGGTGTTGACTGTTGACCCATCATGGTGGGAAGGGTGGGAGGGCTTATCGATAAAAAATATTCGCACGGGTTAATTGGCTCTGATACCAGAAAAATTATATAGCTAGCAATAAAATGAAGTTAGAGAGATACTTTATTGATTGTACTTCGGGTATAAATAGATTTTATAGAACTCGTGTAGCAAAGAGGTAAACTAAGAAATGGATAAGACCTATCTAAACATAACCTAAATACAAGGAGTAAGTTACAACAGTGTCCCATACAGAACAAGAACTACTAAATCTGATATTTAAAATAGGAATTAGATAATTGTCTGTAATTAGAAGGGAGACTCCCTTCATATTAAACTAGATTAGGTATCCTGAGTTACTATCAACTAGAAGGTAGGACTTATCTCTTACATATACTGAATTAATACACATCGTACACTTATGGTTTCAAAACCCAGCAAATTATAATAGCAATGATTCACATTTGAACTTGATAACTATAAATATCTCCTCAAGTGCAAGCCATATGTTCCCTAGAGTAAATGAATGACTTATACAAAGGTCAAGAAGAAAACATATTTGATATTTGAATAAATGAGTAATAGTTGTAGGAGGACCTTTCAACTCCCTCTCCAACCACATCCATTGTGCATCTCCTAAGATATTTTCATCACTAGACAAAGGATCTCTGTGATATCTTGTACCCAAGAGAATGACCTAGAGAAAACTATCCATTAGATCAAAACAATACTAAAGGTGGTCACTATTCCAAACTTCTATACAAGATAAATTTTTGAAAGAGAAATGGAGGTTAATAAAAATTAGTTTGTTGATGATAATGATTGCAATTATTGAAGTGATAATAATAAGAATCTCATATAAGAAACATCATATTGACATGAACGAAATGTATAAATTGCGTTCTATTTGTATAAAGCGAGAGAAAATTGTATATACACATGCAAATACATATATCTTTCGTCCTAATTCCACTTTATATTTATACAAACAAATATTTTCCCTAACCAGTTTTTCTTTTGCTTTTATCTTCCGTTTATATAAATAACATACCCAAATTATATAATTGAAATCTTTTGGTGTACACTGCCTTTCTTTTTGTATATGTATAATGAATAATACAACTATTTTTTTGTATATGTATAGCGAAATATACATATTTATGTTTGCTATGAGGCGCAATTATACAATCTTTGCTACAACATACAAATATAATTTTGTATTTCCTATACGTGAAAGTTGCTCAATAAACCATACTTACTAATTGATTTATGATATTAAACTTATTTTCCTCATTTTAGGCTAACTTATAAGTTAATCAATAAAGGATTTTATTTTCAAAACCCAAATATACAAAAAATAATTAAGTTATTTTCTCTCTCTAATTTGGTTACAAGGCTTAAGTATTCTTTTGTACCAAACTTTGTGTATTGCTCATTGGGTAGTTTTATTCTAGGAAAATTTCTATATAGTGACAAATTAATAAATCCTAATTGTATATATTTTTCGCTCTGCCTCGTTTTACACAATCAATTTCAATTGTATATTTCTCTGTCCAAGTCTCTTTGCTTTCTCCTCTTTCTGATTTTATACAAATTCAAATTGGGGGGTATATAATCGTTCTATACACTTATAATTATTAATTCTTTTATAAACTTGTTTTTAATAGATTTTCTCCTGCCCAGTCTTCTTTTTTTTCTCGTTTTATACACTTTTGTTTTATACAATTCACTTCTATTGTATATTATAGAGAATTAATTACTTTATAAATGTTTGCTATGGATGCAATTATGCAAACTTGCTAAAACAACATACAAATATAAATTTATGTTTGCTATAACGTGAAAGTTTGCCCTTAATTATCTTTGCATAGCTTCCTAGAGTTCTCTACTCTATAGAATCTATAATTTCATAGATGAATTTATATTGTTGCACTCTTCATATTTTCTCCTTGCATTTTCATAGCTTCGAGTAGAGATTAAAATTATTTTTTGGCAAGTAGCCTACTTCACTTCTCTTTTTTTTTTTTTTTTTTTATAATCTAGCTCTCACTTTTCATTTATCTCGTTTACATAATTACAAAAATCTGCTAAAAGTTACATAAATAGATAACTTAAAATATTATAATCTCTAAAATTTCCTGTCATTTAAAAAAATTACAAAAATACATATATATATACTTATCCCTCTAAGATATATTTCTCCCACCTTTCAGACACATCCCTTCCATTAAGTGATGTATTAGACCACCAAGGAATGTATCCAAGAACAATGACACATCCCAAGATTTTTGTAATTTTTGTAATTGAAAAAACTTCCGAGAGTGAATGTAATTAAGCCCCAAATGTATTGAGATTTTTCTGTAAGTTGTCTGAGTTCTAGACATCTTCCTTGCCTGTCTGCAACTCGAGCACATTTAGATTTTATATAACCCAACTTAGGAAATTAAAAGCCAATTGCCTTGAATTATTGATTGTTGCATCTGATGTGATTTATATTCTATATGACCTTCCCTTGACAGGTTAAAATATGTTTATGGACAGTTACATTATATTAAAGTTCAGGACACAATTATGCAGCAGCAGTTGTTTCAGGTGCACGAAGAACTTGTTGCAGTAAGCGCGCTGCAAGACGTTGAGATATTCCACCAACTACGCGCCCTCCAATACTGCGTGCTTCTGGTTCTTGAAGTACCTGCTCAAGTATGGTTTACCAATTAGCAACAAGGACAAACTCTTAGCTTCAGAAATACAAAACCCTTCTTCAATGGAGTTCGGTTGGAACACATATTCGGTGAAATTTTGCAACTTGAGAAAAACAGTTTTCAGTGTTCTGAACCCAACACCGACTTAGAAGCTTGAATATGGTGAAAACACCAAATGCTGAACAACACATCAATGCAATTACAATGGTATATAACACTAGTAAGCATCATGCTTTACCAACAAAGCCTTTTCCCGCCCTCCCACACCACCCAACTAAATGAAGAACAATGGGCAAGTGCATTTCAAAACAAAAAGATCCATGTATAGTTATGGGTATATATATCATTTATGTGTGAAACCATCTTTGCATTACTCAGCTAAGAACACATGAACATAGGGATGACAATGGGGCGGGGCGGGGCGGTTTTTTAAGGTTGTGTGGGGCGGGTTGAAGTGGGTTTTTCGGGTAAATGTAGTTTAAGGTAAAGAAATAAAAAAGAAGAGCTGATAAAAAGAAATAAACGCCTACCCCCCTCCCCCCCACGCCCCAGCCCCCCTCCCTTCCCTACCCCCCCCTTCCCGGCCCTCCCGCCCCCCCCGGTCCCGCTTGGTTGCCCCCCTTGCTTTCCCCCCTTTTTTCTTCTTTGTCCTTGTTCTCCGCGTGCTCCCACCTCACTCTCTTTCCGCCTCCCTTTCTTTCACCCTCCTCCCTCCACTCTTCCCGCTCGTCCCCCTGCCCCTGGTTTCCTCCCCCGTTTCCCCCATCTCTTCCAGGTTCCTAAGTGGACTCCAAAATATAAGGTGTGTAAAAAAAAGTCATTGAGCGAAGAACGATACTCGTAATGAAAAAAAAATGAATTTATTTGTATGCATTTTACTTTTATATCAAACTTAACTAGAAAAAGAAAATATTAAAAGAAACTATGCAGGGTGGTGTGGGGTTGACAATGCGAAACACAACCAGTTGTCATGGTATGTATGGGGGTTCTGCTGCTGGGGGTTAAATGCGTGGAAGGATTAAAGAATTTGCAAGGTTAAGCTCAACCCACCCCAGCCCCGCCTTGAACCGCCCCATTCCATCCCTACATGAACCACTTGATTCCAACTATTAAAAAAAATTACTTATCATGAAAGAGGTGCTTCTATTTCTTAACTAACCTGCAAATTGTTTGCAAAAGATTTCGGATTCAAAAATTCTCTGAGGGATTTGCCAAACATATGTCCCCCATATCTCTTGACTGATCACCCCTGTGCCCTAAGGAAGTTCCATTAAAGACCCTTAAGCTCTGTTGCTCAGCAGCACTTATTGTAAAGGGACCACTTGCATTTCCATTTGACAAAAAACAAAAGTCCTCATGTGGACCAGGAACTCAAAAAATTAAATGATTCACAAAAATAGCTTGAACCCAGAATTTAAATGATTTCATACTGAAGAACCCCAGAATAATAATAGCTTCACACACTGCCAATACTGTATATGCCTTTTCTTTTTTTTCTTGCCCTTTTCTTTTTGATACCAAACAAATTCCCTTTAAAAATAATAAAATAAAATAATTCCCTTAAATAATAATTTAAAAATTTAATATTTCTTAATAATTTTTAATATTCCTTTTACAAAAAAAATAAAATTAATTTAATTCCTTAATTTTCCTTTCTAAATAAATTTCTTTAAAATTCTTTAACAACCATCTTGACCCCGACAAACAAAACTTGTGAACTTCAGGACCGGTTTTGCACCACGCATCGTTTGAGAAAAGGGGCCCTGTCGTCTTGCGCTGGACAACAAGTTTTTTCAGTTCCAAGTTCCCAAGTTTTTTCCCACACACGCACCGCAAGAACACAAGTCGAACTCGTTTACTCCACCCTGGTAATAAAAACCAAGGATAAGAGCTCTTCATGTCAGTTGTTAGCAGCACACACAACACCCACAGCCGCATTAGTCTCAGATAAGAATGAGCTACGTTTTTATTTACTTGATCAAAACAACTAAAAAAAACAAACAAACAAAAAAAAAAAAAAAATAACAAAAAACAAAAGAAAAAACGGAAAAGGGTGAGCCCTTTGCCTTAAAATTTCCCATCCCTCTTTGAAAAAAAAAGGTACTTTCAATGAGAGCATCTCTCAGATATGGATTAGGATCTGTAAGAAGCCTTTTAGCAAAATATGGATATGAAGCAGCCAGTACTTTAAACTTAGGATCAGCATATAATGCTAAACCTTCTAAAACAGTGAGAGATCTCAAAATCAATGCGTAATAAGCCGGAACTGCATGAATTTCAAACAGCCAAGGCAGCAATGTCAGGCACGGTACAAACAATTGACTTGACTTATTATTTGCAACGGTATCTTCTTAAAGTTTATCCGTTAAGCATTTCAATATTGATCAGCATACATTTGATTGCAAGACTAGCAACTCACCATTAAAGGGATATTGATATAACACAGCACCCAGACCATCTACAAGTGTTTTGAAGTTAAGTTCGCTTACTGTTGAATTAAGTGCATCATCGAAGAAGTCTCGTAATGCTGGTACAATTGGAGAAACATCCACATTGGGAGACAAAAAGTCTAAAGCATAGTAGTCACGAGCCATCGCTTCATAATCCCGATTGACCATGTGAACAACATGACCAATAATAGCAAATCTTGCTTCTTCAGGAGTTTCACTCATCATCCCAAAATCAAGAAAAGCAAGCTTCCCCTCAGGTGTCGCCAAAAGGTTCCCAGGATTGAGGATAGCATTGAAAAAACCACCCCCCACCCCCCCCCCTTCTCAAGCAGCGTAGAGATGCATGATGCCCGTATTTACCAGATCCAAAACCTTTAGCCCTTGACTCTCAATAGCTTCTTGCTCGTTCAACTTGACACCTTCAACCCACTCCATCGTTAATACCTTCCCACTTGTGTAGTCCCAAAAAATATCGGGAACAAGAACATCTTCTTTGTCAGCGTACAACTTTTTAAATCTCCTTGCATTCTGCCCTTCCTGCATTAACCTGTCAAAATTAACATTCAAACCCAGAGGAATGTTGTAGAAGTTTATCAACTATGCAGCTCTTCTTCTTCAACACTACCTTGACTCCAGATATATAAAGTTAAATCATCCAATATGCATCCATTTAAAGAATTATCTAAGAGTGTTTCAAAACTAACCTGTACATAGTTGAGCTCTTGATAAACTCTGCGAGCAAATTCATCAATAAGAGCAACAATGTCACTCGAAATTATGTCAACATATTTATTAATCAGTATGCCTACTCCCCTTATTAGGTAGAAGTCTAATCCTATTGCTTCTTCAATACCTGGCCGTTGCACCTTCACAGCAACGACCTGGCCCGAGTACTTCAGTTGAGCTTTATAAACTTGACCAAGACTGGCTGCAGCAATAGGCGATGGAGATATAGATGAGTAGATAGTTTCAAGCGGACGACCCACTCATCTCAATGCATGAAAATGCTTGTGCATCTGGAAATGTTGGCAAAGCATCCTGCTCAGTAGTTAAAAAGGTCAAGTTTATTTGGGCAATCAAAGGTTGTATTTCAGTTAGAAACAATATAAGCTGATAACAAGTTATATCTCAAGGTTTTCAGTAGAAAGTCAATTTACCCGATATACAAAGAAAAAGTAAGGTAAGGGATAAATAGTGATTAGCCTATTGTATTTCCACCTTTCATTTTGCTTTTCAATCAAATAAAAGATTCCATTGATAATAACAAGGCCAACTTGGCCGTATATAAGTGGTATACTGATGTTCGGGCAAAAATGCATATATTCTTTGCCTCACATTCAGTATTTTTATTATTGTGTTCTATTAGTGTTAACTCTATGGATTGTAATATTCATATGTTTTGATATGTAGGAGTTCTTGAGGGAATTGGACCCTAAAGGCCTAAACAAGAGAAAAAGAAGCAAAAAGGAACCAAAAATTCTCCAGGAAGAATCGACGTTGCAAAGCATCACAAAAGATGCGGAAAATGGTCAAATAGAAAAACATGGATTCTAATGCATGAAATGGTTTTTGCGAAATATTACAAGAAAATGCTGTTTGATTATTCCATCAATCTACCAGTTTTCAGCTCCCATTAATTATGCGCCTGTTGGTTTTATTTAACCCATTTTTGCTCAGTCCATTCATAACCAACCTAGCTCACTCATTTCCCAGCACACAGTGAACTATACTAACTAAGCCAAAATTATGTTTGTAATGGAAATTCACGGAAATTCCACAAGGAAAATATTAGGACACGCATTCACAATACAGGAAAGAAGCAGGCAGGGAGAAAATACCTGCAGCTCCGAGAGCTCCTCAAGGTACTCGGGTGGGCATAAATCAGGCCTAGTGGATAAACCCTGACCAATTTTAACAAATGTAGGCCCCAATCTGGTGAAAGTCTGCCTAAGTTCAATGGCACGCAATCTCATTTTCCGATCAAGCTCCCCGTTCAACTGGTCAAGCCATACTTTTAGGGCGAATGAACCAAGTCCATTGAATATTTGAAGAGCTCTTCTCAGTACCTACAAAGCAATCAAACTAATTGGACTTGCATCTAAATTTCTAGTCTGAAGCGAAATCAATTTAAGTTCGTTATTTAGAGATTTACCTTAATTGGGCGAGTGCCATACTTGCTGGATAACAAATCAGGGCTATAAACAGAAGCATCCACAGCACGTGTCATAGCTCTGGCTTCAGATTGCATATCGTCGGCTCGATCTCTGCTAGATGGACCAACTTGAAGGGTTCGCCCAGTAACATTACTGTTCCCGGCTACATCTCTAGTTGCTGGTACTAGTTGAGGCCTCGCCTCCACCTGAGCTGCTCGAGGAAGATTTAGTCTTAACTTAACTCTCCGTCCGCCGGAGCTATTAGCTCCTGAAAGCCGAACCGCATCGGCGCAGGAAGGCAGCATAACATGATGATTGGCCGTGAATGATGCCACGGAAGAACTCATCCTGACAGACGCTGCCGGTGGAGAAACTTACGGAAAGGGTAGGAAGTACAGGTGGAGCAACAACGAATGTATCACCTTGCCAATATTGCATAATTTCTCACTATTTCCATTATTTATCTGGCCCTTATTATTTTTTCCACCATTCCCCGTTACGTGGCTGCACTTTGTACGCAAATAATGAAAATCATTTTATGGAAGAGGCACGAGTTGATTTGGTACGAAAAACATTTTAACTCTATCATCCGGCAAATAAATTATCATCATTACCAACTTACCCCTTTATCTAGGTTTTATTCCAAATCGCTCATTTCTCTCTCTTCCTTTTTTTTTTTTTTTTACAATTGTTATTTCCTTTCCTTGTTCAAGAAAATCAATTCTTTCAATTTCATACACTTTGTTCAAGAAATCTCACAATTAATTCAAAAGATTTTTCACCCATTGATAACGGTAAATTCGAAGTCAACAAGTATTTTGTGAGATTTCTTGTGATCTTGTTTTCATATTCACCAAATATTTTGTATTTCGAATTGTTCATCTTTAAACAATAAAAAGAATCGCCCTCAAAATATGCTCGAGGAAAAATCTACGATCATTTGAAGTTTCACGACATGCAACTTTAAATATGTACTTGTGAAAATTTGAACTTCAAACGGACATAAAACACGAATTCGATGTCCGATCCACCCGATTTTTTCCAACCTGATTATTTTTTCGATATCTACGCAAAAAATACCACGCCTGCCATAGGACTTATAGTTTTACGTTTATCGGTTTTTGACCGTATATAGGGTAAAATTATAAGAAACAAATGAAAGTCAAATCGGTCAAAGGTATGGGGTCTAACGCGTAGATATAAAAAAATAAGCAAGTTTAAGAAAAGAATCGCCCCCAAATGATGCTCGAGGAAAAATCTACAGCCATTTGAATTTTCACAAAATGTGACTTTAAAGATGTACATGTGAAAATTTGAATTTAAAACGGACATAAAACGCTCGTTCGATGTCCGATCGAGTCGATTTTTTTCACACGTGATTATTTTTTGATATCTACACGAAAAAATACCACGCACTGTCATAGGACTTATTGTTTTACGTTTATCGGTTTTTGATCATATATTGGGCAAACTATAAGGAAAAAATGAAAGTCAAATTGGTCAAAGGGATTGGGTCTACCGCTTTGATCTAAAAAAATTACGCAATTTTAAAAAAAAGAATTCGCCCCCCGAAAAGTGCTCGAGGAAAAATCTAACGGCCTTTTGGAAGTTCACGAAATGTACTTTAAAAGGGAGGTACGGTAGTATATGTAAAATTTTGGAATTCAAACGGACGACTGAAAACGGCATCGATGTCCTTCGAGCCGATTTTTTGCACGGACAGATTATTTTGTTGATCTCTACGCGAAAAAAAAAATTACAACGCCCCTGGCCATGGACCCTTAAGTTTTACGTTTTTCTCAGTTTTGGACCATCTCTAGGGCAAACTATCAGACAAACCATGAACATTAAACGATTCAAAGGACTTGGATATTCCCGCGTCGATTATCACCCAAATAAAGAAAGGTCTAACAAAACCAATCTCCCCCAAAAGATGCTCGAGACTCTCTCGTCATTTGAAGTTTCTACGAAATGGGATTAGGGGGCTGGGGGGTGCCTGTGCCCTTTTTCCCCGCAAACGGACATAAAAAACATACGCATCCGAGTGTGTGTTCCGATGCGAGCCAAATTTTTTTTCAACCTGATTTATTTCATATTGTACGCGAAAAATCTAATCGCACTACCATAGGGACTTATCGTTTTAATTTATCAGTATTTGGACCATATATAGGCAAAATAAGGAAAAACAAAAAAGTCAAATCGGTCAAAGGAAATGGATGTACCGCGTTAGATATAAAAAAAATGCAGAGTGTTTTTTTAAAAAAAGAATCGCCCCAAAAGATGCTCGAGTGGAAAAAATATACGACCATTTGAAGTTTCACGAAAGGACTTAAGAGACATTGTAAAATGTGAACTCAAAAACGGACATATTAAAACGTGCACTGTCCGATGTCCGATCAGTGGCCGATTTGTTTTGTCTTGACAAACTGAGTAGATATTTTTGCATATCTAACGCGATAAAACACCCGCACGTCATAGTTACTATTAGTTTTACGTTTATCGGCTTTTTATCATATACAGGGCAAAATATAAGGAAAAATGAATAAATCGGTTCAAAAGGATTGATGAACGCTAGATCTAAAAAATAAGCAAGTTTAAAAAAGAATCGCCCCCCCCAAAAGATGCTCGAGTGTAAATCTACGCGCCATTGGGAAGTTTCACGAAATGTGACTTTAAAGGGGGGGTACTTGTGTAAATTTGAACTTCAAACGGACATAAAACGTGCATCCAATGTCCGATCGAGTCAATTTTTTTCCAACCTGATTATTTTTTTGATATCTACGCGAAAAAACACAATGCACTTCCATAGGACTAATATTTTTATGTTTATCGATTTTTGACCATATATAGGGCAAAATTAGAAAAAATGAAAGTTAAATCGGTCAAAGGGATTGCATTTACCGCGTAGATATCAAAAAAATATGCAGGTTTAAAAAAAGAATCGCCCCAAAAGATGCTCGAGGAAAAATCTACGGCGATTTGAAGTTTCACGAAATGTGACTTTAAAGAGGTACTTGTGAAAATTTGAACTTCAAACGGACATAAAACGCGCATCCGATGTACGATCTAGACGATTTTTTTCCAACCTGATTATTTTTTTGATATCCACGTGAAAAACACCACGTGGGGGATATGCGCTTTTCGGGGCTCGTTTGACCTTGAAAATTGGTCGGACTGGCCGTGATGGCCAACCTACTGTATAGACAAGTTCTTGAAGGACCTCCACAAAAAATTTTGACATTTTTGACGTTGAAAACTGGATCACCCAAAAAATGGATTGCTATAGCACACGTAAATCGTCGAGATGGGGGGCGTATGCGCACTTTGGGGCTCGTTTGACCTTGAAAATGATTCGGACTTGCCATGATGGCCAACTGGCTGCATAGCCAAGGTCTTGACGGATGCCACAAAATTTTTGGCATTTTCGATGTCGAAATTTGGATCATCCAAAAAATGGTTTGCTATGGTCGAAATGGGAGGTATGCTCGCTTCAGGGCTTGTTTGACTTTGAAAATGGTGTCGTTACTTGGCAGGGTGAAGAACGCGACTGAGCATAGCAAAAAGGTCCTTGACGGACGTATAACAAATTAATTTGATATTGTTGATATCGGAATCGGATCACCCAAAAAATGGGTTGTTATCGCACATGAAATCATCTAAATGGGGGTATGCGCGCTTCGGTGGCGTGTTTGACCTTGAAAATGGGCTGGACTGGGACGTGAGAGCCAACCGAATGCATAACCCAAGATCTTGACGATATTGTCCACAATTTTTTTAGCATTTTTGACGCGAATATCCGGGATAATAAACAAAAAATGGTTTTTGTTAATCACACAAAAAGCGTTGAAATGGAGTATGCTCGCTCGAGGACTCGTTTGACCGGACTGAAAATGGGGTCGGGGGACTTGGAGGTGGGGCCGACTAGATGCATACAATGTTTTGGACGGACGTCCACAAAAAAAAATTGGCTTTTGACATCGGAATTTCGGGATCACCCAAAAAAAATAGTTTTAATTATAGCACACGAAAATCATCGACAGGAGGGGCATGCTCGCTTCGGGGCTCGTTTTGACCTTAAAAATGGGTTTAGGCTGGCCCACGTGCAGGGACAACCTGATACATACCAAGGTCGTGACGGAGTCCAAAATTTTTTGTTATTTTGATGTACGGAATCTGGTTGCATAACCCAAAAAAAAAGGTTTCGATATAGCACATGAAAATCGTCTAAATGGGGGGTATGCGCTTCGGGGCTCGTTTGACCTTGAAAATGGGTCGTACTGGCCGTGATGGCCAACCGGCTGCATAGACAAGTTCTTGAAGGACCTTTGACGTCAAAATTCGGATCACCCAAAAAATGGTTTGCTATAGAACACGAAAATCGTCGAAATAGGGGTATACGCGCTTCAGGGCTTGTTTGACCTTGAAAATGGGTTGTAATGGCAGTGAGGGACAACCGGATGCATATCCAAAGTCTAGACGAACGTCCACAAAATTTTTTGGCATTTTTTACGACGAAATTCGGATCACCCAAAAAATGATTTGCTATAGCACAAGAAAATCATCGAAATGGGGGGTATGCTTGCGTCGGGGCTTGTTTGATCTGAAAATGGGCGCTCGTTACTTGCGTGAGGGGACACCGGGTGGATAGACAAGTCTTGACAGACGTCAACTAGAAAACTTTTGGGGAATTTTTGACGTTGGGAATCCGGATCACCTAAAAATGGTTTCTTTGCTATAGCACACAAAAATAGTCACTAAATGGGGGGGGGTAATGCGCGCGTCGGGGCTTGTTTGACCTTAAAAATGGTCGCCTGGGCCGTGGAGGGACAGGACGACTGCCTAACAAGTCTAAAGGACCTCCACAAATTTTTTTAGCATTTTTGACGTCGGAATACAGATATCATCCAAAATTGATTTGTAGCATACAAAATCGTCGATTTTCGAAATGGGGGGTAGCGCGCTTCCAGGGCTCGTTTGAC
Organism: Solanum habrochaites; assembly: GCA_027704765.1. NCBI lineage: Eukaryota > Viridiplantae > Streptophyta > Magnoliopsida > Solanales > Solanaceae > Solanum > Solanum habrochaites. Next base: position 68,065,447 of record JAKWJA010002492.1, read on the forward strand.
CTTGAAATTGGTTGGAATTGCCCAGATGGTCCACACCGAGCTAACCAAGGTCTATAAGGACTTCCACAAAAAATTGTGTAATTTTTGACGTCGGAATTCGGATCACCCAAAAAATAATTTTTTATATAGCACACGAAAATTGTCTAAATGGGGGGTATGCGCTTCATGGCTCATTTGACCTTGAAAATGGGTCGGACTGGCCGTGATGGTCAACCGGCTGCATAGACAAGGTCTTAAAGGACCTCCACAAAAATTTTTGGCATTTTTGACATTGGAATCCAGATCACCCAAAAAATGGTTTGCTATAGCACAGGAAAATCATCGAAATGGGGGTATGCGCGCTTCAGGGCTCGTTTGACCTTGAAAATGGGTTGGACTGGGCATGAGGTCCAACCGGATTCATAGCCAAGGTCTAGACGAACGTCCTCAAAACTTTTTGGCATTTTTGACGTTTGAATCTGAATCACCCAAAAAATGATTTGCTATAGCACACAAAAAATCGTCTAAATGGGGAGTATGCGCTTCAGGGCTCATTTGACTTTAAAAGGATTGGGACTGGCCGTGATGGCACAACCCCCAGCGCCTATCCAAGGTTATTGACAGTCGTCCACAAAAAAAAAATTGGCATTTTTGAACATCGGAATTGGATACAACCAAAAAATAGTTGGCTATAGACAAAAAAAAATCGTCTAACTTCTAAATGGGGGGGGGTATGCACGCTTCGGAGGCTCGTTTGACGTTTAAAAATGGGTCAGACTGGCCCATGATTGCAATAGTATGCATAAGCCAAGGTGTGGTTGAAAGTACCCTCACAAACAAATTGCATTATTGATATGTGTCGGAATACAGATCACCCAAAAACTGGTTTTGCTATAGCACACGAAAATTTTTTGTGGAAATAGGGGTATTGAGAGAGTTGGGTCTAGTTGACCTTGAAAATGGTTCGAGGTCGGAATGCCCGATAGCCAACTGTCTGCATAACCAAGGTCTTGACAGACGTCCACAAATTTTTTTGGCATTTTTTACGTCGGAATCCGGATCACACAAAAAATAGTTTGCTAGCCAAGGTCTAGACGGACTTCCACAAAATTTTTTGGCATTTTTACGTCGGAATCCGGATCACCTAAAAAATGGTTTGCTATAGCAAACAAAATCGTCCAAATTGGGGTATGCGCGCTTCAAGGTTCGTTTGACCTTGAAAACGGATTGGACTAGCCGTGATGACCAACTGGATGCATAGACAAGGTCTTGACAGACGTCCACAAAAGTTTTTGGCATTTTTGACGTAGGAATCCGGATTACCCAAAAAATAGTTAGCTATAGGACACAAAAATCGTCAAAATGGGGGTATGCTCATAACGGGGCTCGTATGACCTTTAAAATGGGTCGGGCTGGCCGTGAGGAACAACCGGCTGCATAGCCAAGGTCTTGACGGACGTCCACAAAAAAGTTTGGCATTTTTGACGTCGGAATCTGGATAACCCAAAAAATGGTTTGCTATAGCACACGAAAATCGTTGAGATGAGGATATGCGCGCTTTGAGGGTTGTTTGACCATTAAAATTGGTCGGAATGGCAGTGAAGGACAACCAGATGCATGCCAAGGTCTTGATGGACATTCACAAAATTTTTTTGCATTTTTTACGTCGGAATCCGGATCACCTAAAAAATGGTTTGCTATAGCACACGAAAATCGTTTATAAATGCGGGGTTGGTTATGCGAGCTTCGGGGCTCGTTTGACTTGAAAATGGGGTGGAGGCCGTGAGGCCAAACCGGATGCACAACCAAGGCTGAAGGACCTCCACAAAAACAGTTGGCATTTGAGCGTCGGAATCGGATCACCCAACAAAAATTGTTTGCTAGATAGCACACGAAAATCGTTCAAATAGGGGGTCTGCGTGCTTTGGGGCGCGTTTGACCTTGAAAATGGTTCGGAGTGGAAAGTGATGCCAACTGGCTGCATAGCCAAGGTCTTGACGGACGCCCAAAATGTTTTGGAATTTGGGACGTTAGAATTCGGATCACCAAAAAAATTGGTTGGGCTATTGGTACGACGAAAATCATCGGAAAAATGAGGGGTATGTAGCGTCGAGGGCTCATTTGACCTTCAAAAGGGGTCGGATGGCCGTGGAGGTCCAAATGGGGATGCAGATAGCGCAAGGTCTAGGACGGACGTCACACAAAATTTTTTGGCATTTTTACATCGGAACACGGATCACCCAAAAAATGGTTTTCTATAGTACACGAAAATCGTCTAAATGGGGGGTATGCGCTTCAGGGCTCGTTTGACCTTAAAAATGGGTCGGATTGGACGTGATGGCCACAAAAATATTTGGCATTTTTTACGTCGGAATATGGATCACCCAAAAATGGTTTGCTATTGCACACGAAAATCATTGAAATGGGGGTATGCTTGCTTTGGGGCTCGTTTGACCTTCAAAATGGGTCAGACTGGACGTGAGGGCCAACCAAATTCATAGCCAAGGTCTTGAAGGACGTCCACACAATTTTTTTTGAATTTTTTAACGTCGAAATCCAAAATGGTTTGCTATAACACACGAAAATCATCGACATGGGGGTATGCGCGCTTCGTGGCTTGTTTGACCTTTAATATGGGTCTGAATGGCAGTGAAGGCCAACTGGACGCATAGCCAAGGTCTACATGGACGTCCACAAAAAAGTTTGGCATTTTTGACATCGGAATCTGGATTACCAAAATTTTTTTTTGCTATAGCACACGAAAATCGTCTAAATAGTGGGTATGCGCGCTTCGGTGCTCGTTTGAACTTGAAAATAGGTCGGACTGGCTTTGAGGGACAACTAGATTCATAGCAAAGGTCTAGACGCACGTCCACAAATTTTTTTGGCATTTTTAACGTCGGCACTCGAGATCACGCCTAAAAATGATTTTGCTTATAGCACACGAAAATGTTAAATAAATAGAAGGGTATGGGCTTTGTGGCTGTTGACCTTTAAAAGGGGTAGGAAATGGCTAATTTGAGGCCAATACGGAGTAGCCAAGTCTTGTCGGACGTACACAATTTTTTAGCGCATTGTGACGTCGGAATCTGGATCACTAAAAAAATGGTTTGCTATAGCACACAAAAATAATCTAAATGGGGGTATGCGCGCTTCGGGCTCGTTTGACCTTGAAAATGGGTCATACTGGCCGTGATGGCCAATCGGCTGCACAACCAAGGTCTTGAAGGACCTCCACATAAAAGTTTGGCATTTTTAAATTTGGAATTTGGATCACCCAAAAATTGTTTTCTAGCACACGAAAATCGTCGAAATAGGGGTATGCGCGCTTTGGGCTCGTTTGACCTTGTAAATGATTCAAATTGGACGTGATGGACAAATGGATTCATAGCCAAGGTCTTGACGGACGTCCACAAAAGTTTTGGAAATTTTGACGTCTGCTAGGTCGGATAATCCAAACACAAAAAGCTTGCTCTGGCCACACGGAAAATCGTCGAAATGGGGAGACTATGTCACTTCGGGGCTGTTTGACACTTTTAAACTGGATCATCTGCTGTGAGGGACAAACCGTGTGAATAGAAAGGTCCTTGAAGGACGTCCACAAATAAACATTTTGGAATTTTGACGTCGGAATCCGGATAACCCAAAAAAATGATTGGGTATAGCACACGAAAAGAATCTAAAATGGGGGGTATGCGCGCTTCGGGGCGGCTCATTTGGACCCTTGATGAAAAATTGGTCTCGGACTGGCTATGAAGGCCAACTGGCTTGCATAGCCAAGTTCTGATGGACCGTTCCAAATTTTTTTTTGCCACTTTTTGACGTCGTCATCTGGATCCCCCCCCAGGTTTCTATTGCCCGCCACATCTTGCCACTGGAGTATGCTTCGCTTCGAGGCTCGTTTGACCTTACAATTACTGGGTTGGGATACTGGCTGTGTGAGGACCCCCTGGCTTCCTCGACCCACTGGTCTTGGACGACGCCCTCCACTTTTTGGTCTGACTTTGGCCGGTCGGACTCCGGAAACCAAAA